>VZRU01014720.1:263389-313506 GCA_013398155.1 Pedionomus torquatus | reverse complement strand
GGGGTTTGGGTTTGTTTTTTTTTTTTTTTTTTTTTTTTAAGTATATTTTTACATTAATTTTAATTGTATTGGGTTTTATTCTCGCTTTTTTTTTTTAAATTTATTTTTGTGGTCATATTAGTTTGCCTATTGAGATCACTTAAAAGATCTTATAAAACTTCATCTTTAGAGGTTCAAGTTTGCTTTTTGAGAGGGTCACACATAGCTGTGCTTGCCAGAGGGTTCTCTTGGGAATCTCCCAAGAGGGCTTCATTCTAATGTACATGTTCCTTGGACAAAACTGTTGGCTTATGCTTTCCAAACCTTTTAGAACTGTCTCATAGCCATGCTATCAAGTGGAGTATACTGACAAATTGCATTCCTGAGCTTTCTTATTCAGTTTGGACTTTGAGTTTGGAGCTTATGGCTGGTAGATGTGCAATTTAATACTTTATATTTGTCCAGGTTCAGACTGAAAAGAGTATGTGGTGTATGGTGTTATGTAAAATCAGATGCTTCTTGCTTTGAAAAATCTCCTAAGATAAACACTTACGATTGTCTCTAGATTAAAATGTTGATTTCAAACTCTTTGTATTTTGAATCCTAAGAAACTTTAGAAGTCTCAAATATAGATATTGACTGGGCACTCCCCCTAAAAGTGCACAACAAAACCACTTCAGCTGTTAGCTTTTCCTTAGGTATGAACATGTTCCTGTAGGAAATTTATTTCCATTAAAGCTTCTAACATGTAAACTCTACTTTTCCCCTTTCTTCATGTGCGTTACTTTGTTATATATAGACTTTACACTTACTGTTATGTGTTTTCCAGAACCTATTTCTGATTGGGCAGAAGGCTGCCAAGGCATTTAAAAAAAATATATTAGAAAATCTGTTTAACATTTAGCCCTGCTGTTTGCCCTAAAGCTATAGTTACTTAGGTAATTTTTTCATACACCTGCTTGTAAACTCCTGCATTAGGCTATAGATCACAAAAAAACCTTGTCTGAAGCATTTACATTTCTGGCTTGTGCTACTTTCACATTTGTGGGTTAGTAGGATGTACTGGTAAATTTCTAAAACATAGCTAAGAGTATCTTGTTATAAACAGTTGTGAATAAAGTCAACATCATGGTTCTGTCTTTTCATTGAACCAGGAATTAACCTACTTCCAGAGCTCTGTCTTGACAGATTAGAATCTAGGTATTCAAGGAGAGAATACATACCTCAGTTCTTTTCACTTAATGATATTTTTTCCTGTTGCAGTTTCAGTGAATCCTGGTACAGCTGGGAGGAAAAAAAGTGAGTATCAATACTATGTGTTGATATGAATAAACATATATCTGTTAGTCTTTAAAAAAATAAATGTCTAATTTTCTGTATCAGCACCAGACAAAGCTATTTGCTACATTATACTTTTCAGTAATGTTATGTGCTTAGAAAAAAAACAAGATTTCAATAAGATATCGTGGATTTATAATTTGTTTTAATTTCATTTTATTTGCCATCTAGCAAAGTGTTATTTGCAGTAAAATTGGGTATCTGAGCTGAACCATTATATTAAGCTGTAACTAGTATAAACTGTCTGCATGAATTACTGTACATTGGTCTTACAGATCTGTTTGGAGACAACCATTTCTTACCAAAGCAGAGACAGCAATTGTCTAACTTTGTACATTAGCAAAATACACTTAGTGTAAAATTAATTAGGTCATTAGAAACCTATTATTTGCCTCAAAGGAACTGATTTTAAAAGTAAGTGTGTTTTCTGTAATAGGTGACATCTTTGTGTTCAAACCTAGTTGTGATTCATTCTTAAGGTTTTATTCTTGCTTTTCCTTCTTCATCAAAATGGAGATGTCTATAAACAGGTTATAAGTAATTCTCAGTATTGTAGTATGTGCTAAGGAAGAAAAAGTAATTCTTTAAAGGCCAACTTCATTGTTCAGTGGCATTAATCAGACAGTGTCCAATAGCTTACATTCTGGAAAAATAGCTGTGTTTACATCATTTTAAGAATTGTTCACAAACAGTAGAATTTTAGATCTTTAACGTTCAGAACAATGTAATTAATATAATATTGTGGGCAAGTTTCATCCTATCAAATAGTATTTGTTATGACTACCTCAACTGTAGTTAATGCTTTCAGTTTGTTCAGCTTTGAGGGCATCCCATTATTTTACTGGTGGTATGTAATCAGTTTTCTTACCTAGCTGGATGCCCTGAGCAAATAATTAGGGATTTTAGGCTCTTTCTTTTCCTTTCTTTTATTCCCCAAAGAAACCCCTTATCTTTGACTAGGTATAGAACTATAACTTCTTTAGAGTCTCATGAAAAATGGAACAGAAAAGCCAAAGCCACAGTAACTTACTATTTAACAGGTTTTATGGCCACTTTGCTCTTGTCAGTTGCAAATAGTAATACTTTTATATAAGAGTAGAATTCTTTTTTTCCCCCTGTCTTTGTGTCTTTGTAGCCAAAAGCTTTATGGCTAAAGAATACAAGTTTTATATTCTTACTCTATAGCATCTAAGCTTCTTTTTGCACAGTGATCTGTAGGGAGGCATTTTAAAAATATGTAGTGATGATGATGTAATCTATTACAGGCCAAACAGAAGAAAAGAGTACAGAAAAAGTCAGGCTGTTGAGGAAAGGTATGTCTATGAACTACACAAATTAGAGCTCAGGTTCTTTTTAAAATGAAATTGGATACAGCCGGTTACACCTGAATTGCAGGTCTAGCCTAAAGCTCTTCTTGTCTCTACAGTAGTGTCTCCATTCTGAAGAGATCAACCTTTTGTGAGTGTCATAGATTAAATTACTACATGGTTTCCAATACATATTTAAGCATTATCTTTACTACATAATCTGTAATGAAATTTTGCAGAAGAAAAAGTGAATCTGAGAAGTTCAGTGGTCTGCTCAACTATATTTTGTCTCATGTACTGTGTTCTAGACATTTATTACACCTTTTCTGTAGTGTTGAATTGTCTAGAGACAAATTGGTCAGTTTGTGCTGTACCCCAAGATTGACATTTTTATGGTGCCCAGAAGGTAGAGTTTCAGAATTCTAGTATTTGAAAAATTGTCTTCTTATCTGAGAGAAAAAAAACACAGTTCTGTGAAAAAAAAGGAAGGCTGTATTATGCTACTGAGAAAGGAACAGTTTACCTGTTCAAAAGATAGTTAGACTGAGACCTTCCAATCTGCTTAAGTGATTTGGACTCCTTGGTTCCATTTATTTTGATAGGAGCAGATGCTCTCAGATGGGGACTGGACTAGTAATCTGCAATAAGTGCCTGAGTGAATGCTGAGTTTAATTCACAGACAGACAGCTGTGTTTAAGAATGTATTNTTCTCTTTTTTTTTTTTTTTTTTTTTTTTTTGAGTAATTTTAAAGGGCAGCTGTTCTATTTTCTTCTGTAGCTATTTTTGAACTCTGCTTACTCCTCCTATTGCCAAATTATGAACTGCCTTTCGAAAGTTCATAATTAATCCAATCTTGAATATTTTGAAGCTCCTGCTGACTAGTGAATGATGAAATCAGAATGACTCCTGTCTTTTGGATTAACTCTCTAATGGGGGCATCTTACAGCTGTGTCATCCCAGTGAAGGCCTATGACTATTTCTGAATCCTTGCTATCAGGACAAGATGATGCTTGTCCCCATGCAGTTCATTCTTCATGTTCTCACAGCTATCTGCAGAATCTTTTGCTGACTGATTCTTTCAAAACACCCCTTCAGTGGTTTATTCAGTGTGTTCCTCATCCTGTCTGTTTCCAGACTAGTATATCTATAAAGAAATAATCTATATTGAACAAGTCTCCCATGCATGCATGCACTTTTTATGCTCTACAATGATTTTCTCCCCATCCCTCACCTCAAAGTAGGGAAATCTGTGTAGACCCTTTTCCTCCACAGACATGTTGTAGACAATTTAACCAATTTTACTTCTCAACCAGAATTTTTATTTAGTGTGTTTCTCTGTGCTTTCTTTAAAGCCACCTGCTTAGTTTTTCCTCTCTTTTGGAGACTCCCCTGCCGGGAGTCTGAATGCTGCTGATCATACAGGCAGGATTCGATTCAGAAGAACACAGCAAGCATAATTTACCTTTCAGCTTCCAGCCCCTGTGTTGTCTCAGGGGTTTGTTTTTGCTTTCAGTGTATGCACAAGCTTGCCACAAAGATTGTTTTGGCTGTATCTAAACCATGGGAAATTTTCTTTATACCTTTTTTATTCCAAATTTTTAGCACAAAACCTGAACAGGACAAATCCAGTAGGCACTGTCAATATGACAAAGAATTATTTTTAGACTATAATACATCAAGGGATGGTATCAGATGAAAGAGAAACATAGCCATACCTCATCTATTGACCCATGTTCTGAGTCAATAAACTAGAAGAAGGAGCAAAACCCATCATGCTTTAGTAAGGCTGGTCTTGAAGTGCCTGCTTCAAGCACTGGTCCAACGAATCCTGCTTTTTAACCTGTGAATTACATGGAGTTATATGCAGATGGCATCTCTTTAAAGTAAACAGACTAGAAGTTTTATAAAGAAACCTGAAGAAAGTTGGATTGGTCACATCTTAGTCCTTAGATATTCATTAAAGGTATCTTAATAGGCACCTGTATTTCAGTATTTTTGATTTGATACTACATTGGGTGTTCAATTACTGAAATACGTATAAACTGCAGTACATTACAAATGTTTCACACCGAGAATGTGTGTAATATTGATGCGATCAACATTTTGGCCTCTTCTGAGCATTTTGAGGGTAAGATGCAGCAGACTGACAGTGACTTCACAATTTTGCAGTGTAAGTTTATTTGACCATAATATTCATCTGGTACTTTACAAGCTAAAATATCATTTCTGCAGAATAGTCAGAATGCAGTTAATTAGCAAAGCGCTGACCAGGCACAAACCCATATCTTTCTAAAACGTTAAGATGACAGTAAGCTGATCCTGCAGGTTTGCTCTGTTTTTAATTGTCTGCTTGTGGCAAGCTCGCCCAATATTAATGCATACGCATGGTGCAAGAAATCAGTAGGCATGCTAAATACCTCCTCACAAAACCTGATGTAAACTTAACTTTCATTTCGCAGACAAACCACTGTGAATCCAGTATGAGCCAGTGTTCTTGAGTTTTGTTGTTGTTGGGGTTTTTTGGTTGGTTTGTGTGTTTTTGTTGTGTGGGTTTTTTTTTTTTTTTTGTTTTGTTTTTTTTTTTTTTTTGTTTTTTTTGTTTTTTTTTTGTTTTGCTAATGTAACCTTGGTAAAAGGCCTTAGCTGAATTGATTTAACTGATCTCAGGAAGGCAGAAGACCGTTGCAATTTTGCGTTGTCCTTTCAAAAAAACCACAGATTTTGCTGACTGGCTTCTGCTCCCAGCTTGCAGTAATTGGTGGCAAACACAAAGCTAATTCCTTATAACAGAGTTTTTTCAAGGGGTTAATAAGTAAGCTGTTGAGTACAAAATAGTCAGGCAATAAGATGGCACCTAGGAGAACAAAGGTCTGTAATTAATATTCTCCATTACTGTGGGATTTTTTCTGTTTCTTATCACTACTCTCTTTTGCATAGATTCACTTTATGTAAAGTAATGCAAAACTAAAAGCTGCCAATAGTTGGCTGACATAGAACACAGTGAAGACTTGGTCATCCATATCTGAGTGTAAAGTTGTGTATGTCCATCTATATCTGAAGCTGTTAGGAGCTTACAAAGGGGTAAGGAATTTGTAGAAGGGGAAGTTCTGAGAAAAATGAGTTATTTACAAGAATGGAATGGATATCTTAGTCAGAGGGGGAGAATGTAATAAAGTGTAACACTTCTACATTTTATCAAAGTCTTCTAGCTGCAATAAAATAACTTCTCACCCTTCTTACCATAGAGGAGAACAGATGAAAATATAAATGCAGAACTCATTTGCTGTATCTTACTCTGATTTTATCCCATTTGTTTTTCCTTTTTATTGACAGCTTCATTTTCCAATTAGGATAATAGCATCATATTCTTTCTCTACTTGTGTATATTTAAGTCTCTTTGTCTTGGGGGCTTTGTGTTAGCATAAAGAAATCTGGCTGAAATGGAGTTTTCTCTTATATCATCATCCACAGGCTTTGTAATCTGAAACTAAATGTGCTCTTATTACAATGGCTCCCTTACCCCTACTTACATCCTTACTTCTTTCTATATACAATAATAAAATCACAAAAACACAGTGAGAAGACAGCAAGGCTCTGAAGACAGGATCTTGAGTTTTATGTCCATTCATTTCAAAGGGTGTGTGCTATTGAAAAGAAGGGAGGTGAGGTCTTTCGAGAACTCTAAGAGGGCTACCTCCCACTTGTTTCAGAACCTTGTTGTTAAGGCACTAAGTTCCCTCTATATGTTTTACATGCAAAAAGGATGTAGTCAAGTACATGTTCTGCGTCAGCTTGCACAGTCCTGTGCTTCTCCAGTGAATCATCATATTTCACATTCTGGAATGTAATGGGAGCTGGTTAACGCATGGTTGACTATTCTGCTACAGAGCTCTCTGTGTTACACGGAAAGGAAGAAGAGATAGAGTACAGTTTCTCTGTTGTATTTAGCTAGTTCATACTTGGATCGGTTGATTTTGCATGGACATTGGAATTGGCAAGGAAGAGAAAGCAATATCCATACATGCAGTCTTAAGAGTCAGCGGGAACAATAAAAGCCTTTGGTTTCCTTTGCATTGGCTTTACCGTCAGGTAGAAAGCAGTACTTCAGTTTCCCATGTCTTCTCCTGGTGTTTGGAGGCTTTTCACTTCTTTTACAGGGATAGTAACATGGTATTAAAAAGAAGTAAGATAAATCTAGCAGAATGTCAACATAAACTTCCTGCCTCCTAAGGGGGTAAACAACCAAAGACATGGGAACTTTCTTCTCATGTGATAAACTAGCACTTGTGCAGGCAGCATGTGAGAATTGCACTTTCTAGACTTTCTAGACTATGGACAGTTGCAAACACAATATTTTTAAAATTAGAAATAACCCTTTTTAATTTTATGGACATCTGAAGCTGGAGATGTAGAATGGAGATAGCTACATGTATCAAATACATGAATCAAAACATTTAGACTGTGTGTCACTGTTCATTGTTTTATTTGTGGTGATTTATATAGCTTTGTGAAACATTGGTTTATTTATGAACAGCAATGCTAACAAATTAAAAACATAACAAGCCTGCTGCAAGGGTGCTGACCTTTTGAAACGAAAAGCTGTTACACAAAGAAGGTTGACTTTATTAGAATCTATTAGATGCTTTTCCAACCAGTCCTAAGGGTGGAATTTCAGATAAGCCAGAGCCACGGATCACCTGCATCATGAGATGATGTGCATTAATAGTAGCTTCCCTGTTCTCAATTATTTCTGTTGATTTAAGTAAATTCTTGTTTATTTTTTGTTGTGAAATACTTATTTTCAGCTACTGGTATGACTAGCTAGATGGCTGAAGTTACAGTGAATTGCCATTTTTAAATTAGTTTACTCACCCAGAATGAATCTGGAGAGCTTCTCAGCTGACTTTGCTACAAGTCGTTACTAGTCTGAGCCAGACCTCAGGCTAGTTTTGACACTTTTATCCTTACGATTTTGCAATTTTATCACCACCGTCCCCCCCCCCCCCCCCCAGTAGAATGTGCAGATTTTAGGCCTTTTTATGAACGTCTTCCCTTCGTGTGTTTACTGAGTGGAAAAGGGATGAAGGTGCATGAGAGCTCTTGAGGCTATTTAATAGAATCCTTAAATACTTGGTTTTGAAGTTTGTAATGATTTGGACTTAGATCTGTTGGCTTGACTTAAAATTACTGCTCATACTGTCTTCTGTTGGAAAATACCATATTCTAGGTCAATAGGAAGTTAGCTGTGATGTTCTTTTGTCTGACATCCTTCCAAATCACTCGTCATGTATCCTGTTATGGATGTGTGATTAGTACTTCTAAGATCAGGTTTGTGTGTCACATTTCAATAGTTCTTTTCCCAATCCTGTTTCTGATGAAGTCTGTGAGAAATTATTAAATAGCTAAGGAATAGAGACTTGGGTTTTGAGCTTCACTAACATCACTATCTTGTATTTCCATATGGAAATTACTCTTCAGGCTCCATTGAGTCATTGGGATGCCCATTCTAGTTCTGTATGTATTTTTAAGTGAGGTGAAAACCTGCTTTTCATTTTAACTATTTGTTTTAGCTGAAGTGGAGAAGCATTTCATGCAGATAGAGCATGCTTGCACAAACTTGACAATGAAGAGAGTGGAATAATGCTATTTGTGGGTCATTGCTGATGCTATTTTGCTTTGTGGGTCTGTGTGAGATACAGCCCTCTGTGAAGCTGATGATCTTACATGCATCTATTTCTGAAAAGGTGATTACACCCTGAAAAGTGATGTGCTTATTGAACAAATAAATACCTTTTGCCACTCAATCAGTTAATGAAAGTCATCAGAATGTCTATTTCGTGTGATGATAATTGATGAGAAAATTCCCAATGTCAGACAAAAAAACTCTGCATTTTTTTTTACCGTAATGAAATGATCAGTGCTCTTATGAATATTAAATATATTTGAAGTTTTCTAGTAATATTTAGGGGTAAAATATTCCACAAGGATCAGTTTATTCATTCTTTCCTGACTCCATAATACAATTATGTTGACTGATTCTTCACTACAAAAATGCCAATGTGCTTAAATTCAGCCAAAATAAGTTAATAGAAAAGTTTATATGCTTATAACTTTGCCTTACAAATTACATAAAAGAATTAATTTTAGATGGATGGCTTGTCAAGACATAGTAGAGTAGAAAACACTGGTGCAAGATGCATTACAAGATTATCTATGGGAAATGTATTGTTTTCTATTAATTTCATTTTTTTCAGAGTATTGAAAATGTTTTTCCTTAAAATCTGACACGTCAAAAGCTTGATAGGTTTTGTTAAATATTTTGCAGTCTGTGTAATGAATCTTTACAGGAAGGTGAACCAAACCACTAGGACTCCTTACACATGCAGTCAGCCAGACTTGCAAGATAAATCTTAAAGAAAGTATTAAAGATCCTTGACCTTAGTTTTTATAATGAAAGAAGCCCACAAACCTATGTAGGCCATGTGGGGGTAAATGAGGTAGAGCTGCTTCACTTTTGGTTTTTATTGCAGAGAATGATCTTGTAGTAAAAGAATATTTGTATTCAGGATTTTTGAAGTCCTTTGAGGATAAAAAGTAAAAAACATGTAACAAAAGTTTCTGGTAGAATGTGAGAAAAGGTAAAATCTCACAAAATATGTGAAGACAAACCTATAAAAGGTGAAAGACTGAAATGAGCCTAGTATAGTATTTTTCTTTATTCGGCCTGATGTTCTCCTCCAGAAGAATTAAAAGATTTATTCTAAAGTTACAGCAAATACGACTGACCTGATGTTGGTTGTATCAGCTGCACAATGGTACATGCACACACAGATCTTATGATTGAAGATAACTACACAGAAATACACACTGCTTTCACAAGGGGAACTCTGTTTTTATGTCAAAGGTAAATATTTTTTTAAGTGAAAGCACAATTCAGACAAAGATAACTTTCATGAGGAATATTGCTGGTATTGTGTATTCTTGTCAATAAAGAATGACTTGAACAGGGAGACAACAGCTTGATTTAACTTCATATAAACTTCTTAGTCATATTAACTTCTTAGTGTATTCTATGCATTAGTCTTGGATGTTATCTCTAAAAATAGAACTTGAAAGTGCCTATGAATTAGACTTTATGACATGAAAATGTCATTTCTGAAAGAATCAGATATTATACAAGATATGACAGCACCCAGTGAACAAATTGGGAGCAAAACATTTCTGTCTTTCCCTTAGATGTGGGCTGAACTCTAACTTTGGATATAGGTTAAGTTACCAGTCCTGTAACCAGTACCAGGACTTCAAATTGTGATCTGTTGGAGACAGGAATTTTTCTACATAAAGTTACATAGACTTACATAGACTTAATGTAACTGATGGGGTTTGGTTTGGTTTGATTTCGATCAATTCCAAGGTCCTTAAAATGCCATTCAAAAGCTATCTCTAATTTCAACTGCCTGTTTTTGTACAACAGGTTAAATTCAGGAATGACAGAGATTTTATACCAAGCAGCTTTGTAGTAAATATGCATAATATATAGTGTGGCAGAAAGGATAGGAAAGATGTTCAGAAAAGGTACTGCTTGTGGGCGTGTGGTAAATTGCCTTTTATTTTTTTTTAAGACTAAGTATTTGATCGTATTAAAGTTTATAAAGGATGGTTAAATCATAATCAAAATTCATCATTGTAATAACATTATAGCTGTAATGAGGATATCAAGTGCTGTACATTAAGTGAAAGTAAAAAGTTTGCTGAAAGCAATCAAGATGGAATCATTTCTATAGTACTAATATCTTCAACAGTGATTCCTCTAGTCTAGATAGTGTTTTACTATCTATGAGTATATGAGTCTCAGCTCAGACACAAACTCTTGTTTATGTAAATGAAACTTTCTTTGTGCTGCTGAAATAACTGTGTTTTAGTTTTGCATGTATCTGTAGTGCCCCGAGGAAGTCATTGATAATTGACTCATGAAACTCTAGATTAGAACCAATATGGTTCCAAATATACTTTACTGGATGCTTTATTGTCTCTTTAAAAGGGCACTGTTTCATCACTACCTGGGTTTTAGTTACAGTGATCTTACTTCTTTTCTTCCCTTAATATGACAGCTCTTCCTTTTTAATTTATTGTTTATTTTGGTTGGATTTTATTAAAGCCAGTAAAACCATAGAAGGAGACTTTTTGTAATTATTTAGTCTGCAGTAAACATCTGTGCCTCTATCACTACCTGGGATTGCCCCTTTTTCTCATTGTTGCTTTAATAGTCTTAATTCCACATTAAAGAAACTTACTAATGTGAAGTGTCTGCGTTAGCTATAAAACCATTTAAGATGGTCTTTCTGAGCAGAATAAACTGATAAGCAAGTTGCAGTATAGCATCATGCTTTTTTGACTCTTGTAATTGAAAACCAGACTACAATAATCAAGCACAATATCAACTTCATAGCTTAAAAACTAAAACACTTGGACTAGCAGACTTTGGACAGGGCTTGAAATTTTCCTTAGAATTAACAAATACTGCTCATTTATCAATAGATATTAACAATATGGAAGTTTATTTGTGATGAATATTGAGTCCGTTGAACTAAGGTTCATTGAAGGCTCATAGAACTGGACTGAAAGAATGCCATCAGTGTAGTTTAAGTAATACTGGGATTTTGATTTAAGCACAAAATAAGCCTTAATCACTGATATCACTTAGGGTCTGTCAATTAACTGTTGTTCGCTTACACCCCTTGCATTTGCTATTCAAATATTTATTTTGTGATGGGAATTCAGGAAGTGGAAGACCATGGCTGTTAGCAGTGCAGCAGGTTTGCAGGTAACTCTGCTGAGAGATAATAATGCAAGTAGATGCAATGCTTCTCTCTGGTCAAGCTCTTCAAAGGAGTTCAGCGGTTTGCATCGAATACAGTGGTTAAAAATATTAAATGCAAAGTAAAGAATACTTTGTAATCATTGATGTTGTCAAAGCTTTTTTCATCTAAATCATAACCTGAGAAAGAAAAAGGGTGATGCCTTTTTTTTTTTTTTCTAATTTCTGCTATGATTTTAAGAGTACTATGTCTGTTGCAGATGTTCTCAACTTCGGTGCCTTGCATATGGCTGTAACCTGAAGGACTGTTACACACTCTCCTTATTTTTTATTTTTTTCTTAGAGAAGGGGAAGATAACCAAATGAAACTAGAAATCTGTTCACTGAAGTTTTGGAATCAAATACTTTTCCTTCTGTATTCTCTACTTACACATATGCTGTAGGTGGAGGATTCTTTTGCCAAGTGAAAGGAAAAAGAACTGAATTTACAGTAGTCTCTCAGTGGCTGATGCCAGGAGGTGCGCATCAGATGACTAGCTACTTGCAAACTCTCATTGCTGAAGGTGATGCAGGTACCCAGCATCTCCACACTTAGAGTGTCATTTTGTGATTTGGTTGGAGCCCATTAGGACTAGAAAAAGTGGTGTTGCTATTGTAATACACCAATATATAGTGCTGTTCAGACTGGTATGTAGTTCAGTATTTTGTGTGATCAGCTGCTAAAGATTGAAGAAAAGCTATCTGGTAAACAGTTTCTCATTGACTTTTTTTCAAAGGTTTTGTGTCTATAGAGAGTTAAATCAGTTTAGAATTAAAGTTTAGAATTAATTAGGGTAGGGTGAAGTAGTAAAATGCTTGGTGAAGGGAATCATCGAGGATGTCATTGAAGGGCAGAGAAGTCAAATATTGAAGAAAAAAAAAAAGTAGTAATCTATTGTAGAAAATACAATGAGAAGATATATTGTGAGAGTCCTGTGTACTCATTCGTAGCTGAAAAATAATGTGATATAATTATACATGTCAAGTATATATGATTATGGTCATTTGCAGCTTAAAAATACCGGCAGATGTATCTATCTAGTGTGATGTAATAATATATACTTAGTGATAATAACTGAAGTGGAGGGAAGTTATTTTACTCATCAGTTAAAAAGTGTTCTATAGAAAGCCTTTATGTATTCTACTTGTCACAGAACAGCATAGCTTGTATTGTACCTTGCTATTAATTAATAACTCAATCTGGACATCTGGTGAAATCTTGGCACCACTGGGATCAGTAGTGAAAATTCTATTGTCATATTGGGAGAAGAGATTTATTGAGAGAATAATTTAATGCATTTAATAAATTTTTGCCAGATATACAGGTGCCTTTCCTAGTGCCTTTGCATATTCTTTTTTTTTGTTTTTCTCTTGAATTAATATATCTCACTAGAAGATGTTGTCAGAGTCAAAGGATACTGTATATCAGCATACATAGTGATACAAAAAGAATTAGCATACTCTTATGAAAGATAATAACGTACTGTTAGGATATTAGTCCTAGTTTAGAGACATGTCAATGATGAGCGACAGGAATTCACACTGCAATAGATAGGCAGATTAATAATAGTTTGCCTAGTGAGGGTAGACATTTCTGTGTCTCAGCTGGGCTTGTAGACTTCAGAAGCGGGACTCAAATGATTATTTTTCTTTCTATTGCATCTTGATTAGTTTAATCTAAACTAAAGATACCTGAGAGAGATGATATGGACTGTACTAGAGTAACTGAAGATAATCAGTAAATATAGTCTTTCAGCGATTCCTCTCCCAAGTCACATTTTAAGTTACGAAACCAATATAGCTATGGGTAGATTTGTGAACTGGATTAAAATCCATCTGCACTCACACCTGAGCCCAAGTTGCCTGTACTTCTTCAAGCTTACGTAGACTTGGTAATATACTTAGATGGCGGCAGGTGACTAAAGAGTGTTCTAGGAAAGTATTTAGCTATAGTTCTTGCATGCTTCCTTTAGTGAAAAAAAACCATAATTTCAAAATATGACTGTTTATTTCCCTTCACTGTTGGAGAGCTTTATGGATTTCTCTTTCTCCCTTCCTTGTGAAATGGAAGAAGCCATCACAAGAGAATCTCTTGTAGAACCTCTGCTGTATCCTGCTGTCAAGATGACAGTGTGATTTCTGGCTTCTTCCAAGGCTCACTCTTGGAGACATTTTGCATTGGTAGAAAAGGGATTAAATAATATTCTGCAGAAAACTAGCTTTTAAATGTCGTGGATTTAATTATTTATTTATTAATTCTATTATATAATATTATTATATTGGCACAGATTTACATGTCACAGATTATTATTATTACTTACCAACTCACATTGGTAAGTGCTGATGTGTTAATAGACACCTGGGCTTTAAAAAAAAATAAAAATGAATAAATCTGAGCAGCAAAGAGAAAGTTTTCTTGTTTGAACTATTCTGGCTGCAGCATACTGGATCAGAGGAACCCAGGTGTGGGAGAGACAAGTGTTACTTTCAGTAGAGAATATTTGTGGGAGAAAAAAGGAAGAAGAGGAATAGTGCCTGCAAGAAAATATAGCAAGAGAGCTTTTAACACAGCCAGACCACAGAGAGGATGGAGAAGATGCAAAGGCAGTCCACAGAACTGATGGAAAGTAAGGTATTTTTCATTTCTTCTAAGTGAACTGTAAAAAATGTATTGCAAACAGAAAGCCACCGAAAAATCATTTCATTGACATCCTAAAGGAGATCTTGTAGAAGTATAGTATTCAGTTCATTCATTTCACCTTTGTATTTTTTCTATTGTATCCTTCATTTTCTTTAATTGACAATGGTCACTGTTCTCACATCTTTTCTGATGTGAGAATATGATATGTAATAAAACCTTGCTAGGGATTTTATAAAACTCTTTTGGTAGACTTGTATGCTTGGTGTTAGAAAAAGGTGAAGGCGGTACCACCATTAATGACCAAATATTAATGAATATTTTGAATATAATAAATAGTCTTGCTTTTTCTGCCTTCCATACTCAAAGATGCATTATATCAGTGATAAATTTGAGTAAAAAAATATTATTTTTTTATGAAACCCTTTTGGTATTTAATCAGAGGAATGTATTCAATGCTGAATAAAAGCTCTAAATCTGTTTTAAATGTTTCTGCTTTATTACAACCCAACATTCCAAAGCTAGTAGGCAGAGTAATAAAGAACTCTGTATGTTTCAAGTATTCTACCATCTTCTAATTATCCACGTATGACTTTACTTTCCTATTCACTTGTTGTCAAGGAATACATAGTTGTTAACCACTGATGCCTAAGGATGCCATCAGTCCCGTGAGTGATGATGTCTGTAAAATTTGTACAAGGCACGAGCTCGGATCTCAGAAGCTACAGACTGTACAGGCTCAGTCTTAAATAATTAATTTGATCTGACATAGTAAAACAATAACATTTAGGGAATCTTCCTAAAGAATAAGGAAAATGCTGAAGAAATTTTATTTTCTAGAGTTCAAAATCTGGAGACGAGCAGAGACTAAATCAGCCCTGGGACTTCTTATTGACTCATTCTTATTAACTGTGGTGGCAAAACTGGGTATGTGGTATTTCTGAAGACCTTGCCAGCTTGTGCTGTGTTATGTTTCTTTGCCTACAGGTAAGTTTATTGTTCACTCTAAACTTAAAATAAATAAAAAACTAGACTGAGCGTACTCTTAGAATAAAAAAAAAAAGAAACAAGAAATCAGAATATGAAGTCTCCTAACGTTTTCTGAATGACCATGAATACAAACACTCGAATCTAAACAAAATGCCTTTTTCTTTCTTTCAAATTATTACTGTCTCACACAAAGAATTAAAAAATATTAAACTATTGAGAGCTCATAATGTGTGATTCCAGTGACCCCTAACCATTTTATAACCTCACAAAACATTTTTATCTTATAAATAATGTTATAGGAAGTGTGAACAAGTTCTCTCATGAATGGATGCATACAAGTCAAAACAAATCTTTGATTAGATGAGTTTTGATCTGGCACTATGAAAAAAGTTTTCATTTTAGATTATAATCTTTAGTTCTTTAGATGAAACTAGATGAACAAGAAACAGCCAACAGTCATGACAGGAATTTTCAAGTTCTCTTATATATAGGAAAAGCTTCTTATCAGTTCCTCGATTACATTTGGTTTTAGGTTTAGCAGAAGAGTATAATTAAAATATGCTGTTCAGTCTCTGTTTCTAAGACTAAGTATGATTAAAATAAAAGGTACTGTATTTTTGTGGTAGGGGATGAAACCAGTAAGTGTGGTATGACCTGAGCTTTGTCTTTGAATTACAATGTAATAAAACCAAAGCCAGATAAAAATCTAGCCTTTTGAGGTATGATTACTTAAACATTTCACCAGAAGAAAACTGAAAATGCAAATGCTGAAGAAATAGAACATCTGTGCCAATTGCTTATAATTATTTTGCAAATCATGTTTTTCCCAGTGGCATTATATTGTTTTAATTGTTTTCCCAATATTTGACAGAAATATAAACATACAGTGCATGCCAATCGCCAAAATAACTCTAATAATTATAAAAGCACTTCAGCATTCACACCGTCAAGTGTCAGGCTAGTTATCAAAGAAATGTCACACTGATACTTACCTAGACATTCCTGGGCTATTCTTCTTGGAACAGACATACAAGGAAGCAACCTTGTTTGTATTTGTTGTTTCAATGACACAGGAAAAGGTAGAAGAGCTTTGGGAGTTAAAATGTAAACACCCAGTTAGGAAGTTAGTTATCTGAAATGTTCTTGGGGCCAGACAGAAAGATGGAGATGCAGCATTTGAAGATGTAGCTGAAGAAATTAATATGCTCTGTGGAAAATGAATCAGCTTCATTAGGAAATCGAGGATTTGAAATGAAGGAGTAGGCACAGGAGGAATAATCAAAATTAAATTGAATTGCTGGCATTAAAATTAAATAAAGACAAAAGAGAAAGGAAAAGCTGTTGTACACGTAAAACCTTATGAATGTTGTTACACCCTTTGAATGAGGTAAATATATATTTAATATATCAATATGAAGATATTTTATTTAAATATATATTATATAAAGTTTATGAGAAGCTATTGGAAAACTTAGATTTAAATGAGCTTCTTAAAACAATATACATGCTAGTAGAAGATAATAATGAATCATTGCAATACTAAGACGCAAAGAGTAAGGGAAACACTGAGTAGATTGCTGATGGAAAGACTGAAGTTGAATGAAACTAAGAAAAATCAGATCTGTAAGCGTGTTAGTAAATAACATTGTCTTTTTAACATTTCAAGGAAGACAGTATTTGGCTGTAATACAGCTATGAAATAGGACAGCAATAGTGAGTTCAGTGTGTTAAGGGAACTCGGCACACATACATAGTTTTAGAAAAGGGAACTATGTACAAATAGGAAGTCCTGGTAAAAAGAGAGGTGATGTGCAGCCAATAGGCTGAAAGTTTGCAAGTGGTGGGTAGAGTATTTAAATACTGTATTGATAAAGTGCATAATAATGTACAAAAAAAGACTTTAGGAAGTGTTAAAAAAATCTAATATATATATCTAGTATGACTTTGTGAGGTAAGGAAGTCTACAGAAGTAAGGTTTCTCTCAAGAAATTGGAGTATAATATAAAGAACAATATAAAAGGATATAACCAACTACAGAGCAGCAGAGCAAAAATAGGTAAAGAGCTTGCATAATTATGGTTGATACTTTTTTGAAGTATCAATAGGGGAAAAATTGTCAGAGAGCTGCAAAGTCACTGGTCAGCCACAGAGGTGGTCAAGGTACAAAATGAAGGAATCTAAAGTCTTGTCAGGAAGTTACATTTTGCATATGTATTCACTAATGAAGAGCTCAAGGTTGTTTCAGTGCTGGAACTCGTTTTTGCAGGGAAAGCCTTATGGGTAAAACCTCAAATTCTGCTATTAATAGAAAAAGTTAGTCAGCAAGACCAGATGGCATTAACTTGAGTTCTAAAGCATTTGATCTTTGAAAAATCTGTAGTCTTGTCTTTTAGACTTTTATCAGCATGAATGAAACAGAAAGTAGCAAATGTGCCTCACGCAATCCTTTTAAAAAGAATTTTGAAGTTACATATAAATCTACTATTTTAGTTGTATCCACACTTACGAAAAGTAAAGCTGATTGTATTGAGATCAGTACGATTTAATAAAAGGAAGTCAAGCCTAGCAAATAATTGAAGGAGTGAAAAAATAGTTGGACTGCAGGACATATCTGTCTCACATTATATACTTAGATTTTTTCAAAGCTATTCCACCAAGGAGTTTTGAAGAGCATGAGCTGCCTTGAAACAACAGGAAAGTTTTTGTATGGATAGACAAAGGATTAAAAATTACAGCACTTAATGTCTAATATGGTAACATGTGTTTACATCTTGGCCATTGATGTCAACTGGTCTATTTCTTTTTTGGTGAAAGTTTATTAATACAAAAGCTCAGCATATTCCTGATTTAGTTTGCTTTGAAATGGAAAAACATTGAACATTTCAGCCATCTTTATGACATGGAAGAAGCCCTGCTTAAGAATCTTAACTGCTTGCTAATCACTTCTTGAATTTATTCTGAACTTACCTGGACTTTGATGAGGCCTTTGAGACTGTCCCCCACAGCATTCTCCTGGAGCAGCTGGCAAATCGTGGCATACAAAAGAGTTCTCTTCACATGGTAAAAAAAAATGGCTGGATGGCTGTGCTGACAGAGTTGTGATTAATGGGGTGAAATCTTGTTGGTGGCCGTTCACCAGTGGTGTCCCTCGGGGTTCAGTTTTGGGGCCAGTATTGTTTGATATCTTCATCAGTGATCTGGATGAGAGGAGTGAGTGCACCCTCAGTAGGTTTGCAGATGACACCAAACTAGGTGGGAGTGTTGATTTGCTTGAGGGTAGGGAGGCTCTACAGAGAGACAGGACAGGTTGGATCAATTGATCAAGGCCAATGAGATGAGGTTCAATAAGGCCAAGTGCTGTGTGCTGCATTTTGGTCACAACAACCCCAGGCAACGCTACAGACTTGGGGAAGAGTGGTTGGAAAGCTGCCCAGCAGAAAAGGAACTGGGAGTGTTAGTGGACAGCAGTGTGCCCAGGTGGCCAAGAAGGCTAACAGCATCCTGGCTTGTATCAGGAATAGCAGCAGGAGTAGGGAAGTGATGGTGCCTCTGTACTCATCACTGGTGAGGCCTCACCTCCAGTACTGTGTTCAGTTCCTCACTACAAGAAGGACATTGAAGTGCTGGAGTGTGTCCAGAGGAGGGCTACCAAGCTGGTGAGGGGTCTAGAGAACAAGTCCTATGAGGAGAGACTGGGGGAACTGGTCATATTTGGTTTGGAGAAGAGGAGGCTGAGGGGAGAACTCATTGCCCTCTACAGCTACCTGAAAGGAGGTTGTGGCAAAGTGGGTGTGAAAGGACCAGAGGAAATGGTCTGAAGTTGCAGTGGGGGATGGGGTGGGTGTGTGTGAGATTAGATATTAGGAAGAATTATTTTACTGAAAGAGTGCTTAGGCAGTAGAACAGCCTGCCCAGGGAGGTGGTGGAGTCACCATCCCTAGAGGTATTTAAGAAACATATAGATGCAGCACATCAGAGCATGCTCTAGTGGCAAAGATTGCAGGGGTTTTTTTGTGTGTATGTGGTTGGACTTGGTGATCGCGGAGGTCCCTTCCAACCCTGATTCTGTCAAGAATTCAATGATGAATCCAACAAGGCCAGGTTGGATGAGGCTTTGAGGAACCTGGTCTAGCCAAAGGTGTCCCTGCCTGTAGCAGGGCTGTTGGAACTTGATGATCTTCAAGTTTCTGTTGGTCAGCTCATAACTATATCAGATTTGTGTTGGTGGCTTATTTGTCTGTTTTTTTGACAACATGTTGGTATCAGTATCTGTATAGAAACACAATAGTATGTTTCAAGAAAACTGACAAACATGAAGGAATTCTATATGAGTTGCAAAGCTGTATCTCTCTTTTCCCCCCTAGATTATATATTGAAGCCTTCAGACACTTCCAAAGATAAAGGAATACACTAAGTAGCAAGATCTTGTTTGTAATATACAACTAGATTGCATTAAACTAGATTTAACTTCCATACAGTAAGCCTGTGAGACTATATCTAGTTTTAAAACTTCATGGCTTTGTTGTATAGCTGTAAAGCAGATTGTAGCAACACACAAAAAGGCAGATTATAACCATTTCAACATGCCAACTGCAAAACAAACCATCAAATATTTGAAGGAAGGTGCCAACAAGAGATATGAATTTTGCCATCAACAAATAAGTTGTGTATGAACAACTTTTGTAGTAAGTCTTATGATTAGAATAATACTTTTACTATTTAAATGGTTAAATTGATGCAATTCCTATGGTGAATGGTGAGACTGCAATAAAATAAAAGCACGTTCATATCAATATGTTAACTCTCCTGTGATACATAAGTGTCTTCATACTGATATAATGCATGTTCCATAGGAAACTGTTCCAGTGGGTCATTATGTAGTTAAAGTAATTATGGCAAGGTCACAGGAGCACGCTCTAATGAGCTTTCTTCATCACTCTTGGGAGGTTCAGAACACAAGAATTCATGAGTGAAATAAACATACCCTTGGAAAAATTTTACATAGTGATTAGGGAGCAGTCAATTTAGATGTCTGGTTGGAAAGAATACTTAGCACATCTATGTTACTGAATGTTTCCCCCCCAAAAATTCTCTTGATGCTTTGTTGGTTTGTACATTCTTCCTTGAATGTTCAGTCTGAAATGAGTGTATATATACAAACCTTGCTGATTAAAGGTTATGTTTTTCATAGCCTGAATGGAATATCAGGTTTTTACTTTATAATCTTATCTGTAATTTCAGTGTTGCATTTATTTTTACTGCTGTCATTGCATTGTTACAGAAGTAACAATATTTTATTTTTTGCAGCAGAACTTAGTGTTATAGTGAACGTTGTTTTGCAAGATAGAAAGGTTTCAGTGAATCTGTTCTCAAGGCATTGTAAATTCCAACGTACTGGATAGCATCCACAAAAATAAATTTGTGAAGATTTTAAAATAAGGTGCAATTAGGAGAATGCTGTTGTAACTAAAGCTTTTCACTACTAAGGCTAGTAATAGCAACAGCAACTTACTGTATTGACAAAAAGTACAGTAAATTTACATCTGATGTATATGAGTTACCGGTGAATATCTCTGTAAATGACATACATGAGTAAATATCAGTTCTGCAGAAAGAACATTTTATATTTCTTTAAATGGCAATAGCTGCTTTTGGTGCATTTGATTTTTCTTCTTAAAGCCCACTCTGACACAAGAAAATGCTTATACAAGGCTGAACTTTTGTAAGCCTTGGGAACAGGCTCTGTGAGAAAAATAACAAAAATATAGCAAACCTTTGGGATCTGATCTTTGTGCAGGGACTATTTTTTTCTTGTTTGTACGCTGCCTCCTACAATGGGGATATATCCTCTAGACAATACAGTATTGCATGTAATAAATAATAGTATCAGAAGCAAAAAGTTTATTCAAGTTTTACTGTAAAGAGCTGAAAATAAAATATCTGTTATATGCCAGCCATCTTCAAAAAGGTTCTCTGTCTGTGGTGTATGTGTTTATGTATATCAATCAAGGACAAGCCCAAATAAAAACAACTGGACTTTTAAAGAATGGCTTATACTTTCCGTCCATCAATTTTCCTTAATACTGTTGACAGAGTTCCATCTCTGCATATTTAGCACTAATAGAAGGAAGAATCAATGAAATTTTTGTGGGTTTGCAGATCTTTCTTCATAGTGCCATGTAAATATCAGTGTTTCCTACAAACAGATGTGAGTTGAAAGAGGAAGAATGGCACAGTGAAGACTATGGCCTTTTTACTATATTTTAGTGTGTGTCCAGAATGTTTGGTGCTAATGTCTTACTGAATCTTAAGTTTCCATCCTTATAAGTATCTTGCTGAAAATTGGAATTTACCTATTGTACAAGAATAATGTTGTCTTGATTTCTGCCCTAGAAAGTCCATAATCTGTTCAGGTGGGTGGCAGATTTTACAGAGACCAGAACTTTATATTGCTACTAATAAATGGTTTGGAAAATGACAGTTGCACATTATAAATGGAATACATATACTAACCTTTATGGAATTCTCATTAATGTTACAGCTCTAATAATATGAAACATTAGTTTGGAAAGGATACAATTTGCTGATGAAAAATTCAAAGAATCCATATGAAAAGGCCTTTGTTGCCAAAAATTAATTTTTTTTTTAAATAAAGCATTATGTTCCTTTTTTTTTTTATTTTTTTTTTTTTTTTTTTTTTTTTTTAACTTCTTTAATGTGAGCATTTGTATATTTTAAAACAGGCCTAAGTCTGTTTCCATAACTTTAACTTAAACTTCCTAATACGTGATTCCAGGTACAGCTAGCAAAAGCTATTTATCAGCTGTCGCATGTTCTGTTAGTCTGAATTTTGACAACTTGGGACAAAATCAAGACTCCTCTTGTCTTCAGAGTATGTATTGGCTCTTAATTTATTGCTGGTAATGCCATATTTCTTTCTAATAAATTCAGTAAGAATTTTTCACTTGAATTCTGTTTTCAGTTTTTTGCTTTTGGGGATGTAATTCTACAGTGTTTAGTGCAAATTCAAATATGGCATCAAGTAAGTTGAGATAGAATAACTTAAATTCTTAGACACTGGCCAAATTGCCACCTTTTTTAAATGAGAAAAAATTTAAATTCTGGTCCTGCTGAAGATAAAAAAAGATTTTAGTTGCAGGACTAAACAGGCTCTGCCCAATGCTTTATGTAACCACAGTACTTGCTGTGAATTTTGTTGTTTGTTTCCTTAAAACTTTCACTGATTCCCCTGGTGTCAATATATTTAATGAGTTGTAAATCAGTGCCAAATTTAGCTTCTACCTGAAGCACTAAACCAACAAAAGCAAAGCAATTCTGAATTCACTAAATCATAATGTTGTTTCAAAATAGTTTTAATGGGGTTAATTTCTTTAGGTTTTTCTTTCTCTCAGGGTACTATAACTTGATTGATACAGTTTCCTTTCATTTTGACATTGTAACATGGTCTCATTAGGCCTGCAATGAAATTGAATTGCCGTCATAAGATCACATCATAAAGGCATATTAACAAAATCTCTATAGAGTTCTATTGGAATAATTTTTCCATCATAACCTTAATGTCATTGAAGAAGGCTCTTCCAGAGTATAGGAAGAAACAAACTGGCTCTGGGACTCATTTTTAAGACCTAGATTTGTCTTACATTTCTTACCAGTTATAGCAAACTAATAAATACTGTGTTTTAGTTTTGGTTTTGGGATTTATGTGTTCATCCCTCAAGTCTTATTAGCCAGTTATGCTTCTCTATTTTGTAGAATGTTTCTGATAACCCCTACTCTTCTTATTTAGGCAAGCAAGATCAGTTTTATCCATTCATAAAATGATAAGATATCACTGACATCTTTAGGTGGCATGCAGGAGTTGTCAGACTTCCAGCTATCTTTTGATCCTTCCTTGTCTTGTCCATAAGATCATCTTCTTCACTAATTTGCTGTCTGATTGGTTGGCTGTATATAAAGCTGAACATTTTATACAGCTGAACTAAAACTGTTTTTTCCAGTGAATTACAGGGCAGAATTTAAAACTTGGGGAATTTTTTTGGAAGGTTTTTTGAGTGTATCACTAAAATTTATTTTCTGGACTGAGCTACTGTGTTTTCATTACCCTTACTTGTTTTAACAGTGTCTAGGTGGGTTAATGAAGGAATAGAACTCAGACACTGTGCAGTATATAAAGGTAGATATATATTTTATTAATAGCAATAACAAATTTTTATATGAATGGAAATATCTGCTTCAGTAAAGAACAGATAATTTATAAAAATTTATGTGGTTGGGTTAACTTTATAAAACTGTGGTATTTCTTCTATCATATTCTGTTGCTTTCCAATCACTTTAATAGATGACAGCTTTAAAGAAGGTCAGCTGTAATATCAAAATAAGTGATCTAGATACAATCTTTTCTAAGCATCTCAGAGACAGGAGAGAGGATATGGTAGGAAGGGTTCAGATTCTGCTCAAAATAATATAGGATTTCACTAAAAGGAGGAATCCATGATTCATCCTAGAAAGGAGAGTAGAAAAAAAGGATTCCTATGAGTAGTAACTGCAGTCTTGTATTTGGTGGAAGCTTCCTGTCTCTGAAAAAGAGTAAGCAAGGATTATTTAGGAACATCATTGCTCTCCTCGTGCAATAGGCACATAAAAATCTTAATTCCACAAAGGACATGTAGTAAACTTGACTGCACATAAGCAGAGAAGTTGTGGGATATATGTTTGGTGTGACCCAAACCACGCCAGAGCTGTTCCATGTTCCTTACTCCCTTCTATTAGGAGCCAAAGCGCCCATACCTCCTACGACGGTGTAAAGTGTCTGGCAAATTTTATATTCTTTTGATTAAAAGTTTTCAGCTGTACTATTTTATTTGGCTTAGTGTTTTGCTAGTTAACAAGTCTTTCTGTGGCCCAGTCACTGAACAGTTGCAGTTCACACTGCAGAACACAGATGCTCTGGAAGAGTGCATGCTACAAAACACAGCTTTGCAAATTGAAATATCTTAAGACATTTGCATGATTAACTCCTCAACTATCCTGGGATGATTAGATCTGCTGAAGTCCCATGCTTAAAGCATTTAGCCAATTTAATCAGTCTGACAAGGCTTAATTTATTTCCAAGTGTTTAATGTGATTATTGGTTTGAATCATAAACAAAAGTTAGCAACAAAAAAAAAAAAAAGTGGTGCGTCACTTAGTACTTTATGTAACAAGGCATACTGATATTTGGCGTATTCTACCACAGCACGAGAAGTATATGCATATTTGTTTCATACTGGCAACATAAAATACGTAACAAATGCAACACCTCCCTCTTTAAGTCAGCCCCAACTCCCCTTCCAGCCTGTGTGATCACAGCCTGAATTTTCACAGCTCCTGAATCATTGGAGCACATTTTCAGTGCAGAGCTACAGAGTACTGAGAAATTATATGACAAGCTTCTCTTTCACTTTCTTTCCCTCTTTTAAATCAGAAAGAAAATTAATTTAGGTGATGATGAAAGCTGTTTGTAAGGAGCACTGAAAATGAGGAAAATGTCTAATTATAATGGTTTTTGTTGCCATTTGAAATACAGCACAAAAGCAGTCTGCACTTTTTCAGAGGGCATCCTTTTTGAAGACCTTATTAATCTAAGGAACAAGAGCATCATTTATTAACTTTGGCTCTGTCATCATTCTAGGCTTTTGTGTTTTGAAAGTATTGTGAAAATATTAACTGACTGATACATGCAACACCTATATGAGGTATGTAAATATTATTAAAATTGATGAAATGTGTATACACAATTAATTGTTGAAAAATTGCCTGGGTATTATTCAGGATGTTTACTCAGATGATTCAAAAGATGCTTGCTTCTCGGATTTATGGTGAGAAACTAGGAATTCTGAAGGTAGGAGTTTGCCTAGTGTTGCAGAGAAAGCCAGGGTGAGAAATCAGCCATAAGTCATGGTCTTCATTGCTGTAGTGCATCTTTAAAAGTACTGCACTTCCTCTACCACAACAAATCAGAACAGGCCTTTGGTACAGCCCAGTGTGGCGGTTGGGTTTTACCTGTTGTGGTGCACGTGCCTTTTTAGTAAATAAGTCTTATGGGTTTATTCTTACTGAAAACTTTTTTGTCTGATTGTTTTTGTTTCACCAGAAATACTTTCCTCAACCTAGGTTCCCAAACTAAGCAGTTTTATGTCTTATTTGCACACAAGGTGTCACTACTGTTTTGCATGGTGCAGGGCTCCCCTGAGCTGCTGGTGGTGCTGCTCCTGAGTGCAGCAAAAGCTTGGTCCCACCTTGCTGTGACTCAGCTAGAGTGATTAGGGACATCCGGTTCATGTGTTGTTGCTGGTATTAATGAATGCACCTTGCTGCTGACTTGTTCATTTCTATGTATTCAGTTTCACAGACACAACAAGGTAAATGGTTGAGATTGTATTTTATGTCCCACCTCAAGTGACTTTTCTAAGTTAATTTTCTTGGGCACCTCAGGGTGAGTATGATGTTCATGAAGTGTAACAGGCCAGGCTGTGGAAGGATGGATGACACTGCAGCCATGGCACTCGTGTTCCTAAGAGTGGCAGCATCTACAGTGTGATAAATCAAGTGGAAAAAATAACCATCAATAATGGCTCTCTAGAACACTACAGAACAACACTTAAATTATTACAGTGCTGGGTAGGTATAGTATAGATCTGATGCTTGCCTGACCTGTATAGCGGTAGTGTGTGTGCAAATACACACAAAAAAAAGTATTTTTGACACCACACTGAAGTATTTTTCTACCAGTGTGAATTTAAAAGGTACTCTTCTTTGTTCTTAGTGTCCATTGCTATTACATTTTTCAGCTTATTTGGAAAATAAACTGGTAATTTTGGGGTTTGTTCCCAAGGCTGTTACAGACCTCTGGTAGGATAAAAGTCCAAAATGATCTTCAGAATTTACAGAAGTAGTTTGGAAAAGAATAGGCTGTAGCTCAGAGGGGAGAGGTTAAAAGTATTCTACGTGTTTATGCCATGCATAAAACATCTGTTACTTGGGGAATTTTTAATAAATTTAACTTAATAAATTTAACTTAACTAAGTCAGTACCAGCTTCTGATCACTAATCTGGCTATTAGGGGGAAAAGAAAACCCATAAACATTTAAATAAGCACCTTTTTTATCCTCCTTTCTCAGGCTCAATTTAACCTAATCATCTGTCTATCCTCTGCCTTCCTAAACTCCGGCTTCTGATTGCGCCCAAGCTGGTGTGGGCTGCCCATGGCTGCGCTCCCTCAGTGGCTTCCTACTCCATGTGGGCCACCCCTGGGCGGCGTTCCCCCAGCGATGGTAGGGGGCACCTCCAGCCGCAGGTCTCCTCTCTCCTTCCTCACGTCTCTTCAGGCATCTCCCCATGCCTCTCCTTCTGTTTTTCCTCACAAGTCTCGTCCTTTCTTGAACAAATCTGTGAGGCGGCACCGTGCACCCCTCTGATGGGCGGCAGTTTTGGCACACAAAGGGCCGTCCCTGTGGCTGCGGCAGCCTGGGAGCGCGCAGGTGGGGGCCTCCTCACACACACGCACTGCTGCAGCCCTGGCTATGGAAACCTCCGTGTTCGTGCCCAGTACAGGTAGGAATAAATCTAATTTGTGTAATTACCAGCCAGGAAATGCCTGGCTAGGTGGGATGGAGGATGCAAATGTTGGGTTTAGATGGCAATTTGAGCGGTTATCACCGGCTTGGTTGTGTTGTGAAAAGGCAGGCCTGCTGCTGCCGTGTGTGAGCAGGAGCCTTGCTTAAAAGGTACATGAAACAAAGGTTTTAGTTCTGGTTATGTTTCAACTGCAAAATAGGATACTGTGTAGCATACTTCACACCACTGGAGAGAGTTGAAAGGGGTGGACAAGGGTTGTGAGAGGCTGAGGACCCCTGCCCAGCTGAAAGAGTTCTGGTTTTTCAGTTTGAGCGAGGAGAGAGGGAGCGTGATGAGTCTCCAAGTGTTTCCCAATCACTTCAAAGAGAAAGGGGATAATTTGTTTTCCATTCCTTCTGGGGACAGGATAAAGAATAATGGAATTAGACTGCAGCAAGGGAGATTTGGGCTAGACATCAGGAAAAAAATTCCAGTTGTAAAAATAGTTGTATCCTAGAATATATTGCTTGGGGAAATACTTGAGAATCTGTCAGTGCAGTACTTAAGAACAAACTAAACAAGCATTTCCAAGGGATTATTTGAGCAGAATTGGTCCCGCTTTGCTTTATGAAGATTAATTAGTTCGGTTCACCAGGTCGACCTTTTCATTCCTTAATGCAAGTTGATCAAACCACAGAACAGATACAATTTTCCTTTTGAATCAATTGCTATAGAACAACAATCAAGTTGTATCTGTCTCCTGTCTTCTACAAGGATGAAGACAGAAGAGAGGTTAATCTTGCTTTATTTTCAGCAGATGTTCTCTCTGGTAGAAAGACTTTTCCTTCCAGAAAAAAAAGATGTTTATTTTGGTATCTAGTTCCTTGCGGTGAACTACAAATTACTGCACTTCATTTTCTTTGCATGCTTTTCCCTTTGTTTTAATTGCCACTGAAATAGATTTGGTGGAGGTGTTGAACTACAAGGTTCAGACTGTATGCCTGTGCTTCTGCATAAATGCCTTGATAAACCAAGGAGAATAACCTATCCCATTTAACTTGTTGAGTTAATTAGAATAAATGGCTAATGCATTAAAAACAGAACTTTATGAACCTTGCTGGACTTCCTTAATTTATAAAGAATAATGTAATGAGATGGTTGAACTTTTTTTTTTTTTTTTAATGCTAGCTCAAAGCAGCAACCATGCAGTCTTGCTTTAACATATGACAGTACAGCATGCAAAAAAGAATGCCCCTTCAAAAATAGCAGACCATACTGAGCCTTCAAAATGTCACTACTTCTTTCCACTTTCGCTTGCTTATGGCAATCTTTTGACAATTTTATTGGAACAGATAGTTCATTCTGACTATATTTTCAGACAGAAATGGCATGTAATTTTTGTTAATTAAGGAGGAGTTACTCTAAGGAGACATCATGGCAGATGGAGTGACTTTTGCTTTAAAACAAAATAATTCTATTTGTATGCTTGGGTGGTGCACTAGGCCTTTTGCTCAGTGAAAGCACAGTTCTTGTCTTTCATTCCTCTCTGACAAAGGTGCGTTGCATCACTGTCACTGTGTCAAAGGTGATGTTGCCTGCATCGACTTGTCTGAATTCAACTTGTTTTTCACCTTGATTATTCAGTCACTACACCTTTGGTATTTCAACCCAGAAAACGTTTAGATCTGAAAGTATGTTATAATTTTTTCACGAGGTTTGCAGGCCGTAGAGTTGAAAGAGCTAAGGTTATTGCTTGAGAAAATTATAACTCTTACAGTTTTTTTGGCTTATCCATGGTTTCTGGGCTTTGTTGTTGACATAGATAGATCTCTGCTATTTGGTTTTATTTTTTTGTGGACATTTTCACTATTTTTTAATATTTAGCTATGTACCATAGAATGATTGGAGTTGGAAAGGATCTTGAAGATGATCAGAGGACTGGAGCATCTCTCCTATGAAGACAGGCCGAGAGAGTTGGGGTTCTTCAGCCTGGACAAGAGAAGGGTCTGGAGACACCTTGTAAGAAAGCTGGGGAGGGAGTGGAGAAATAGGATGAGGAGTAACAGTTTTAAACTGAAAGAGGGGAAATTTAGATTATATATTAGGAAGAAATTACTCTCTGTGAGGATGGTGAAACACTGGAACAGGTTGCCCAGAGAAGTTGTGGATGCCCCATCCCCGGAAGTGTTCAAGACCAGGTTGGATGGGGCTTTGAGCAACGTGTTCTAGTGGGAGGTGTCCCTGCCTGTGGCAGGGTGGTTGGAACTCGATGATCTGTAAGGTTCCTTCCAACCCAAACCATTCTACTCAGTTCCCGTCCCCTGCCATAGGCAGTAGCACCTTCCACAAGACCATGTTGCTCAAAATCAATTGGCTGTTTAGAAATTTGCATCACTGATTAAGATAGTTACTGGAGTTTGTGTTTGACCATAATGGATTTGGTGGTAACAGAACACGATATAAAGAAGTACACCTAGGAAAAGGTTTGGAAGCATTGAGAGGGTCAGGTGGCACTACGTTAAATTTTCTAAAAAATAATAGACTGTTCTTGGTAAAAGGCTTACCTTAGGTACAAATGCCTTGTTTTAAGGACAGCTGGTGGTTAAAAAGAGGAAAGTTTATTTTCAGTACTATGCTTGAAGAAAGTATTTTTCATCCCCTGTTGATTTCTGTCAATATATATGTGCAAATAAAAAAGCAGTTTTAAAACCCCATGAGTCTGCAGTTTCAAACAAGAGGATCCTCATCTCTCTTTCAATGTGATTATATTATGTACAAGGTTATGTATATAATGCATGCATAAAATTGTTCTGGTTTTGCTTTCATGCTTTCTGTACCAGATACCATTTGGATTGATAAACTGCTGCCTGATATGATAATAGTCATTGGACCGGGAAAATATTTTTGGTGGAGTTTTAACAGACACATCACATTATGTAACAGATGTATTATGTCATGTACTGTTAATTCAATTTCTAGATGTTTGACGTGTTGTAACATGATCTGAGATAGAGGAAGTGATGTAGAACATATCATGCAGTGTGTCAGAAACATGCTTACTGTTCCTGAATGTTCTTTAGCTTTATTAACCTGGAGAGGTAAGTAATCTGCTCGTAGAAGTGGGGGTATGGCAAATGTAGCAAAAATATCATGAGCAGAGTCCTGTGCAGGAATTGCTGTAAGGAGTAGCTTTATTACGTTTGGATCAGACCTGTAATCTTTACATTTATATTGTTTGTAGTCTGCATTATAGCAGACATTTGCTTTACCAGGTAACTTGAATGTGCTTGTTACAAGGATTACTTGAAATGTACCAAACCTTCATGTTACGGTGTCTCCCATAGATAGCTCAGCCCTTTCTTGAAACTCAGAACATGCTGTATCATGCTTTGCAATTATATGTAAATGTTTCTTGCTCATTGAATACCGGAATTTCACATCCTGAACTCTTGACTGCTGGGGAATATTAGGTCAGTACATATGTTCAAATGTCTGATGCTGTGTTTGGCTATGTTTGGATCTTGAAAGCAGTCAAGTCCTCTGAGATCAAGATCTGAGTTTGTTGTGATCCAATCACTTCACAAAGTGTATTTAAACAAATGATTTCACCAACATCATCTTTCCCCAGTTGCTTTTGTTGGCTACGTAACATTCCAGATTCTTAGTTTCTCTCCCAGAGACTTTTAATTCTTTTAGACTGCTTGTTTACTGACAGCTCTTCTCTTCTTACCTACTTGTGTTCAAAGGACAAATTAAAATTTCAGACAATATCTGTTTGCAAAATCTTCTTAATTGATGGGTTCCTGGTGAAAAGCAGGAAGTTGTCGTTCTTTCTCCTTATGTTAGAATGCAAGTCCAGTGCATGAGAGTAACCAGGGGAACAAGGAATTTTCTGTACTTGTAAGCTGCACAAATGCATGCTGCAGGCATCGCAGGCTCCTTGTTATCTGTATATCACTGGAGCACTGTGCAAACAGAATATAAAAATAATGCATGTAAAAGAAAAGGCAAGGAAGAGCATAAATTATGTAAATTTAGTAAAAAGTCCTCAATGGTCTGTGTGAAATAGTGTGGAAGCTGAGAGCATAATAGATATGGAGACCTTTTTCTGGCCTTTTAGTGATCACTTGTGCTTAGTGTATCCCTGCACATATGAAATAGATGGGAAACTCTTTTCAGTGGTCAGAAAAATCCTGCTGTGTGCAGGTTCGGTTCACAGGTGTATGGAGTAGACAGAAAGTTGGTGTTGCAAACTGAAGAGAAACTAGTGATCTATATAGGATGCCTTGAAAATATAGGCAAAGTTGTGCTGAACAGTGATGGACTTAATTAGAAGATTTTGATTGAGCACTAATGCATGGAAAAAAGTGAATGAAGTCAGGTTCTGTGATTCTCATTTGTTAATCCACAGTTAGTCTGAAAACAAGCAAAACTTTTGGATTTCTGCTTTCAGATGTAATATGACTTGGGTAGGTTTTTCCTTACATGTTTTGGTATCTTCTTCACATACTTATCATTGAGTTACTCATGTCAGGCAAGCCTTAAATTTACTTTGTCTTTTAATACCTTGCATACAAATCACACTAGCTTGTAATGAGATACAGTGAAACACTGAGAAACTCAAGGTGACAAATAGCAACCCTGTTATTGCAGGAGCCGACTCTCCTGCAGGGTGTACTGAAGTTGTGATCTTTCTGTGCAGTGGAATATTGCCCAAATAATGACTAATGACATGGGGAGGCAGTTGAGGAGACAAGTTGTGGGACTTCCATCCCGTGTGGCAGAACTGAGGTTTTGCTAAATGTGGAACTGTAGAATAGAAAATATCACTAGAAGAAGACAATCTTCAGCATTGAAAGAGCTGTAGTTACTCAGCCTGTACATTTGTATACAGAGAGGAAAAGTGTAATTTCTGAGATGTCCCAATACTATTTGTGGTAAATCTTGTATTACGAGGAATATCTGCTTTTCCTGATGTTTTCAGCAAATGTAATAATTTCCTTCTTTTATGTAAGTAACATCATTTAAGTAACTGAGTAAGCATTATTTTTTTTAATTCAAATGTATGGGGAAATTTTTAATTAAATAGCATGCTTAAATTGGAAAGAGCCACTAGTTGCCAAAAGGTTAAGTTACATAATACAGTACACCTTAGTGCGACATTTGCTACAGTGACACCACTATGCATGGAATTAGAAAAAAATGTTGGTTTTATGAAAACAAGGTGGCGGCACGTTGTGTGTTTGCTTAGAGATCAGGAAAAGGTCAGATTGTGTTTTTTCCTGGGTTTGTACTTGAATTATTCTCTTTTATTTTCCTTTTAAGTATTTTTACCTTGGAAAAATTGAGAACATTTATATTCTCAGATGCAGGGACTCTGACAAGATGGATGTGAGTATGAAGGAGAAGCATGAAGTGGAACAACACACAGCTGGGTTCAAACAATTTGGCTACGATTTGGTACTTGATAAGGCCCACTCAATTCCCAAGCAGCAATCTGACGCAGTCTTTTCTGTCCAAGTCGCCTGCGTGGAGATGAGGGATGAGGGAAAAAAAAAAGCATTAACCTGAAGTGAAAGAGTTAAAACTGGCAGTTCAGTACCTTTTAAGGGTGTTCTTACAGTATCTTTACTTACTACAAACTGTCATAACCCTTGCAGCAGCTTGTGACATACCTGTATTGCTTTAAATAAAGATCCTCAGGTGGTAGGAATTTAAAGTCTGTCACTGGAATAGAGATCAGGTTTTTGTAAGCATGAGTCAAGCCAGATTAATTAAGCATTTTTCCTTCTTTTAATTGAATAACAGCAATAGCAGGGGCTGGAGTTAAAGGGAAAAATTATCAAAAAAACCCACTTCTTACATGTTGTGTACTGAGTTGCATTTAAGTGCTTTGAGTGGAACAGCCATCAAGAACAAATTCAAAAGGAATGTTTATGTAAGGTTTCACCAAAACTAGTGTTTTACATCCATACATTTTCAACTTGCAAACTGACAGAAACATGTGTGGAATAGTACAGAGTCTGGATAGCCTGAGGTATTTCCGAAGTATCTTGGGTTGTCTGTGACTCCACTTGAGTAATTCACACTGTTCTTGACTGCATTCAAGAACAATACAACATAGGTGAAATGAACTTTGAACTGTTTTTCTACAGAAATTTTGGCCAAAAATCACCCAAGTGTTCTTATGCAACTCTCCAAAGTGTCAGGTATGTACAGTATTGCTCATGTTGGCTCAGCATAGCAGCTGCTCTTGAAGACATTGTCTTTTTCCCATGTCTGTGTTCTGAATATTGCTATGTAGGAGGCTGGTTGTATACCTTCTGCACCACTGGTTTGACACCCCAGGTCATTTCTGTGGGAGCAAAAGACAGCCAGGGATGTCAGTTTTTGTATTCGTTACAGCTGTTTTACAAAGAGCTTTGTGCATCCTTTTTGTCCATGTTCTCTATTATATATTTCTGTATAAGTAAACATGAAATATGAGTATCTGTTAGTTTCTCTTGCAGTAGTAGGTTGTTTTTTTGGGCTCTTCCAAAATATTTTTTTTGTATGAATTAGGGAAGTAGAATGATTTTCCAGTTGTATTAGATATAATAAACAAATAGGCAGTAAGTGGTGTTTAGGGAGCTTTCCATATATCTATTTAAATGTCAGATTGCACAAAGGCCAAAAACTGTTGAGAGGGTTTGGGTGTAGTTCTCTAGGGTTTGAATACCTTTTCTGTTACCTTTTTTTCCTTCAAGTAAACTTGACACAAATTACTTTTAGAATTTAATAACTGATGTTCTCTATGCTCTTTTTGAACTCTGCTAACATTTAACCAAACTCATCTTGACAGTTTACTAGATCTCCCTGGATTTACTGAAATCAACATGACTCTCAGTCACTTGACAGGAATTGGTTTAATTTGCAAGTGTGAAATGGCTGGTGCCAGCTATAAGTACATAATGTATCCAGGAAAGCAAGTTTTATTTTTAGGCCAATGACAAAGATACTTTGCACTACACATAGCACATGCTTAGTAAGTTAGAAAGTAAAACAGAGGGCTATCAATCTCTAAATTTGGGTAAGTACTTTAAGCATCACTCTATTCAGGGTACTAACTCATTGATTAAACATGTAGACCATTTACCAAGTGCACCTGACAGTTAATCAATAATTCTTTGCTCTATTCACCCACATTATGGATATTTAACGTTCCAAATAAAACCTACCTAATTTTATCTGTGCTATATTAATTCTATAATTAAAAAGGAATTAACAATCTGTCCAAAATTGCTTTATAGATTGTAATGTTTAAGCAACTCATTTAAGCTGTGGACATTAGGATTCAGGTTTCAAAGAGCTTTGAAGTTGCAATAATATCTCGGTGTCATTTATGTTGTGCTTTAATTTTGTTAATTCTTAGTAACATTTAATTCTGCTTTCTTGACATTCTCCGTGGCTATTAACATACACTTGATATTCTTTTTTGAAAGATCCTAATAATCAGCAGGGTTTTTGCTGTGTAGTGTAGAACACTCCAGTTTTGAGCTGAATCCATGTCAGAAGTGGGTACAGAAGCGATTCATAGCTGTACTCCATACTTCATGCAAAGACCCTTCTAAGACTTGGTGAGATACAGGTCAATCTTACTGGGTTTGCAGGGAGTTAACTGGTTGTGCAGTGGAGTTAAATGTAATTTCTGTTGTTTTCAAAACAGCTTACACTTTTCAGCTTATCTGAGCTATTGGAATTCTTCATAAGCAGTTCATATGTTAAAGGAAAATAGTTGCTAAATTTTAGCTAACAGTTATGTGCAATTTGGCATGGCTGAGAGATGTTAAACTGCAAGCAGCTACTCTCTACATCCTTACCCATTGATTTCTAAGGAAATAGTGTTTCCGCCTGGTAGTTTTCTCCAATAGTATCATGTTGGCGAAGCAAGTGACTGTTTTAAAATTACTGAGTGTATCCTCTATCCAGGAGAATGAGAATATTAGAATATTAATGAGAGTATTACAATAGTAAGTCTAAAGTTCATGAATCCTATGGTATTTTGTGAGAGAATTTGGATTAGGAAATAAGAAGCATGAGTGTGTAACTTTGTAAAAGTATTCTAATGTCTAGAAATTGTCATCAGTTTCTTTTCTATTTTCAGAAATCTTTTTCAGCATCTACCTAAAGCATTAACTTTAAAAGTTTAAATGAAAGCACACAGTTCCTAAAACTTCATTCATACTTCCATGAACAGTATATGGAATATTCCAAACACTGCCGGACTGATACATAACAGAATAAATATCCAAAATAATACACTTGGTTCAGATACTCTTTAACAGATATTTAGCATATAAGAGAATTTGTCTAAAATGTGATCTGTCTGTAGTCTGATGTTCTAGTAGGTCTTGTACTATTTTCAAATTCTAAGATGTAAAAGTGCTGTGTAATGCTTTATAAATAAGAGTTGTGATACAAAGAAATTATGAAGATTTTTGTGAAATTTTGCATTACTTATGTATTTGTGCAACTCAAGATACAACTTGGAGACTTGGGCTCTTCTTCTCTCTGCAAATCAAGGAACTAAGTAGAATTGTTGCATGAGTTAATCACGTATTAGGCTAGAAATTGATTGGTTTTCAGTTTCACTAAAATGAAATTACTCCTGACAGATTTTTCATTGTATTGAGACACTGTCAACAGAGGAAGATTTTTTTTCCTATCCCAGTCAATCCATTTCATTTGATAATGGAATAGCACTTGTGTTTTGCAACTAACAATATAGTGTCACAGAGGGAGGACATGCTATCAGGAGTTCAGGCCTGAGCTGTGACACATAAATATACACAAAGGTGTGATTTCTCATAAGTCGTGTTATCTGTAGTAGTATAATGACTGCCAAGGCCAGCAATACTGATTGTGTGGCTGCAGAGATCTTAGCATGACACGCCCATGTGAAGTAGTCTAGTTTAGACTGTATTTCACACTAGAAAATCATGGCTGAATAGTAATCTGTGCAGGCTAGGTTAAAATCAGCACAACGTTGCTATCGTTCTTATGATCTACCTTGGCTGAGGAAGGCCACAAATACCCTCAGTTGTGTAACAGATCAGCAGATATGATGGAACATTTTTGTAGGCTAAAAAGGTACAAAATGGGTGTTCAGAACTTAAGCAATAGGTACGTGACACCTTAGTATCATGTTTATATATAATATAGATTTTAATATGTATTTTGTGTAAATGTCATGAGATTCCATTTTATTAACTGACTAATCTCAGAGGGCTGTCTAAGATTATATCAGGAAAAAGGGGTTATGGTATCATAAGGTTTAATTATAAACCTCAATTACAATCCTTCTGGGCCAGTCTGCCATTTTTGTAAATGCTTCCTTTCTCTGCATAAAAACAGAGCTTTTCATTGTGTTTTCCTCTTTTTGTGACAGTATTTTAATTAAAAAGTTCAAGTGGAACTGGAGCTTAGAGTATCTAAAAAGAGTAGGACCTCATTGATGAATAACATAGTGGTACAATTTTTTCTCAATTAGTCTAATCCTAATATCAGAGCTGGTAACATTCTCCAAATCTTTTTTCAGTTTGCACTGATTTTTTTCTTCATTGGAAAAAGTGGCATCAAAGCCACTGCAAAAATATGTAGAATGTCATTCTGAATAATGGATTGTTAATAAAAACAGTGATAAAGCCTGGTCCTCCTACTGGCAATGACAGAAATTCTGTTGACTTCAGTGGGGTCAGGGCTTGCCTCTCATGACTATGGACAATGCAGGAGGAAAGGCAGCTGAAAGCTATTTTTACATTTCACAGTCCTTGGGATGCTTTATATCCCTTTTTAATGCAGAGTTGCTTGAAAGAGGATCATGTTAAGTGCCAAGAGCTGCCCCAGTGTCTGCTTGGAAACAATTTCTGATCTCTGAATAAATGATTAGTTGCAAATAGTGCTTTCATATCTGTAGTCTTTATCACCCTTGTTTCCATCATGTGCAAGATTTCTGTTTCTTTTCTACAGAGCAGGAGCTAAACTGACAGCTTTATATATGATTTGTGGTAGATAAAAATTTATTAGAATTCACAATGTGGTTATTATCATTTGGGATATTATGTGCCTGCATAAGTCATTGTATAAAGGATTAAAAGCCTTAAAAATGTTAATAATAAAGCCCCCAGATCTAATAACTTTAGAGATTAGAATTAATTGAATTAGTCTTTGATCTTGGGTGTTAAGTTTTAAAAGAAAAGTTCAGTAGGCATTTACCATTCTGTTTTCAAAGTACCAGCCATTGTTAAGTGTGGGGTTGGAATGCATCTGTACAGCAAAAAATGGACATCAAAAGCAGAGCTGAAGAGAACTTTTCCATCCTACTTTGTGTCAAGGCAATCAGAAATGAAGCGATTGTTGCTCAGAATTTATAGATATTTTAGCTTTTTATTTTATTTTGAGGAATGATTGCTGAGGTATATTTACTAGATGATGAGATGGTGCTAATTAAAAATGGTGAAGCCTTTGCATATGACTGTCTGAGCATTATTATTGCATGAATTAAGGTAACACTTAAATGATTCCATTTCTCAAACAATTAGTATTTGCTGATGTACATTTATTCTAATTGCTCTGTTGTCATAAGCCTCAAGCAGGTAATGAGTTCAGAACTGTTTATTCAAGGTTATTATTTTTATGTCAAATTTGTAAAGGTATTTTGCCTTATTTCATCATGATATTTGTGTCTCATGCAAACGCCCTTGATTCTCTTTTTAAGTTGTATAGCTGTGTAAGGTGTTATGCTACTGTTAAAGTCATGGCATGATGGTCAAAGAAGGCTTTATCTCCTGTTATTTTCCTTCCTGTATTGGAAGTGGTAAACATATATCTTCTCAGCTACCTGCTTTACAATAAGTCATGTTTTTTGCAGATAACTTTGTATTTATTCTTGTGATGCTTTTTATTATTGGGAAAAGCTGTAAAAACTCCTTCATTGCTGAGTGAATATAGTGAATCCGAAACACAAATATTTCTTCCTGTCAGATGGTGATATTTTATCTGAAGAGGTTTACAATTACCAGGAAACTTACAAAAGAAAAAGGAAAGGAAAGGAAAAAGAAAAGAAATGCAAAACCAAAGCAAAGCTACAGGAAATGAATATTTAGAACATAGTCTTGGATATTTGTGGCTGTTTGAGATGGGCTATGCTACCTGCTGGTATCTTAGCAACTTTGAAAACCTATTAAACCATCTTTAATTATATCTCTTACCATTCACGTTTGCCTGCAGTGCATCTTGAAGCATGTCTTTGCATTTGTATGTGCCTGTATGGGGAAGTGGAATTTACTAAATTCCTGTATTGTGTTTGCTGTGATAATTAGTGGAGCACAGTGAATATTTCAGAGTGAATAATTTATCCCATTAATTTATCCTCTTAAGTAATACACAATCAGGATTGAACAATTTAAATTTTTTCTATTTTAAATTGTTGATCAGTTGGTGAGCATCTCTCTGAAATGTTGATTTTGTAGCCTTTTGACTTTATGATGGATACTTCTCATCTTCAGATGAGTTGTATGATAGCATTGCTTACTTCATTGTCTTTAATGCCTGCCTTTTTATTAAGCTAAAAAAAAAATCTGCTAAGTATAGGCAGATTTGAGATATGCTTTAACACATGGCTGAAGTTAAGCTTTCCAGTAGCAATGGCCTTGCATCAAGAAATAACTCAATATTTGTTATATTAAAATCTGTAAGGGAGATATCATTTCCTCTCTCAGCTTGTATTTTCCAGTTTTCTCTGTTCCCTAAATATTAAGGTGCTCTCAAGCTTCATGTTGCTGTACAAGAACTAGCTCATTGAATGGGAAGAGCAGATTCTAGGAGGACAGCAGGGAGAGAAAAGAGTAATCAGGTTATTTTTTATTAGGCTCACCTGTAGTTCTTGAGGTACCCTGCTTGTGCTCGCTGTGGTTCCTACTGCATTATTGCCTTGCAGCACTTTGTACCACACCAGATATCAACATTCTGTGCCCAGTGCCCAAAACATATGTTAGGTGGCACCCTGCACTGTTACTGCTCTGGTTTTGTGAAGGTGCATAAGGTGGGCTGTTCCCAGCCTCCTGAATTCACTGCGAGCCAGAGGACAGAGTTAGCCCAGCAGTCTGGAAAAGCGTGTCATATATCAATGGGATTTCTCAATGGAGAAATACCTTCTTCAAGCAACTATATTTCTCTGAAACAAAGCTAGATAGCCTCATACATGGACTTAATCAGCAATCTTAGTAAAGATTGGGTAAGTAAAAGGAATAAAGTACCTGATTTATCCTGACATTAATAGGTAGCTTTCTCTTTGGCTTCTGTGAGGTTTGCATCTGCCAGATGACACAAAGCTTAGATGCCATGACTCGTTGTTCCATTAAAAATTATGGTATGGGAAATTAGAAAAAAGGTACAAACACTCAGGAGACTTCATCTTTTATGATAGACGAATATCCTAGAAGTGACTGCTGCTGCTTCTGCTCTCTTCCCTTTTGTACATGAAGATATTCCTTTGGGTTGCATACTGGACTAGGAATTTGTCTTGTGCCTATCAGTTGCTAAAACACTGTCTTTTGTTTTCTTCCTGGGAGAAGAAGAAAATTGGAGGTGCTGCCCCTCTTTGATCATAGCTGATAGAGGTAAAGTGCTTGGGTCTGGCAAAAGTCCTTCAACTGATTGAAGGCAAACATAATACAAGTGCATTTAGTGGAATAGTCTGCAAAAATTGAGGTTATCCCTTCAAGATCTAATAGGAAAACATATTTTTTGCCCCTGCAAGAAAATTGTGGTTACTGTCAATCTAATATATGTAAAAATCGTGAAAGAACTGAAAAAAATGTAGTGACAGTGAAAATGTTTTGTGAACTGGCTGGTGAAACTTACATGCATGAAGAAGATACCCTCAAACAATAAAAATCTTATGCTTGCATAGCTCTATTACATTTTAGTCATTCAAGAATGAAACTCCTATTGCAATGGAGATAATTTTAAAGTCTTCATCCAAATGAAGTATGTGGTACTTGATATATGACCATACATATATATGACTGTATATTAATAAAGTAGACAATAAGCATATTTTAGATCTTGAAGCACATTAAACCATAAAAGGTCTACCTGAAAATAGTTAATCCAAAATTAAATATGTAAACTAGCGAGACAAGAAAGCCTGTCATTTAAGTTAGTTAAAATCCCTCAGGCTGGAAGGCAGTTCTCCAGAACCAGAGAATCTCAATTTTCCCCATGACAGGCTACCATCTCATTTATAATGATGTTTTAATCATAAGACATCCTTTCTTTTACAAGGAAAAAAATCCTAGTTCTAATGAGAAAGACTTATATTGAACAATTCTGTCATTTCTCCCTTTAGCTGACAGATATTGCTGTTGAATTGCAAACTTTCAGTTAAGAGAAAGTTTCAGGATAAATGTTTCCAGTGTGAACTAGTGAATAGAAGTCAGCTGTGATTATCCTTCAGTTCATTACAGTCATACTTCTAAGTTACATTGCTGACATCCTATTTCTGAAATCTATTTGAACTTGATTGAATTGTTCATTTTTGATCTGAAAGGCAATGCCAAACTAGAGTCTTGAAAAGAGATCCTGCCAAAATAGGTTACATAAAGTTTTATTAACTTCTTCATAGCAAATACAATTAGAAATTATGGAAATACCAGTAATGTTCCACGTCCTCCATATTTTTTAAGAAAGTGAGACTTAAGTAAGATTGATATAAGTACCTTCTTCTTAAAGGTGGGCTGTTGAAAAAATCCATTGTCCATGAGGATGTGAAAGCAGTAAGCTATTTTGTTGGGTTTAGATAGCTTAAACATTTTCATTAACCATGATAAAGGAAGTAGCACTGAAGTCCTGAAAATTAACATTGGAGTTCTGTAATAAGCCAAATGGGTTGTATACTGTTGATACAGTGAGTGTATCAAAGTAAATTGGTTGGCATGTAGATGTTTTAAAACTCGTATCCAAAAGCTATATTAATGACGATATGTGTGTATATGATTATAGTGAAAGCTAGCTAACCAATTATAGAAATATGCTTTGGCATTATCAGAGCTACTACATGAGTTTTTAAAGTCTTCTTAATTGCCTGGAAGTTCAACCTACAATCCTCTGCTGTTTGAGGTAAACTATTTGAAATTAGTGTTTAAATTCTGTTTCTGTAAAAAGATAGAAAGATAGCACTGATTTTCTTCTTCTTCTTACATATGGCACTCATTTTACACACATAGATTGTATTACGAAACCTAAATATTTTATTTTGAACCTGAAAGCTTGAGTGCTTGGATATAGCAGAAGCCATGCTGCTGCAGTATCAAAGTATCTGGAAGGGGTTTGTGTAGACCTAAGTAAAGCTTCCATATCAGCTTACAAGTTAAAAGGTCAACTTTTACTCTACATTTACCTTGGTTCAAAGTAAGGATGGCTGTTACAGGACAGGCATGTGTGAATTTATCAAAACTGATTTTATTTAATACTTTCAATTTTTTATGATTGATCAAGTAAGCTACACAGTATTGTATTTATTCACAGATGGATGAATGTGGACAAAACTGCAAAATACATAGAAATAGAATAGTTTTTATTTAATGTACAACTAATTCATATAACTGTATGAATTTTAATGATAAAAAACCAACTTCAAAGGGTAGATCAGTTACTTACAGGAAAACTTACTGTAATTCTGCAAAAGTATACCTAAATTTTTTGTTTGTTTGTCCGTTTCAAGTCCACCCCTTATCACATTGGTACACACACATGCAAACACACTCACTGGTATCAAGAGAAAAAATTGTTGCCCTAAGTGTAAAAGTTCTCTTGCAGAGCCTCAGTTGAAAGAAAGCTTGCATGCTATCTTCTATGTTTACTTCACTTTTGCTCATACACCTAAGATGATGCACTTCAGAAGACTTACAGGTATTTTATTCTGCACTTCAGTTAACTTGGAAGCTGAAACCGCTGATTTGGCTGTGAATTACTAGGTGTAATTTAGATTGGTTCTAATGTGATTAAAACTTGAGGCGGTGTCTGTAGTTGTTTAAACAGTGTCAAGGCTTGAGGAACATGAATGTGGTGCTAACTATCTTTTCCTTTCTCTCATCTTTGCTAAGTAATAGCAGGTATTGACTCAAGATAGTAGGAAACTAAACATAAAAATACACTGTGGTCTAAACTCTTTTTTAGCATTATTGTGCCTTTCATTGATAAAGTAAAATCAGCTGAATTGAGTTCTATTTTCTCTGTATCTATCACAGGCATCTGGGAATTCCTGTAATTGTTCTAAAGTAAAAAAAATCTGATTACATATGCTTGATTTCACATCCTTTTTTCTTGGGATTCGAAATGCTTTTTTAAACTAAAATCTTGGGGAAAATTTATTTTACGTAATGATTGATAGGTAATTACCAATATTATGAAATAGAGGATAGTATAAAAAAAAAATCAGTAGTGGTGTAGAGAAGAACTTGTTCAGATTAACTGTCTTTGCAAGAGTGTTTTTTCATTTAAAAGGTTGCAAAAATATTCAAAATTCGGTTGCTCTTCAGTAAAATAAATTTTGAAAGTGCTTCCATTAAAATTAATTAGAAAATTATGCTTTGTCTTCCTACAGCTGGCCTCAGGGTGTTTTTAAGATTTTAAATTAAGTTCTAAATATAGCTGAATTCTGTAACTTTTAATCAATGTCAGTTTAATACATCCTCATGGAGCTTTGCTGAAAAAGTGTTATGCTAACGTAGACATAATAACACTCCACCCTAACTAGTTCAGTTTAGAAGGAATGACTCAGCTGAAGGCAGCGGCAGACATGCACTTGGAATACATGAGCTACTCAGTGAACTAACAGTGCATTCTGTTCTCAGGCAAAAATCTTGCTAAATTAGTGGGAGCTGTTGCAGTAGTAGATTCTGTATTGTACAGTCAGTATCATTAGTTGATGCTCCGTATTTTATGATCCCAAAGTATTTCATTGATGGTTTTCATCTGAGAAAGCTGTTGTGGTTTTGGTGGTTTTTGTCCTCTGTTTTGTAAGTGGAGAAATGAAGCCATAGACAGCCTAATAAATTTGCTCATTGTCATAAAGGGCTTAAAGGGAAATCAGGAATATGAGCTGGAAGAAAGATTGTTTTATGAGAGCTGTCTCTGGACTAATTATGCCAGTGATGCTGACTAATTTTATCTACATAGTGTAAACTTAATGACTTCTCTTTGGATGCCGTAGACAGAATTTCTGAAGCTCTGATAACAGTGTAAATATAAAGATGCTTCTCAAAAATACTAGTTTATACATGCTGCCTTGTGTCTATATGATGCCCTTCACCCCATGTTTTGAATGGTATGGACAGCACTCGTTAAAGAATCTACCCAACGTGACTGGGATTTATAAACCTCCCAAAGATGAATAAAAGATAACTGAAACCTAAAGCTAAGGAGCTCAAATATAATCAGAAAAGGAGGATAAGGTTCAAATGGCTTTGCTGATAGTCCAAGGATTTCAGTAGTTTGGATTGTCTCCTACTGTTCACAGATGTGTAGCTTTAGGAAAGATTGGTTGACCCAGATGTTTTCAACTTCAGCGTTTATGTGAGGCAGCTTTGAAGTTAACTCCTGAGATTAAGAAGCACCTCCAGAAGCTATGTCAAATATTAGGTGTACTGAAATGCCCTGTATATGAATGTTTTTCTTTTTGATGTAGAAGAAGGATTGAGTTTCCATGTTTCTGCACCTTAGTGCACTGGTCAGGACCTGGAGGACATCCTCCTTCTAGGACTGTAGTTGGCTAAGTTTAGCTGATTGAACCCAGGGTCAGTTCCTTTGCTGACAAGTGCTGTGTTAAAGAAAGCAGTGGTGTAGCAGGTGTGTCTTGTGCCTGGTCTTGTTCTCACCCTGACACAGACAAGCTGGCTTGGTTTCCTGGCTTGACCTCACCCCTCCCCGTTACTGTGGACTTTCTGGGTAATCACTACATTTTGTCATAGAATGGATTGGAAGGGACCTTAAAAATAATGTAATTCTAACCCCCACTGCCATGGGACAGGGACATCTTCTGCTAGAGCAGGTTGCTCAAAGCCCCATCCAGCCTGGACTTGAACATTTCCAGGGAAGGGGCTTCCACAACTTCTCTGGGCATCCTGTTCTAGTGCCTCACTGTCCACTCCTGACCACTGTCTCTGGCCCTGATCCTGATCTGAGCTTGCAGCTCTGCATCCTGGCTACTAGCTGTTAAGATCACTGCATTATTATTCTGTTCTGCTCCAGGCAAACCTCCCCTTGTGGAACAGCTAGCCCTCACTGCTTCCTGACTTGCCTGAGGTTAGGTGGGATGAATCTGGGTCTTCATTTCCCTATCATTACTTGCCCAGACAGAGGATATTAGGCAAGCGTAGTTAAGTTTGAGGCACCCAGGCTCTTATCAGTACCTCACCGTTACACAGCAGTGTAATAGTGCTACATAATAAAACCTCACTGTTATACAGCCCTGTAAGAATACCCTGATAATACACACAGTGTAAATAAATATTGTAGCAGACAAAGGTTTTATTTGACATTTTTTTCAAAGGGGCTAGAAACAACATTCAGTAGAAGTAGATGTGGAACTTACTTTTCTTACTTTTATGCAGCTTTCTTTTAAAATAACGTACATATTTAAGAGAAACTTATTTTATTATTTGCATTTTAAAATCAATAAGATTTAGAAAAAATTTGTATTTATGCCCAGTATAAATGTGGTGCTTTAGACTGCATTTTTTTAGCTCAGTCATTTGTTCAAGGTCACATACTAATTGCTGGCAGAGCTAAATAAAAAATCTAGGAGTATCTGCTCTAACCAATACATCATACTCATTACTGGTTATTTTTCTACTGACTGGCTCATGGCTCTGGGACACTGTGTCTGGCAAACTGAGTTATTGCTTTTAGGTTTTCAGAAATTCATAAATGTTGAATGCTTCAACAAATAACTACCAATCTAGAGAAATAAATGGCAAAGTATCCTTAACCTGCCCTTTCTTTATATAGAATTTCAGAGTGATTGCCAATTTTGTTATGATCTTGTCCAAGCTTAATTTTTTAGTAGATAAAACTAGGACTTCATGATAGATTCCAAGACATTGGGAGTTAGGGTTGTGTAACGTAGTGCTTCCAGTGCAGAACTTTTTTTTCTTTTTTTTTTTAGGAGAATTTTGAGTAATGACCTGTGATTTATTGGCATACTTCATGAAGAAAAAAAAGTGTAGCTGTTTCTTTACAGGGAACATGCCATGTGTAATGTGAAATTGGAGGTAGTTGATCTGACTTGGATGTGATTGTTCTATTAAAAATCTGCTGGTGTTGGTGATGTTTTTTTCTACCTTTCTCTAGATCTTTGAATGAATTGCTGTGACAAGAAAGTTCTCTAGTAGTATGTGAATATGAGGGGAATAATATTTTTGTAAATGTTTATCTGTTAATAAAAATAAAGTTGTATTTTCTTTAGCTAATCTGAATCTAAAATATAATGAATCAAATTATTTTTGGTCCTAATACAGGTGGGCAGCCAAAACTCCTGGGACTGAGCAGAGCTTTGAAACAGACTTGATGCAGATTATTTCTATGGTAATGTCTCTGTTAAATGAGAAGCAGCACCTATAGAAACAAGAAGCATTTCAGAGGTAATGAAGGGAAAGAGACTATCCTCTTTACGCTTCCTTTCCTGTGTTTCTAATTACTAAATTCAGTTTCAGTAGAAATTGTGATTTGCATTCATTGTAGAAACTGGCAACTAAATTACATGACATTAATGCCGTTCAGTTCCAGGCTTTTGTGTCACAAGATTGTCTCTCTGTCTATTTTTCCCTGTTGAATTCCTCATTCTGGGATATTCTTGTCTACCTCAACAGTACCTTGAGATACGGAGTGTGGGAAACAGTTTTGGAAATTTAGGAGACTATTTCCCCTAAAATGGTAGAGATTAATGAAAACTGTAGAATATATTTTTCGTATTACAGAAAGGAAAAATGTACCTTTATTCTGAAAATATGCTTTACAAGTTGAAAATAAGGTTTCATATTGGCTGTTTGGCCATTAAGGAATTGAAAAGGAATGTTCTTCCTTTTACTGTTGGAAAATACAGTAAGGACTGAAATGGACATAGTAGAATAATGAAAAGAGATTTGGTTCTTTTCCTCTCTGCTGGGTATGGCTGTCACAATATGATTATCTTGTGTTTCTTTGTGACTGCAAATAAGAGAAAGTGACTTCCCAGATGTTAACAGGAGACTGACATTGCAGTAGATCTTTTACAGTCAATCAGTTTTCAGCAAAAGCAAAGAGAATGAAAATAAGAAATGGCTAAAAAATTAGGAGGAAAACCTGCAATTTCTGTCCATAACTGGAGGCATCTTAACTACATGTTTGCAAGCACTAGAAAGCTTCAGGAGATGGATTTTGTGCAGCATTAATAGGATTAGATGCACCCTGTCTTTGTTCACATACATTTCTTTTTTGGACCTGTGTAATGGGGAAAAGTTCCTGAGGCTTTGGTCTCAAAAATTCAGAGGGGCACATAAAGTACCTCAGGAACTCAGTAAACCTTATGCTTTTTTCTATGAAAATATGTCATCCATAAGCAGATTGCTTACCTGGATTATACTTTGGGTCTGAATAAGGTAAGTATGCATGCAAGGGCTTTACACTTAAGTAGAAGTATCAGTTATTTGATAACCTGTATTAAAACAGATGGGCCAGATAATTATTTACAACTGGGCAATAAGTTGCCAATGATAATGGGAATATTATGTTTAGGCTTGGGCTCCTTAGCTCAAGAGTGGTATTGACAAATTCAAGAATCCGGAATTAGAGAGCCTGTTTAGGCTTGTTTAGTCTGGCAAATATGAGATTTACGATTTATATGAGATTTAAGGGGATCAGGCAGTTTGCAACTATATGAAGGAGTTGCAAAGCCAGTGCCTCTTTTACATAGAGTCAGAGAGTAAAGCAAGGACCTGGAACTACAAGATCAGGCTGGAGAGATTGACAGTGAACATTTGAGAAAGCTTGCTCAGTGGGATGGTAGAGGAGTATTGTAATGGGCTCCTCGAAGAGCCTGGAGGTTTTAAAGACTTAACTATACAAGGATGATCTGATTTAGTACTGCTTCACCTAGAGGTTATCCTTTACATAGGATAATTTGTAGAAGAGGAGGAGTCGTCTTACTGGTTGTGTAAAAAAGAGGAAAAAAAAACATCAGAAAGTAAAAATATTATAAAGGGAATGATACCATATGTCTAGATTTACTTTATACCCTTCCCATCTCTTTTATTTTTGTATGGTAAAGGAATATGGTATTTTGCTTACCCTTATGCATATAAAAAAATTATAATAGAGTGCATTGGTAGTAAAATATTTACTAAGTGGCAAGGTCATAATTTCTTTGTTTATACAGAATGTCATATAAAGTTAATCTAAATTTGAAGAAGGTACTGCTTATTAAAAACTTTCAATCTCTATTATTAGTTGAAAAAGTAATTAACATAGTAGTTACTAACCATAGCTGGAAATCTTTAGAAACAACCTGTGGAGTATTGAGAAAGTAAAGTTAAATTGTAACCTGAATTTATGACAGGGCATTGCAGAACCTGAAGTACTGTGTGCTGAACTGAAGAGACAAAACTCCAGTTCTGATCTTGACTGCATATACTGAAAATATCTTATGTCCTGCAACTAACAAGTCTGCCAAACATTGTTATCAATGGACATTCATTTTTGTTCACATCAGAGACCTACCTTTAACAGGTGGGAAGATATACAGCATTCTTTTAGCTCTGAATCCAGCCTTACAATGGTAATCTGTAATCCAAGTTACTGACTCCTCAACTGTGCAAGTTAGATGAAAGTTAGTTAGAAGTTAGATAAACAAGTGAAAGGTTCCCTGCATTTTTAACAACTTGTCTGTAATCACTAGTTTGGGCTTGTCCTAGACCAACTTGCACGTACCTCAAAAGAGAATCCTTTTCACGTGACTTCCACAGTGAATGAATTTTTAATCATTCAAATTCAATAAATGTAATGGTATACGGTGGATCTGTTTTCTAGATGTAGTTTACTGTATTTGAATGAATTTCTTCATTCTTTGTCTGAAGTGAAACAGCATTCTGATATGATCAAAGTTCTTTTTTGGGGTCAAATCCAATGTCAAACTCCCTCCCTCAACCCACACCTCTGCTGTCTGTTCAGGTAACGTGCTCAGGGCTTGCATCTGAATTAGAGATGCATTGGTTAAATGATCCAAGCTAACTGAAAATGTAGTCTCTCCCATGTGTGAAGAAAAAATGGAAGCATGTCATCTGCATTAGGCTCATCATAAATTTGATTTTTCAATTGGATTACTGTAGTTTTGACAGACGGCCTTGTTTTCTCATTTATTTAAACAGTACCATGGTTAAAAAAATTTGAATATACAACTGTGATTTTTTAAAAAGACATATTCTCATTTTTGTTCTCAATTTGACATCCTTCAGATCTGCATTTAGCAGTACTTAATAATGCAGGAAAAATATATATTATTTTAGAAATTATATGAGCTTCAGGTTGCAAGAAGTCATAGCTCTAACTAGAACATTATTTACTGGGTCACAAGCTTAAAAGTTAATGTACCAGAGCTTCTATCTTTCTCTTTCTCTGGATGGATTGTAATGAACCTCAACTGATTTCTATTCATCTGGCTTTTAACTGCTGAGATTTGCAAAGAGAATTAAAAATAAGACCCTTTATGTTGTCATCTTTTCTCCTTTCATTTTAGTTAATAATTTTAATCACACATTTCTGTTTAACCAGATATTCAGGCCATGAACAATAATTTCAATAACCTCCAAAGTGGTATTACATTGAAATGCAATGCAAAGAAAAGAAAAGTGAACTACCGCGTTTCATGGTGTGTTAAGAATAGCAGGACTCGAGACTATTACTGCTTTTAGTAGTTCAGCACGTATGAGTTCAGTAACCTAAATAAGAAAACAGAAAATAAATAGTAATTTGAGTGAAATGCTTAAATGTGAATATTGATTACACAGTCTGTATTGTGTATTTGCAGTGTGTGGAAAACCACCCTTGGGTTACTGAAGCCATGTTTCAATTTGCATTTATGTACATAAGAAGCAAGAATTTTAGAGGGTGTGCCCTAAGGTGATTTCTTACTTAGCAGACTGTGCCACTGATCCTTTTCCAGACAACTGTGGGAGAATTTTTAGCTCCTCTCTTCAAATGCAAGAAAGTACTCTAGGACATCATCAGACAGCTGTGAGTACTTATACATCAACATCTCTATTTCCACAGTCAGCAGGCTACTAATTTCCTGTGTGCAACATGTCCAAGCATCTTTCAGTTTAACTTCTGAGTCAACTGAAGTGTAAAGAAACCTTCAAGTGAAGTAAAAGGATAATGTTTAGAGCAGACGTGTCTTAGGAACAGTGCCAGAGTGGTAGTACTGAGTTCCATGTAAATCAAATCAAAATTCATTTTAAGTCAGTATGGTTATACAGGTGTGAACCATTTTTGGAAGTGACACTGAGAGTTGATCCTTTGGTCTGTCTTGGTACCAGAAGGTTGAGGTAGCTGTTGCACAAGATGTCTGTATTCTTCCATGAGGCTCTGGTTGAAGATGACTGCTCTGGAGAAGTAGGTAAGGAGAACCCTGTCACACAGGTGCCTCCTCAATCAAAAAAGCATAGACCTCAGATCAATACTATACCCACTAAAAAACCCCAAAATATTATAGCTGTTGGGGACTCCTTTCTGAGGGGGACAGAGGGCCTGATATACTGGGCTGACCATCTTCAGAGAGAGATCTGTTGTCTTCCTGGAGCCTACGTGAAGGACATCACCAGGAAACTTCCTGGGTTAGTAAGGTCCTCAGATAATTATACACTGTTGATATTCCACGTGGGTACAGAGGAGACAGCAACTTGAAGCCCAGAGGCAATAAACAGACTGCTCAGGGAGTTGGGAGACTTGATAAAGGACTCTAGGGTGCAGGTAATCTTTTTGTTGCTCCCTGGAGCCGCTGAAGCGGCAGGTGGTGATGCTTGGTGGCTTGGTTGACACGCTGGAGGGAAGGGATGCCATCCAGAGGGACCTGGACAGGCTTGAGAGGTGGGCTAATACAAATGGCATGAAGTTCAACCAAGCCAAGTGCAGAGTCCCGCACCTGGGACGTGGCAATCCCAGGCACAAATACAGGTTGAGCAGAGAATGGCTGAAGAGCAGCCCTGAGGAGAAGGACTTGGGAGTGCTCATGGATGAGAAGCTCAACATGAGCCGGCAGCGCCTTCTGGCAGCCCAGAAAGCCAACCATATTCTGGGCTGCATCAAAAGAAGCATGAC
>VZRU01014720.1:51760-263258 GCA_013398155.1 Pedionomus torquatus | reverse complement strand
GGGAGGTGTCCCTGCCCATGGCAGGGGGGTTGGAACTTGATGATCTTTATGGTCCCTTCCAACTCTAAACATTCTATGATTCTATGCCAGTCCTTGTGATACTTCTGTGTGCTGCCATATTTCAAGTCATATGTTAGAAAAAAGAAAAAATTATCTTGAATCATCTCAAACAAAATACTGAAATGCTTAGCCATTAGCTTTGGGTCCTTTCTGTCTCAAGAAAATAAGAGAGGCTGCAACATATAAAAAAAATTCTTTTGGGTAGTCAGTATTTGTATTTCTGAACCAATTCCTGACAAAATATACCTGTATTTTATATGCAATGCATGCTATACTGTAACATCAGTTTTCCTTTTTGATTGGTGTTCTGGTGCCTGATTTTTGTTGAGACATTCATTTCAGGTATCTTGCGTAGTTTTTCTGTTTTTTTTTTTTTTTTTTTGTGTGTCCAGTGCTCATCATGTATTACTGAGCATGTTTACCTTTCAAGAGTTCTGCACAAGCATATGCAGAATACACTGTCTTATATGGACAGTAGTAAAGTCAAAGGAGTAGTATTTAATCTGGAATTAATGAAATTATTAATGCCTATGGGTGCAAAATAATTGAGAGGGTCATGTGTCAGAGATAACTTTTTCTTCATTTCCTGTTGTATTTAGACTTTCTCCAAGCACTGCAGTCTGTCATTCTGAAGATCCACGTAATGTGATCTAACTAGATCAACAGAATTAAACCTAGTGCAGGCTTTGCAACAGAAAAGGGAGGGAAAGCTGATCTTCTTTCAGCCCTCCATTTATGCTTCCTTCTCCTAGTTTGGGCATGAGGTCTCCCAGGTCCCTCCAGATGAGCAGATTTAGATCATTTCAGAGTGGACAAATGTTGAACATCACTTATGAATTTTTTGGTTATAGTTAGCATCCTGGTATACAGGTTATAGATATTAGCTATTACTGCACTTAATGACAGTGTAGTATTTGACTAAGAATATACCTTTTGTTGATTTTATTGATAATATTTCTGAGTTTGGTGGGGTTTTTTTGTTTGTGTTTGGGTTTTTTCCTTTTTTTTGTTTGTTTTGGTTTGAGGTTTTTGTGGGTTTTTTTTGTTGTTTGTTTTTTTTTTTTTTTTTTTTTTTTTTTCTGGAGTGGAATTATTTAGGTTATTTTTGTCATTTTTAAGTACTGCCTTTTGAGGAATGCTGTAACTGAACTACTGTGTCACAGCATTGCCTTTTTTGTTTTAAGAAAAGAAAGGAGAGCTGGTGGGCGACACTGAATCCAATCCCCAGCTAAATCAAGCATTCTCAAGTTCATAATCCTCTCTCCTACTTACTTCTCTAATGAAGTCAAAGATCTGTTTTTTAAAGAATATTTGCAGAAGAGAAGTGTTTGAAAAAAACATAGGTGCTTATAGTTAATTGCTAATCCGCTTCTGAGAAAAGTTAATATCATGGGCATTTTACCTCTTTGCAAATTTGTGTCCCAGTGACAAAAATAAGATAGAAGCTAATGAATTTATCAATATGAAAAGCATAATGCAATATTATTTACTCACCATGTAAAGCAAATTGCTGGGGTTTCTAAGGAGAGGTTTGTTCTATACATTGAGGAAATGAAGACCTAGCCAGATTTTTAAGAAGGATAAATGGGCATGGGTCAGTCCATGTCAGTGGAATTTCAGTGATTCGCTCAATAACTGTGAATCATTAACTGTACAGAACAGCTCATCTCTTTAAAGTAAGTTCAGTCTTGGCTTAAAAGCTGAGCAGACGCCTGTGTTTGTAATTAGAATGTTATAAGTCTAAACTCAACAGTGCTGCTGATTTTGAACTGACTGCTAGGAGATCACTCGCAGAAGTGGTGAGCGTTGTCAGTCGGAAATGGTGTTTTTCCTATATATGCACAATGCTGCATTTCAAAGAAATGTGGATGGTACACATTCCCTGTAGCAGGAGAGGTGGGGAAACAAAACCAAAAGACAACACTGGAGAAACTTCTGGGGGCAAACTTACATGTGTGAAAGCCTAGGCTTACCTCTGTGATCAAACAGACTGCTTATGGAACAAGGAATTAGGAAAAGTAGTTTTCATTTGAGTTCTCAGACAGCAGATTTGGCCTGTAAAACATTTGTATCATTCATCCACTCTTTTCAGTCGTTGCTGAACAATATTCATGGCTGAACAGTATTGCTGAGTGTGCATTTTCAATACACTTGAAGCATGTTTGTATTTTTTCATCAGGGAATGGCAAAACCCGTGTCACTGTAGGATTCGAAGTCACCCTGAAGATGGAATGTAAGGCTGCCTGTAATTTCAGGGGGCTGCAGAGTAGCCATTGCTATTTCTCTTTGTATTGCTGAGTTTGGAGCAAGCCTTTTACACAAGGATGCTGAGTCTCCCAGTGAGAGAGACATTCAGTGACATTAACCTTGAATGCCTAAGAGCAGCTGCCACAGGGAAATCTAGAAAGGTTTGTAAATGCTAATGCCTAAAATCCACCCAGAATAATGACACTCTATTAAGGAAAAATTCATACACATTATCACATTACCAAATTACTAGAAATATGTTTTAATTAGGTGCATCAATAGCAAAAAGACTTTAATCAGGATTATAAAAAGTTATCACAGTAACACCAACTATGTTTTTAAAAGGAATAGTCCTCAGCATTTATTTTGTGTTTGATGATCTCGTTATATTTAGTATACCTCCTTATTGCCCATGTAACGTACCTACTGGCATATTATTTTCTGTTGTATAGGGATTGCTTAACAAACATTAAATTGACAGTGAAAATGAAGGCTGTTTAGTACATCTTGTTAGTTTCTTATTCAGTATTGTTTATATGGTTGAAAAATCTAGTACATATGCCTTTTAATTCTTTTTTTTTTTCCCATTGGATCTTGATTTAGGGTTGGAGTAAAGCGCTGCAAATATGAAGGAGATACAGACATTGCAATTAGCAGGTTTTCTCAGCAACAATGGCAACGTTCCTGCTAAATGATTTGTTATGTTTTTAATTACTGGATTATATCTGAAATCAGGTATTCAGCTTTGCATATTTCTAATTTGTTCAAATTATAGTCATATCATTATGTTCAAATCACAGTACCCAAAATGTGGTTTTGCTACAGGATAATTAACCAATGACTTTGAAATATGCAGGCAGGGAGTCTCATTTAGGTAGACAGCACAAGAAATAAGAGGAGCTAGTGATGCATTCCGTTGCATTCTTATCTTTTGAAAACAAAGCTTCAATTTGCTTTGTTCTTGATTGCATTATTCCATGACAGATTTTGTGATCTATAGTTATCTTACATTGCTGCAACATTGAAACTCTTCACCCTTTAACATGCGCTCCTGAACTAATTGCTTTGAAGCTCCCAAAAGAATTACTCCAGTGAAAAATAAATAGAACTAGCAAGACAAGTTCAGTGATATGAACAGTAAGAATAACGAGTGGTGTATACTATGATTCTTGCAAAGTCCCAGCCAAATTATTACATATTGGAATATTTAGATAGAGAAAGGGTCATTTTGTACCTATTTTTCCTTATTTCAATTTTTTAATAGAGAGGGTAGAATATGGTTTTCAGGGAATAGTCAAGTGGCTACAGCAGTCATGCAGTGGTGCTGCTCAAGGTAAACCTGTTAAGAGTTAAAAGGCTACTTTTCATTTTTAAGCATTCATTTAAGCATCCTTTAAGCATTCATTTTAACATTCATCCATTTTTACCTCTTTCTGTGGGTGTCCATCTTTTCCAAATCAGTAGTATTTTTAAGCCCTGTAAAGGCATGTATATGTGTGGCAACTATAAATGGCCATACTCTTTTTCATGAATGATCATGTCATACTAAATGATTTAATTAGTTTTCTTAAATGTACTTTGAACACAAGCACACGTGAGTATTAACCTAAGGTATATAGCCAGGCTGCACTACAGCATGTTAGCAAATGTAATAATTACAATAATAGGAACAAAGATGCAATCAAAAAACATGGTAGCCCTAGCTGCTGTCTTAATTTCTCATCCTTCCAAGTATCTCTTCCATTTGATAAAAAACAAAATAATTTTTCCACGTGTTTAGAGATAAATGGCATCTGTCCTGGACTTTAGATGCCATATACACTGTCCACTATATATATTAACTGCCCTACAGATAGAATTAAATTTGTGAAAATAAAACATGACCAAATAACTACATTGCTTTTAAATGACATTATTATTTTCTCCTTTTTTTTCTTTTCTGACAGGGTACAGGCTTATAGAGCAGATCGAAATTTGCTCTTGCAACATTTTTCTATGCATATGAGAGAAAAAATTTGGACCACAAAGTGTGTATTAGGAAATTATCTGGTTCCATCCTTTACCTTATGGTCCACATGGTCCACATTTTTTTTTTTTTTTTTTCTCCCCACTCACTGGCTTACTTTCCTGCATCACTGCTGTGTAACGTACAGGCAATATCACTAAATATTTACTTCAGAAGACTGACTTTGTTTGCCTGAAACAGCCATGTAGCAAGGGGAAAGCTTACCTACTCAGGTAAACCTCAAAGATAAGCAAGCTGTCTCTGACTTTAGAAAACCAGTTTGAAGTACACTAGTGTCATTACATATAGATACATTTTAGGAAATGTTTGAATGGAAGACTATGAATGACTACTTTATACATTCATAAGCTCTCTATGATAATACCGGACTGTACAAAAATGTCATTTGTTGGCATTTCTAAACTCAGCTACTGAATTTGTACTGGAAATGTCTCTTCTCCTATTCCTTGTTTTTATTTTCAATCCTTACTCAAGTTGGAAAGGTCATGTTTCTATTGAAATTGGTTTTATGCTACTACTTTCCTTTCTATTAACCCTCACCTAAGTCATTGGAGGATGCAAGATAGAATGTTGCTCCTCATTAAAATAATTTGAACAAATTTTCCTATTCCCAATGTGAACACTTGATTTGGAGTATGATCACATAAATCCTATAAAAGGAAGCTTATAATTTAATAAATGTACTCCAAACTATTGATAGATTAGTTTAGAAACAGGTGTTGGCAAGGAAACTTTAAAAACCTATAAATATCTACCTGCTGCTTAAAGACTATTAATGTCTGTGCAAAGTTTCACAAGATGATTGCTAGCATGATAAAAATATTACAAGAGTATATTTCGCTGGTGGATGGATATAGATGACAGTGTTAGGTATGAACTAACTTTCTAACTTAATTTTGTTATGCATGATGTATACTTAACAGATAAAAGTTTTCTTGAACATGCTCAAAGGGTGCACAGAATCTCTTGCTTTTGTAATCTAGAAATAATTTCTTTTTATTTTGGTGTAAATGTACTTGCACAAATGATAAGGAAAGCATTCTGTTAAACCCAACAGAGAGCTCAGGCACAGTCTTCATTAAAGTGGTACAAAGACCACACCATCTGCTGCAACTAGTCCCAGCTCTCACTGGGTTTGTTTGCTCAGTAGTTCCTGCTGGCTGAAGCCACCTGTTCACTTAATTAGAAACACATTCTTAAAATACTGCGTACTACAAGCACTGTGTCTCTGAAGGGGTGGGTTCTCAGGCCAAGAGGCAAGTTGCAAGTTAGGAGAAACTTTGTTCATATCTTAAAGCCTGGGAAACTGAGTAAGTGAAAGGAGGAAATAAGGTGAAATTTCAGAAATTTCTTAACTAAATAAATTTCAGAAAATTCTTAGTTAAATTTTGTTTTCTTGTGGGTAGAAGGTGGCATGATGATCTTCTTTTTGAGCAGTACTAGTTTTATTCAGCCTCCTGAACTCTGTTTAGAGTTCTGCATTTCACTAGAATGAAGAAGAGAAAGTTGTGACCTTGCAGACAAAAAGGTAAAATAAGAGCAAGTACAGCTCACTAGTATTTTACTGTCCTCGTAAATCAAGATATAAAATACAAGCGGAAGATGTGTTTGATACTTGAATATAGCAAAGTAGAAGTGAAAGTTCTCAAATCTGATTTAAAACATTCTTTCTTGCTAAGCAAAATACGAGAATAGTTTCCAGCAGACTATACTACAAAAGGGAATTATGCCTTATTAGAATAATTGTTATGTACTACTACAAAAACCAAATCTCCATGAACTGTGAGCTTCATGAGCATTTCAGTCTTTGCAGAAAAGATGTAAGTTCTACTTGGTTTCCTTTTTCACTAGTCAACTGCCTGAAAGGAGGTAATGATAATTTACTGGGAAACCTGGTGTAAATGGTTTTGACTGCCTGGGTTGAAAGGGAATTTAAGAACATAAAAGAGAATAAGTGACATGGAATGCTGGGCATTGGAAACCAGTTTCTGTTCCAGTTGGGACATACATACTTTGCAGCTGGTTTTGGTACTTTCCTTCTTACTGGAGGCCTCAGTAGCTATGTAAGTGCTTCGGTTTTCTATCTGCTTAACTGCTGGTTTTGGTCCACTGAGTTTAGGATGACTTGAACTGTTTATAATAAATAGATTGGTGTTCATCTCTGCTTTGTTTTATGAAATTTATGGGTTTACCATTGTTTGGTAGGATTTGTAGGGGTAGACTTTTACGTCAAAAAAGCTTATGTGTGTCCCTGTGTGCTATTTCCCAGCTGAAATTTTACAAACCAACAGCAACTTCTGAAAAGATAAGAGCCTTAAAAAAATGTGTTCAGATTTGTTTTGCCTAACTGTAGGACTAGATCATTATTGTATTAAGAAATAAATGCTAATTTTTTTTTTAGTGTGGAAATAGATTAGTAAATGTTAGACCTGCAGGGTGTGTCTCTGTTTAACTTTATTGCTTGCTTTTATGCTAGCAATCTTAATGAATTGGTTAATTACTTAATGGGACTTGAAGATAATAAAACTTCACTAAGAGTCAAATATTAATTATGACTATTATCATTATTAAGTATTACTCATTTACTGCAGGAAGGACTGGATCATGGCTGCTGGTACAGAAGATATTGTAGCATTCACAGTATCTCTTAATTTTGTCCTCTGTTTAACTCAGGGCGTTTTCTGGCTGTGATGAGGGATAAAGAGTTGAATCACATAAGTGAATTATTCCCTATTGGAAACTCAACAGTGTATACAATACTTCATGATCAGTCTTATTTCTTTTCCCCCCCTAATCTCTCCTGGTACTGTACTTTCATGATGTTGCAGCCTTGAATTATTTCTTGCTTTCTGTAATTACCGATGCTATTATATCATTTTCTTCCCAGTCATGCTATAGTTATCATTCTTGCTGTAGTTATTATTCTCTTTAACCCTGCAAACTCCCTGTGGGGTCTGCTTTAATTTTGGCAGTTCTAGGGATGCATATTCTTCATCTTCTGATTTCAGTAGTAAATAAGATGTCAATGAAATTCAGTGTAATAGGTCAAGCAGAGACAGATCACCAATTACTTCTTGAGTTTTCTGGACTGTGGACCTGTATTTTTGTGGACTGTATTTGTGTAGTTCTTTCTACTTTGCCCGATGTCTATATATCCAACCATAGCATGTAACTTTATGATTTGGGCCATTTCCTCAGATGCAGATGAGGAAGGAAGGCCCTGTCTTTCAGTGAATCAAAGACACAGCCCAGTCAGGTAACATACTCCGAATTTATAACCATTTAACCAATCAGTTCTATACCCTCTTTCTTTTCTGGCATTGTAACAAAGATCAGAAAAGGTGTTCTGAGTATTCAGCTCTGAGCAACTCAGGAGTCAGTAGTAGGTTATTCTTGCTGAGATGCATTCAGATGTGGACTAGGTCCTTCTGAAGGTCTATACTGAGCAGGATTATTTTCTAAGGGAAGTTAGAGTATAAAAGCTACTTACTATAGAGACTGAAGTGTAAGAAAAGTGGCAGAAAAAATAACTAAAGAAAATGTATTTTTACTGGGATACGTATGTTTTCCTGTTTATATTTCTGTTTTCAAAACTGTAGTCAGGGTATAAGTTCAAAATGTAAGATATAAAATTTGTTGATGGAAGAACCATGGGTTAAATAATAATCAGATGTTTCCATGTTTTTTTCCCCAACTGATTTAATTGGCTGTTTGACCAATTCTGTGGCAAATACCTTTGGTAATATACATTATACTAGAAAATTGACAAGTACCTTTTACCTGCATAATAAGTTGAAACAATATATTGAGAATTTGTCATTATTTCTCTTTAAAACCATAAAATAGGGGTGAATTCTAACAAAGAGATAAATGTATCTGAATGAAATTACTTCTCTGTATGTCAAGTTGATATAGCAGTTGCCATGGTAGACAAATATTGTACATAAATACTTAAATAAATAGTTGTATATTTAGAATGGTAGCAAGCTGTTAACCAAGATTTAAACACTGATAAACAAGACCCTATAGAGAATCCTGGTGCTTTCATCTGTCTATATATCTATTCAATTAGCAAACTTACAATTAAATAAAACCTAATTGTTCCAGTCTTTAATTGGAGGCAGAAGAAGCAGGCGAAGAAAGAATAACAATAAGGATCACAGAAAGTTTTAAGAGAGAGAGGAAGTATTCTGAATCCATATAGCTCACCATCACAGTGTAAGTCTGCCTCTGAGACTGTGAACATTAAAGTGGAAAATAAAATTCACTATGAGTCGCAAATGCAAATGTTTTGATGATGAGTTAAATCAAGTATTTCAACACAAATCACTGTAGTCTTTTCAAAATAATAGTCCTTGAATGTTTTTGTTAGCCCCAAAAGAAGATTAAGCGCATCTCTAGATTATGGGAAAGGCAGCCTTCCAGCTAAAGACAGAAGGTGATATCAGACTGACTGAAAACAAAGGATTTGGAGCTAAAAATAAGTGAACAAAATGAATTATTTTGATGCTACATCACAATATTTAAAAATAGTAGATTTTGCAGTTAGTCATGAACATCAGTGTTCTTGTCTTCAGTGTTTAAATATGATGATTGCTTGTGTAAGATCAGGGATCTTAGTCAGGGATTCAAGTAGTTTTTATGTGTCTTTTGATTTTAACTATGCTTAGCTGCTCAAAGATTCTTTTCCTCTTCCCTTTAACCCATATCTCTTCAGGCTTATCCTAAGGCAGTTAACTTTTGTACTTCTCACATTTAACCATGGTGTAATATGAAATGATTCATATTAACACCTTGTTAAAATAACTTATCCCAATTTTTCTATCAGCAGTCCTGCTGTTGGACTAATTCCTGCTGTAGAACTAAGTACTTGCTTGCTTTCCTGCCAAGAATATACCAGTGGTTTTCTGTGTGAGTGATAATACACCCTGCATCTTACGCTCTATTTATGGTTTGAATTAGCATTAGGACTGTATCCCATGGGCTTCTAAGGAATTAATCTAATAATTAATGATTATCCATGCTGTATTACTGTCACCAGGTCAGTTACATNTCTTTTTTTTTTTTTTTTTTTTTTTGTGATTATATGTGGTCATTCATAGAAACCATCAGACCTTTTATTTTCTATAAAAGAAGTTTTCTGTAGCAAGAAGCAATAATTGTTATTCAGGCAATAGGTAATTTGTTCAAGAGCAATGTCTGATGATCTATCCTGCTTCAGCTGCAGCAGTGTTATCTGGGAATGATCTAGTCACAAGACAGTGAAAAGTCTTATTGTTGGACAAAGATTTTCTGCTTCAGAAAGCAATGGACCTGAGATCGAGTCAGCCTTCCAGGAGAAAACTTTAAACGTGTACATTTTAGCTCACAGTGAGCACAATACAGAAGGATCTGTGCAACAAACAAAATGCAAAGTTTTTTCAGAGCAGAAATATAACTAGTAGTTTTTTTCAAGTAACTTTAGCCCTTCATCAGCATAGTGCATAGAGGGTGGTGGCTACCTGGGGTCTGGAGCTGTGTGGGAATCCCCATGGAGACTGGCAGGGCTGCCCACTGCCTCCACCAAGGGAACAGGGCAAGCTACCAGGAAAAGCTGGGGGCAGCCTCCAGCCATCAGACATCCCTGTGAAGAAGGGGCAGGGCTGAGGTCAAGTCAGGAAGGAGAATCAGGAGCCTGATGGCCAGGAGCAGAGTGAAACAAATCCTTCACTGCCAGCCATGACCATAGTAATGGGACAAGGCTGAGGTCAGGCCTGTGGGTTAGGGTATTGATTAATGGGGTCCATGGCCTACTACAAGGCTGTAGCTCAGGTGGGGCCAAGGCGAAGAGCCTCAGCTGGAAGAAACCCTGTTTGGTATAGGTTTTTTTTTTAACGGAGAATGTATAACTACCAACTCAAAGCCTTTCAACTGTTGAAGCATTTTGTTTTACTTGCACCAACTATTTTTCTGTCTTTTAAAGTGTTCCCACTTCAGGACAAATTTAGATCTCAATCTTAAAGACAGCTGAAGTTCCCTAGAATTTGGGGAAATTAAGGAAATTTGTCAAAACCTTGATAACCATAAATGCCGCAAAATCTACCTGCCTCTGTGTACTTAGCATTACATCTGATGAATGGCCTGGGGAAATAAGTAAGTTGTGGCTATATAGCAATAAAATAATTAATTTCTGTTTGTGTTTTCTTGCTAGGACAGAAGAAACTCATTTAGAGCTGCCTTTACTTGTTGGGTAAATATATTCTGAGAATAATAAATGTATAAGATTATTCACTGTTCACAGTAAATACATGATTAGTAGTTGTCAAAATGTGTGTTCTTGACAATAGGGCCTAACAGCTGCTTTGCTGCACGGTGCCAAGACTTGCTCAGGAACTCCTCAGTTCATGGACCAGTGAAGCAATAGACAATAACAATTCCCTTGCTGCCATTACATTTTGCAGAGTCACTGTGGATGCCAGGTGTCACTGACATGTGAAACACTAATAGTTCTTTGGCAGACTTTTAAAAAATAACTGAAAATCCAGCAAACATAGTAATTGCATGCTGAGAGGGATGTTACAGTGCAAATCCAAACTGATTACAGTGAAATTAAATAATGTGTTAAAAATGTTAAAAATTAAATAATGTGTTAAAAAAAATTGGCTTTACTGAGAGGATAGAGAGCGTTGGGCTTTTTTATATGTGGCTCAGAGCTCTTAGATATATGTTTTTGTTGTTTTGCATACTTTGTGTGGTTCAGTGTATGTCAGCTGATAATTCAATGGGTAATATCCAGTCGGGAAAAAACCCTAACGCAGTCATAACATGGATGACTCGTGTAGAGGCTTTACTGAACTCTACTGCTCATTTCTAGGAACAGTAACAGTTGAGATGGAAGTGTCTACAGATATTAAAAGTGGTCTTGGGAAGTATGTTTTGTTGCCTCCACTAGTAGTACATGAACCATCAATACTAGAGAAGGTTCCCTCAGCTTTAGTTTCTCTAAGGTATTGCTGTCTGTTAACAGGGCAGAGGAACAAGGACAGCTGATAGTTACAGAAGAACTAGCACTCTCATATAGCACCCTTTCCACAAGCAATAATTCAGTTTGGTAGATAAGGTAGTAGCAAGACTTTTTTTGGGTAATGATTCTGGATTTGGGCATTTAAACCATCCAATGATGGTTTTTAGCACATCGGGATTTTATTGTTATGGTGCCCCATAGGAATTAGAGTTTTGTGTTACAGAAAACATATCCCTTTCAGAAAAAATGGAGATACTTTGGAGAAACTGGTATCAGTAATTATAGCTTTCTTTATTGAGAGGAATGGGGATGCAAAAATCAATCTATCTTTTTGTTTTGTGACACTTAATTTTGTCCATGCAAGTAGTAGAAAGAAATGAAAACAGTTTGAAACAGCTTCAAAAGTCCTAACATTCTGTCGAAGAAGGTTTTGGTGTTTTCTTTGATCAAGAAGGTAAATTGAAAAGAAAGAGAAGCTTCAGTTAAATTTTAGTTTAGTCCTTAGTGACATAGTTTAGTGATGTTTTTTAATCAGAGTTAGGTTGGTGTTTGGACTACATTATCTTCAAGATCCCTTCCAATTTAGACAATTTTATGATTCTATGATTCTAAGCTTTAGTTAAATCTTCCATTTATGGTACGTATTTTAGGTTTTTGACCTAATAAACGTGGTTTGTTTTGATGAAGATGTGCAGTTCCACTATTTGCTTTCTCTTTCACTAGCTTACCTAAATATAAGCAACAAAGCTATTTGAGAATAATCTGAAATTGCATTTTAAGATTGGAAATATTTTCTAAATTTGAAATTCAAAGGAGGTCTAAACCATTTTAAAGAATGGGGGTTTTATTTAAATGCACAAGATTGCTTTATGCAGACTCCTGTGTTCCAAGCTAAATTTTAACTTGAAGAAATCTTACACAGTTGTTATATATTAAAGCTTCTGAAAATAGATATAAAATAAAAAAGCTAATAACTATGTGTCCAAGCCATCATATGGAAGTGATTTTAATATTCTTCCAATTTGCAAATAATCTTACCAAGAGCTATTAGCAAATCTCAGAGTTGCAAAGGCCATTTCATTGCTTTAACAACAGTTCTCTTTATGCTTTACAGCTAGCTAATGTCAATAACTTCGTTTCTTTGTTGTAATTCTAATTACCTGAACTTATTACATAAAATATATGCATAAGTGATATGTCAGAGTATTAACATAACTTCTTTTCTTGGTTCTAATATTTGAATACATAATTTATCATTTCTCTTCCTTTTTGTTAATTTTTCTTATATCAGATGTGAATGTCATGATTCTTAAAATATTGAGGTGCTTATAAAGTGCCCTGAGCGTAAAACTCAGCTGTGGCTCCTGGTAACTCACCACCTTCACCCATAAAAGTTAACATCATCTGACAAAATGAGTTTCTCTTACCTCTTGGGCAATCAACAGAAATTTTTATAGACAAAATGTGTTCCAGTGTTAATTAGAGTTCCATCCCAACAGAGATCAAGGTGACTCATATGCCACTATATAATACATGTGCATATATATATATTCATTTAACTTACTCCTTTTGGTCTGTTATGGGTTATGTTACTAAAGGAATTAATGATATCTTAAGTATGAAGCTGACAAAACCACTGCAACTAATAAGCTCTTCAAATTGTTTCAGTACGCTTACATCATAGAGCAGTAATAATGTTGCGGATATACAACCATCTCTTCCTAAAGCATCTCACTTCATTAAAACTCCCAATTAAATGTTTAGTGGCTGTTGGAATGTCTGTTTTTTTCCCGGGGAGCTGTTCTTTCTTCTGCACCTGAACTGTTGGGGCACAGGAATATTAATTAGAGGGCAAGATATGGAAGAGAATGTGTATATTAAAGTGGCACAGCAGATGTAAGGAGCAGATCACAGTTAAAACAAAGGCAAAGTCTTTGGTTTCCTTCTGACAAATGTCATGCAATGCAACACAGTGATGCTCAAGTTAATGCAGAAATAACCTGATACACCTAGGGTAATTACATTGCTGAAAATGTGAGCACTTAGCCTAGAACAGAAAAAATGGGCTTAACCCCTCTGTGATTCTGTTGGTTTGGAATGGCAAAGTATTGTCTACTCTGAAAGTATTCAAAAATTGTCATTTTTTGCAAAGCAATTTTGTAAATAGCAGGATGGAAAAATACTGGTCTCTGAAAATTTTGTTTACTGTGATGATCTGGGACAATTGTTGTTTGCATATTGCATTACCATCTAAGACTAATGGCATATTTACTGCACTGATACTAAATGTAAACACTTTAATATTTGTAGTTATAGTTTCAATTTTTGCCTTCCTTTTTCCTGAGGCACCATAGAAAAAAGATGAAAATTAAAAAAAGTATTGCTTTTTGAAAAATTGCAAGTGTTGTAAATTACAAGTATTGCTAGAGTTCCCTTGAATTATTCAGTGTTTTTTTAAGGTTTTATGCTCTGTGTACAACAGTGTCTATGTTTATTTGATCTATTATTTTTATATAGTTGTCTGACACTTCTTTATGAAAAAGAATAAAAGATGTGAAGCTTATCCATGATGTCAAATTTTTATCATGTCCAAACATTTTATGGTTCTGCATGTTTCAGATCAAAGAATGCTGGGTTTTCTTTTTATTTGATTTAATTGAACCAAGTGTATTTTAGAATGTGTTTTACGAATACAGATGTTTGGCAAATGAAGTGGAAGTTACATTGTTAGTTTTTAGCATAATATCTATTGTCTAAAAATAACTTGTGTGGATAGCTTTGTTTTCAGAGTGTGGTTTTCTCTTGAATAGAGAATTAGTAGCAAAGTGCATGTAGGAAATCTTGTTTTGCTGGTACATTCACAAGGCAACTAGTAGCCTGTTGTGGGGAAGAGCAATAGTAAAGAATGTTAATTTGAGTTTTTAACAATATAGACCGATAAACTATTTTTTTAACCTAGATTTAAATAGTTACAGTTAGTTATAGCCTTTAAAATACTGCTATTGATTCCAGCTGGTGACCTCTTTATTTTGTTTGCTCACTGTAGCTTAAGGTATAGTGACTGTACAACACAGTCCTTAGTTTATATCAGCTGAGGGTCTGGTTCTGTAATTTTGTCATTACACTCTCAAAGCTATTGATATACTAGCATTGACCTTGAATAGTTCTTCCTGTGTTCAGTTTTACCAAGTTTTGAAATACATCTTTATTTGCAGAAAGTATTTGCATTGTCTTGGGATGTGGAATAAGTATCTGTTGTATTCATGGAATATAGTATCTATTATATTAAATTACATAAAATTTGATCACATATGAAGTTGGGTAGAAAATCTATATGTTTTTCTAACAGTGGGCAGAAAGGCTTTTTTTTTTTTTTCTTTTTTTGGTTTAAATTTTTGGATTATTTCTGGAAATACCTAATCTCTCTTATACCTTTTGTATGCCTTCATCTGTCTGGCTCCTGCTTGTGTAAAAGCAAACATATGGCCTTTCATGTGGTATGAAAATATACAGGTCCCAAACGCTTACTCAAGGAAAATTCCTGGAGACTAGTTCTTAACTTGCCATAGATTAGATAGACTTTTCCAGTTTATCACATACAGAAACATTTCTAAAATGACTTATTTATAAAGGAAGTATCTGAGACTGCTCAGTTAGGGCAAAATATGTAACTTGCTTTTAGATCCAATAAAGGTGTATTCTTTTGGGAGTGTGACAGAAGAAATGGCAAATAGATTGACTATATGCACCTGCAAGAAAAACTGTCAGGAATAAAAGTGTTACACAGTGCCTTGCTATCCCTTGTGAGAGACAAAGAACCGTGTTGGTGAAATATTGAGTCAACGTTGTTACTAGCAAACCTGATTCGTGACAGTTTTCCAGCTTATGTTATAGCCCTGAAAAGCATTTTTTTTTGTCTAATGGTAATGCATGAATTGAATTTTATGTCAGATACACATTGTTTAGTAGGGAAATATTTATATTTCACATTTCTAGGGACCAACTACGTAAATTTTTTAGAGATTTGAGTTTTGTAGCATGATCCCTCTGTGATCCTCTCACTATAAAGACTCTTAGTGCTGCAGGAATGTTACTTCTGCTACCTCTTTTTGTCAGTTGAGCTTAACTGTCTCATGGAAGTGGAATGTTACTTCTGCTACCTCTTTTTGTCAGTTGAGCTTAACTGTCTCATGGAAGTAGACATTTTTCTCTGCATCCTGTCTGCAAGGTTTTTATACTCACCTTTCTTATCTAAATTGCCTGGATTTTTAGAAAGTCATAGAAGTTCACCCAAATCATCTTCTTTGATGGAAACCAAGATAATGTGATTTTGCTCCCTTGATGTTTTGGGGTTAGAAAATCTGTAGCCATTAACCTCCTAATATGTCTTAGAATATATGAAATGTACAAATTTGACCAATCAAGAAAATATTAATCCTATAAAAGTCTAAAACTTCTATGGTATATAATTAAAATTCTGAATGCCAATTCACATATTCGGTATTGATTCTCAAAAATAAACTACATTTTTTAAAAAAAAAATTGATACCATTTGTCTAAATCTTCCTTTGTTCGACTGCCCTTCTACAAAATATTACAATGGAAAATTTATAAGGATTTAAATGAATACTGATTCATGGTCTCAGTTTCTTTAGACAGTACATGAGAGACACATTAAATTAAAAAACATTTTTATTTAATATTTCCAGTTGATAGATGGACAGTATTTGTATAATCTACTTTCCTGTCTTTGTAGAAGTACCATTTGGAATAGATGCATTAAGTATGTAGAAATGTAATTCAAGTACTTTAAAAAAAAAGTTATCAAATTGACATTGATAATTGACCAGGTAGAAGAAAAGCACGTAATCATCATTTGAAAACTAGTGAGAGTCTTTATGTGCTTTTATAGATTTGTAGTGAAAAAGACCTTTATTTTCATAAGATACATGCTGTACATGAGTTTTGGGATGCCTTGGACAAAGTAGAAATGAAACTGCTACTAAAATGAATGTTTCATTTTTTCATGTGGTGAATAATTTCAGGAAAGGATCTAACTTGTAAATCTAGCAGATGCTGTATCTAAATTTACATTCAAATGGATGATTCCTTTTTTTCTGAGGTAATGTCTGAAGTTGGCATTCGAGTGTGTGCTGTCAGAGTTTCTGTCTTGTCTTTTCATCCTGCTAAAACTTTGTTGAGGAATGCAGTTGTCACCTTTGGGAGTTGATCTCTCCTAACTAAGGCATATCAAATCTATCAGCCATTCTCTGTCTCTTGTTGCTATATCTTTATGTATTTTCAGGTTGAGAGTGGATAGAAATTATTCCTATCTCATGTACTAAAGGACAGAGAACTGCCTGCCTTATACAATTCAGGTCAGAATTTAGCCTTCCTGAATAGCATGAAAACTAAAAATAGAAGAGCCTTTGTTGTGTATGTATTTTTGAAAGAGATTTAGCCCTCTGTTTTAGCTTGTACTGTCCTGCAAACAGGATTGGACATCCCTTTCTTGTTTTTACTACAATACTGAATTTGAACTGGAGTCATCCGAAAATAAAATGTATTCTTTTCTAGAATTTAAGGACTATCAAAAGCAAAAATCATTCCTCAAGTCAGTGTGTAACTGATTAATTCACCTTCGTCTTCAGGGCAGTACCTGACTTTGTGTGTTTTCCTTACTCTGTTTAAAATTAATGGGATTTAAGATGCAACTTTAAAATATGTTTCTGAAAATCTCAATCATAATCTTTCAGTAGATTCCATTTCTTTCTCTATCTTATTAATTGTTGAGTTCCTGCCATAATTTGCTCTGAATCTGAATTCACACAATTCTCTTTCTGTTCCCTTGAATGGTAGAGCAGGTGTGATGGGGGAAATCCCTGTTAGGTAATGGAGTCAGATTAAATGTAACTGTAAATTAAATTTACGATGACTACACAGAGATTCAAAGAGAAGTTACTCTTGTGCTTTTCCTCTCTTCTTACGCATCTCTAAAGCTGCTAGTTTCCTTGCCTATAATGATGAGAGCTGGCAAATTATAGAGTGTGTATTTCTGGCAGCATTGTAATGGCAAATTTAGATTTGCTAGGAAATTAATTTTGTGAAGAAAATCTTAAAGCAGCTCTTGTTGCAAGAGTGAAAAGGACAATAGCTATGTCAGTAAAAGACACAGGACAAGATTCTCCAGATCCTAATTGTATCAGTGCTGGATTCAGAGCAGTTTCCAGCTAAAGGGACTTCCGTAAGGGAATTTCAAACTCAGTATTAAGAATATTGGTATCAGACCTTGGTAACATCAAAAGCAGATGAAGAAGCATAAGCTTTGAAATGGTGAATTCCTACTATGCCAAAATTATTTGGGTTAATGTAATTCTGAGCATTATCAAAGTTTATAGATACATGCAATGTATCTGTATTGGTCCTTTTCAACATAGTGCCTTTGTGTACTCTTACATAGATTTTTCCAGTTTTGTGGATTGACGTTGAAGCCTATTACTACATTTCTTCTCAGAAATCAGGAAAATCTTTAACATAAATGCTGCAACAATTAATAAACAACAACTGTATGCTAATGTGTTCAAGGCACAGGTCATAAAAATTCAGAAATTAGGGTTTTTTTCAGGAATATGTATTTGCATATATTTAAGTATATATTAATTTCAAATCCTTATATTTGCAGGCTTCGTAATTTTCCAAGTATGAATTACTGTCTAGAAATAAGTATTGCTAAGGAGATTTGTTTATTGAGCTTGCAAAGTGTGGACCTGGCTGTCTTTATTGTTTGGTTTCATATGTTGACATTTTTTTCTGTGTGACTGCAGAGAAACAGGCTTACCACAGTCTTCACAAAATTTCTAAGAGAAAGGAAGCTTAAATTAAGCAGAAAATATCTGATGCTCATTTCACAGAATTACTCTTGGCAGACAGGATGAAAGAAATCCCCAGTTTGTAGTCCTGATTTTCCTTGTAATGCTATTTCAGGCAAAGTATGCTTCGTTCCAAAGAGTTAGAAATTTCACACAACCCTCCTTGTAAATATTTTTGAACATGTTTATCTTCTGCCTTTCTTAAGTTATGTTCTTTCCTTAGAAGCTTCTGTAAAGATTCTTCTTGTCCAGGAATGTTAGTCTGATCCAATCACCACCTGATCTGTGAGACACGATGTAACAAAACTTGTCTAAATTTTCAGATGCTTGAACTCTAAGTATAAATGCCAGGTATTTACAAAGAATTGATTGTGATCAGGGTGCAGAAGGAGAAATCTTAACTGCAAAAAATACTGAATGCATGTGGAAAAACATTAATTTGTGGGTTGGTATTACGACACCATCACTTACTCATTACTGGCTACCCACGAACATTTTCTTTTCACATGAGAAGTGTATTGGTATTTAATTAGATACAGTTACTGTTAATTAGAAAGGTAAAAAAAATTAATAATCTGTTTTGGCAAATGATACAGATTTTGGATTCTAATGTGATTTTATGTTAGTGAGAGTAATTGCAGTTTTAAGCATCTTCAATGGAAATCTCAAAAGGCAAAAAGAAATATTATTGGAGGCTTTTAGTACAGGTGTATAGCTATAACTCAGGATAATCTGGGAAGTGTTTACAAGCAAGAACAGCTCCCCACGATCTGACATTCTCTATGATTTTTGAGAACTAAATCTCACACTACTTGAGTGATTCTGGCAGAATAATCCCAGTCTTTGTGCCAGGCATCTCACTGAGAGCACTGAGCTGCTGAGAGACAATTCCTTTTTGCTCTGTGAGGCAGATGGGGAATTCTCACTGTTATCCCAGTGCTTTTTGAGGAAGCAGAACTCTCCAGTTCTGGTTCTGTGGAATAAAGTGTGCACAGAAACTGCCACCTCAGTCTTCAATAGAGAATATGGAGAAATTGTCTGCAGCTCCTGTTTTGGGCTCTTACAAAGATGATGCAACCAGATCATGGATTGTAAAGGCTTCTTAATGGATTAGCATATCATGTGCATTTCCTGTCAGGATTAACTGCATCGTAAGTATATCATTGCTGACAATCAAAGGCATTTAGGACTGCCTAAATGCATACATTACGCTATTGAAAAGATACAGTGCCATACTTCCCAGAATGGAATTGTCTCACTAAAATGCCTGTGATATGGTAAAACAATTCCTTTGAATAATGTGTTGCAGTGGGACTGTAATCTTCATTAAATTCCCATTATGGGCTTTCAACAGGTGTCTTAAATATGTCATTATTAGAGATGATAACACGGTTTAAATCTAGCTCCTTTTTTCAGTGTTTAAATTGTATAGAAATAAAAGAAATTACTTGATTCAGCATGTGTAGACTACAGTGTATATTTCTCACAGTCAAAGTAGAAGTATTCAGGTAAAGTAGACTGTAAATAGTGATACAGAAAAGCATAGTAATTCAAGGTGCCTTAATTTAGTAAGTATCTGATTTGCTCGCATTGCTTCTCAAATCCAGACTTAAATTATTTGAGACATGGAGACTTGGGTTTCACAATTAGACATAATCTCACTTTTTAGATGGCAGTGTAGTTCATGTGTTCTGTTAGTCAAAATTATTCACAGAATCACCTAGGTCAGAAGGGACCTTTTAAGACCATCTTGTCCAAACAATGGAAAAAAAAACCCACCCCACCCCCCCAAAAAAAACCCAAAACACTCCCACCCAACTTGGTGTCATCTGCAAATTTGCTGAGGGTGCATTCCATCCCCTCGTCCAGATCATTAATAAAGATGTTGAAGAGAACCGGCCCCAGCACTGAGCCCTGTGGCACACCACTCATGACCGGTCACCAACTGGACTTCACTCCATTCACCACCACTCTCTGGGCCTGTCCGTCCAGCCAGTTTTTAACCCAGTGGAGAGTATTCCCATCTAAGCCATGGGCAGCCAGTTTTTCCAGAAGGATACTGTGGGACACTGTAGCAAAGGTCATGCTAAAGTCTAGGTAAATAACACCCACAGCCTTTCCTTCATTCACCAAGTGAGTCACTTTGTCATAGAAGGAGATCAGGTTTGTCAAGACCCTCGTGAACTCGTGCTGGCTGGGCTTGATCACCTGGGTGTCCTTCATGCGTTGCATAAAGGCACTCAGGATGATCTGCTCCATGACCTTCCCAGGCACTGAGGTCAGACTGACAGGCCTGTAGTTCCCTGGATCATCCTTCCGATCTTTCTTATGGATGGGTGTCACATTTGCTAGGTACCAGTCGGCTAGGACCTCCCCAGTTTGCCAGGACTGTTGGTAGATGATGGAAAGTGGCCCTGCAAGCACTTCTGCCAGCTCCCTCAGAACCCTCAGGTGAATCCCAGCTGGGCCCATATAATTGTTTGTGTCGAGGTTTTGGAGCCAGTCCCTCACCATCTCCCTAAGAATTACGGAGGCTTCATCCTGCTCCCCTCCCCTAACTGCTAGTTGAGGAGTCTGGGTACTTGGGGGACACCCTACTCCACTGCTATAGACTGAGGCAAAGAAGGCATTCAGTACCTCAGCCTTCTCCTCATCCTTTGTCACAATGTTACCTCCCATATCCAGGAGAGAGTGGAGGTTATCCCAAGTCCTCTTCTTGCTATTAATGTATTTATAGAAATTTATAGAAATTCTTTTTATTGTTTTTAACATCCAGGGCCAGGTTAAGTTCTAGCTGAGCTTTGCTCTTTCTAATCTTTTCCCTGCATAACTTTACTGTACCTTTGTAATCTTCCCAAGTAGCCTGTCTTTTTTTCCAAAGGACATAAACTCTCCTTTTTTCCTTGAGCTCTGATCTTGTCTCATTGTTCAGCCAGGCCGGTCTCTTCCCTCGACAGCTTGCTTTCTTGCATTCAGGGATGGCCTGCTCCTGTGCTTTTAAGACTTGCTCCTTGAAAAATGTCCAGCCTTCTTGGACTCCTTTGCCCTTCAGGGCTGTCTCCCAAGGGACTCTGTCAAGCAGACTTTTGAAAAGACCAAAGTCTGCACTCCAGAAATCCATGATGGCAGTCCTGCTGTCTCCCCTTCTCGCTTCCCTGAGAATCAGGAATTCTATCATTTCGTGATTGCTGTACCCCAGATGGCCTCCAACCGTTACATCCCCCACAAGTTCCTCTCTGTTTACGAACAACAGATCTAGTAGTGCTCTTTCCCTAGTTGGCTCACTCACCAGCTGTGTCAGGAAGTTATCCCCAACACACTCCAGAAACCTCCTAGACTGTTCCTTCTCAGCTATATGGTGTGCCCAGCTGATATCTGGTAGGTTGAAGTCACCTACCAGGACAAGTGCAAGCGATCTTGAGACCCCTACTAGCTGCTTATAGAACATTTCATCAACCTCTGCATCCTGGTTGGGTGGTCTGTAATAAGACTCCCACCACAATATCAGCCTTGTTGCTCCTCCCTTGATTCGTAGCAACAGGCTACTATTACCCTCATTTATTTCCACACATCCATGATCCTCCCTAACATACAGGGCCACTCCTCCTCTTCTCCTTCCTTCAGTTACATTAGAGTGTTTTCTGTGCCATTACACTGTGTGTCTGGAATACACCTTTTCTGAAAATCCTCTGCAGGCAATTCTGCGTCTTAGAATCATAGAATCATTTGAGTTGGAAGGGACCTTAAAGATCATTGAGTTCCAACTCTCCTGAAATCAGCAGGGACACCTCCCACTAGACCAGGTTGCTCCAAGCCCCATCCAGCCTGGCCTTGAATCTTCTGTTTCAAATTCCTTCATGACTGATTTCACTACTCAATGGAAAAGTAACAGCATAGGAAAGAAACTAGCCTGTGTCACACAGGAAAGTGGTTGGAAAGCTCTCTGCTTTCTTATAGCAAAGGCTGGCAGTTTGTGTTCCATGTTCCTGCTGAGATGCTTTCCTACATTGCCAATGAAGGCATTATGATTAATATTATTGTTGCATTGAACTATGCAACCAACCATATCTGTCCCTCCCACTTCAGGGAGAACCTGGTAAGTTTTGCCTGAGTCTATATATCAGATTTATGCAAGGTGGTGTGAGTCAGGCCGTTTAAATCAGCCCTGTTCTCAGCAGAGAGGAAAAAGAGAGTCCAGCAGTTTGGTAAATTCAGTCTATGGTGAAAAGATTCACAGATTGGGAAACTTCTTTGCCTTCTCACACACACAGTCATTTTGATATTTATAGTAAGATGTAAACAAGAGAGAAATGTCAGAAGTTGTGGATGCCTCATCCCTGGAAGTGTTCAGGACCAGGCTGGATGGGGCTTTGAGCAACCTGGTATAGTGTGAGATGGCAGAGGGGTTGGAACTTGATCTTTAAGGTTCCTTCCAACTCTAAGCATTCTATGATTCTATAATTTTATGTACATCTAAGTAATATACTTTTAAAAAAATTGCTTAATTTATAGTTGCACAGAAGAGCAAAACAATTCCTTTAAAACTCCAGCACTAAGGAAGAGTAAATTGAGTTAAGAACAGAAAAAAAAATATTTTTCTTTATTCTGACAAAACATGAAACGTTTAATCCTGGCAGAATGGGAACTGAGCATTGATTTTAAATGCTGCATGCAATATAAAATGCATTACAGGATCATTCAACATCTTTTGTGTAAAATATCTAAATATATATCAATACAGAACCCCTTGTTGCTAATCTCTTTATATCTCTGCCTTATGGTTTGCCTTCATGGGCCCATGAAATTAGGCATACAGATAACGTCCTTAAAATAAATGCTAAATCTTTGTGAAGAACCTAAAAAATAGAACTCACGCTGTTCAGTACATCTTCACACCCTCTAAATGCAGCTATCTGCACTTAGCATGCTTCGGTGTTGAACCACACTACTTGTACTTAGTCAGTATTTGATAAATTAAGGTACCTTTTTGATCTCCAAAGTGTCATGTCTATAATTTGTCTAACTAGACACACTTTTGTAATCCATCAAGATTTGATGGCAGCTTTTAAAATTAGAACCATTAGAATATCTTAAAAGTTACCCTTCATACATACCTTTTAATATTGCCTGATTCATTCATTTTTATGTCTGAGGAAATAAATGTTCTACTGATTTGTCATAGTCTTACCATTCAATACATAAAAGGAGTTTATAAGAAAGACAGAGAAAGACTTTTTGCTGAGGCCTGTAGAGACAGGACAAAGGGGAGCAGTTTTAAAGTGAAAGAAGGTAAAATTAGATTAGATAAAGGGAAGAAATTTTTACTCTGAGGGTGGCAAGACTCTGGACCAGGTTGCCCAGAGAAGTTGAAAAACCCCATCATTGGTAGTATTCAAAGTCAGGTTGGATGGGGCTTTGAGCAACCTGGTCTAGTGGAAGATGTCCCAGCCCACGGCAGGGGCATTGGACTGGATGATCTTAAATGTTCCTTCCAACCCAAAGCATTCTATGATTCTAAATGGGATCCTCTGTCATAAAATCAATTTTATATTGTCTTGTTAACCTTGTAAAAGAGTACGTGGCCTTATTTGTTGGACCTATAATCAGACCTTGATGTTTATAACCTATATGTTTGTACTAAACCAGTGTTTTAATAGTGTGGACAATAAAGAACAACTGTGGCCATAAACATGCAGGTCAAAAGTATCAGAATTTAACACTGCCTCTATCATTACAGAGATGGATTAATTGCTGTGAATCATTTGAAAGTATCTTGTAAAATATGTGCAAAAATAGGAATTTCAGTAAAATTTTCCAGACTGATGAACGGGTTAGTATCTCTGTTTTCAAGTGAGTTTTGTATTTTGATATTACTAGTGAGTCAGTAAGTTCAATTACTAGTGTCTTATTAAATGTTTATGTGATCCAACTTGTAATATATTTTCTTTGTGGAACCTAATATTGACAGAAGTCACTTGAAATAATATTTTTTTTTTATATTCACTTCACTAAAATTTTCAGACAACCCATACTTTTCTGTTTGCAGTTTTTTATACCCATCTGTCTTTGATGACTTCTGCTTAATCTCTGCTGCTTAAAGTGCATCCATTTTCCTAGGTGAAACAAAATTTTAATTCCTTATAAAAATCAAATATTCATACTAAAGCAGGGAGCTGTAAGAAGGCAATGGTGTGATGATAAAATATTTGTAGTTTTGTTAGTTAGACCAAAAATAGCAAATGCGGCTTCCAATGCTGTGCAAGCAATCGGTTGAATCAACTCCCACGTTAAATAAGAGGCCAAATTGTAACTGGCTTTCTTGAAAATGCATTAACCAAACCAGTCATTTCTAACTGCAGGCCTAATAAAAAGGACTGTTTACTTTAAGCATTTGTGTATCAATGAAGTTTCCTGAACATAATTCATTTTAACCTGTGGTTAAAAGTCTTTTTCGCTTTCATGGAATAATAATAGCACTTTCCCACATTTTGTCATGTTCTTAAATGCTTTCCTGAAGAGAGGTTTGTGTCTGGAAGTAGGACATTGCGGACTGCTGCTAGTGGGACAGTTTCCCTATTTTACATGTGTTTTTGCAGAATTGTGTAAAAGGTACATGGTTTTGAGTGTATCACATCCTTTGTTATTCATGTGCAATCCCACATACTTTAGGATGTAACAGGTAAAAGCTGGGTTATTTGCTACAACAGTTTGAACTATTCTTCGTTAATTTCAGTAATTACCCACCATTCATCAGGGTAATGCTGCATTGTGCTGCCAGGTTAATGAAATTGTTACTTTATTTTATGTGAAAAATAGCAATGTTAATCACTTACAAGGACAGATTCCAGTAAAAGTTCATAAAATCCTCGTGGTGTAGACAGGTGCAGAAAATCAGCTAATTTAAATCAGGCTGTGTGTCGGCCAAAATCAATATAGATCTTACTAACCTGAAAGCAGATTAGTAAGTAATGAACAAAATAAACCTCTCTGTTAATATTTTCTTAAAACTAACATCACATGTCAGCCTCAAACAATGGCAAGTGAAATTTAACACATTATTTTAGATTCAGGTTTCGTTAGGGCAAACACAGAGAAATGTATTACTTGTCTTTTATGAATCCAGCCTTACACAGAACTCTGGTATCTGGCCTCTCTTTTTTATATTAACTATGGTTTGGAATTTACACTCAAGTCTGAACAACAGATATAAAATACAAACAAATAATACAAGTCCTTGTTTTATTTGTTATTATTTGCAGTTATGCTTTTCAGTTTAGGTGCTTTATGGAGATGAAAAAGTTGTCCATTCATTTTTTTTATTTCTTTTTTGTAGAGATCATTATGAATGAATACTGACTTCTTGATGATGGAGCTGGGAGACAGAGTGCAATAGATCTGCATTGTTTATGCATTAATCTCCCCAAGGTATCTCCATGCCTTTCATGTTTGCCATTATCAATCAGAAGATGTGCCTAAAATCATAATCAATATTCTTACTTGTGACCTGTTTGCTTACTGATTTGCTATCATTTCATTGGGAACACACCTTCATTGACATAAGAAAATAATGTAAGCTTGTTCAGAATTTTCTTAGTGGACTTCCAACCCAGATGCAATTTCATTTCTGAACAAGTCTGAAACTTAAACTTAGTTGATGAAAATTACTGCTTTTGGTCATAAGACAGGGAAGCATAATTTTGGCATTTCCGTAAGAAGCCAAATTCTGCTTGAATGCATGAAAATAATTTATCTGATTAGTGTCACTGTGAAAATTAGCTCTGATTAATTTCATTGTGAAAATAAAGGGAAGCTCATGATTTGTATAATTCTAGGATTCTTATGATCCTGAATTTAATTTAAAGCAGTGTAATTTTACCTGGATAAGGAACAGAGAATGTTTTCTCATAAGAATTGCTAAGTGAGAATGTTATTTTTCTGCTACCTCTTTTACAGAACCTTTAGTTTAGAGAAGCGTAACTATTAACTGTAGTTTTGACCCTTCAGCACAGATATCTTGAAGGTGTGACAATATGTTTTCTTAGAAAACTCTGAGTAGCTATTTTGGTTTTGCTTGTGTCCATATAAACAGTAGAAACCTACTTTTTTAAACCAACAATTGCAAAGAAGCATTCTTTCTAGCACTACAAAGAAAATTTTGGTTACTTCTGTAATAGTTCAGTCATGCTATCAGTATGTTTACTTAGAGTTGCTTACTCTTCCTCATTTATAGTATAAGTAGTATGTATAGTAATAATATGTAAAGTCTTTAATTCTATTAATTACTATGGTGATAGGAACTGAACTATTCACTTGCTTTTCAAACAGTATTCTGTGTAAGTGTACCAATCTAAGCAGAGGACTACCTACCATCCTTAGTTTATGTTTCTTGGCCATGAAGTTCCTTTACTAAGCAGAAAATGGAAACTCTTATGAATAGTTTCATGGTAGGAATTAACAATGCAGCCATATATATGCAAATTTTATGGATTTAGAACAACCTCATGAAGTAAAACAAATATGTCTGATAAACTACACTAGAAAAGATTGGTATATCTCTTGTTGATTGCTAATAGAACATCGTTATGTTTGGAATTCACATCACCAAGCCATTATTTTGACAGGTCCTAGATGAAATACACTCCAGATATTTTTCCTTTAAGAAAGTAACTTACAAGAAACAGATTTATTCTTTGCCTTGCTTATAAGTTTCAGGCCCGTCAAAAAAACCCTTTTATCTGACTTCAGATTGCATTGGTTGTCACTCTCTCTACAGTGGTTTAGATAGCATTCTTGCTTGTCAACTTATTTAAAGAGCAATCTGAAATATCATAAAGGAATTTCAGACATTTCAAAAGCTATACAATGGTAAGATATGCCTACTATGAAACTTGAGATAGGAATTTAATAACTTTTACTGGTATGCAAAATAAGGTCATTCTAAAACCTGAAACTCTGTACCCATTTCAAAATGACTTACAAAAGACTCTTAATGCACTCTGGATATCTGCAGGCGGTTCATCTGTATAAAGAGAATTCATGCTGAGTAGGTGAGATTGTGAATGGGTTTCAAGCAGGCCACAGCCTGTCAAAAGTTTGTACTTGATTTAAAAGACTGGATATCCTTATGGTCTGCTTTAAATACAATACTCTATAAAACTGAAGAATTTGTATGAAATGTCACCATTTATTAAAATAAAATTATTGAACTATTGAAAATAGCCAGTTTGTATGGCAATAACTCCAAGGCGATATAATAACTTTTTATGATACAAAATTTCACCTATAAAGCATATTTCTAGGTGCATTATTTATTTAATAGGTGTAAAAGAATGCAGGGCTGTCCTTCTTCTGGGCAGCACCTTGATACTTGGGCACACCTGTGTTCTGCCAGTGGGAGGAAAGGAAGAAATACTAGAGAAATTGCAGCACTTCTCCCTTTCTTCCTCTCCTGTCAGTTTTCAGAGTAATGTGAAATGGACTGGAGCTCCAACATAGTAAATATTCTGTCAAACATCATGTGCAGAGGGCTTTTCAAGCATTCTAAATATAAACACTTTTGCCTTTTGGAAACGTCTTCTGTAAGCTGCTGTTGTGTACAGTGAGTCTCTAGACTTTTCCCTCAGTTTTTTCCTCTTCCTTTGCAAAGGAACACATTGCAAGAGGATGATTTTTTGCTTGGTCTAAGAAGTAAAAGGATGAAAATCTTCAAGAGGAAAAATGTGCTGCATTTATATATGCTTAAGATGAAGGGATGGAAACGTTTTTCATAGGATAATGTAATACACAATAGCTCATATTGCAGAAGAGTATTAGTTCCTGAAACCCTGCCAGTGGAGTATGTGCTCTCAAGGTATAGGCATGAACTTACTCAATGGCAGGTATTGCTTTGGTATATAGGTCAGAAGAATATGCCATTCTTTCCCACCTGTTGCAAAAATGTAGAATCACAGTGATTTTGGCCTCTGTTGGCAAATATATGTTGTGTCTTTATTTGATAATCTGCTCGGTTGTGCCAGGCTCTGATAAAAAGAGGTAATTTTACATTATATAAAAAAATCAGAAACCTGAATTAACACATGTATACTGTGGGCAAAAGCAGGGACAAAATATATCAACTTAATCTTTAAAAGTATGAAAATTTTGGGTTGACTTTTCCTTTAAGCAAAAAATATTGGACAGATAGAACTGATTATATTTTAAATATTTATATGTATGTGTTGTTCATGTTTGGCTTACACCACTGAAATTATTCTTGATTTATATTGGCACGAGACTAGACTAGCCTGATGTTTTAAAATAGGCATATACACACCTTTTTAAATTCTAAATCAGATCTGTAAATAAAAAGATAGATGCATAAAAACATAATTAGAACCTGGCATAGTAAATAAGAAAGTTAAGAGCCTTCAGTAGTTTCTGTTGAAGTCAACTGTGAAACTTACTGTCATTTTATCATTGTGTTATGTATTGATTGGTTTAAATGTCAAAGAATTTTATTCCCTTAGCTTTATCATTTTATTTGGAAAATTCAGTCCATTTTAGAAATTGCCATATGGAAGGGCATGACTGGTTTTAATGTTGCTTGGTACTGCAGTCGCCTTACATGACCTGTCAGTGTCTTGCCCCAGGTGTATTGAGAAGAGCTTCTGGCCCAGCCTTTCTGTATTGTGCTCAGAGGCGGAGTAGTAGAGCATAGGTTCAGCTTTGGAGCTGAACACCAGACAAAGGCTGCAGTGACAACTCCTCCCTATTTTCAGAGGCTAGAAAGAAAAAGATGAAAACAAATCAGAGCTCTGGAACCTTCCTTTCTATGTGCTTTTAAAAATTATTTTCTTCCCTGCAAAAATAAATGATCACTGTGTGGAACATTATTCCTCAAAAAGTGGTCATAATATTCAACTCAGTTGTTTTGTACCATGGGCACTCAGTAAAGTACAGTACATTTATGGTTCCATCTGGAAAGAATCTGCAGTAATGAACTTGTGTTGTTGTTTTGCCAATTTAACACTTCATGAAATACTGAAGTGCCTCTTGCATGCTCAGAAACGATTTCTGCTACTGATTTTGTGAGAAGCAGTTCAAATTGAATACAGTAATTTTGAACTGTTTGTTTAATAATATGAAGAGCAATAATAACAATCATAAAATCACCTGTGCTTATATATTAACATAGAAAGAATCAGAACTGATGTAAGAATGACTAAGTACCTTTGTCCCTTGGTGTGTGACCACTGGCTCCAGCAGAGCCATCAACCTGATTTACACCTCTGAATGATCTGGCCCTTTAGATCTCCACAAATTCAGGTTATTCATATCAGCTGTTCATTTTGTGTATAATGTTTTCCAAAGCTGAATAAATATCATAAAGAAAATGAGCTGGTGAATATTCAGTTGAATTCTAAATTGAATTCACATCAGCTAGGCTAGTGGCCCTTCATTTGACTTTCAATTTACTCTGAAAAGTAAGTTTTACTTGCATGAATGCAGATAGAAAATGAATGGTAAACTGACTTGAATACTTGTCAAAGTCAACTTGATTTTACTCTAAATGGAGCTGATGTGGATCAGGGTCACAGCTCAAGAATCGATGGAATAAAAGTGAGAAGAGAATCAAACTAAATTACTTTTAATATATCACAAAGACATAGCATACTTTATGACACTGTGCTCTGTGGCACTCTGAGAATGCTACTCTCAAAATTACAAGTATTTGCAGTGTGTCTAGGATGTAAATGCATCCTTCCTAGTATGGTTGTCCAAATGCAGATTTTATGGTTAGTATTTACCAGAATTTGATTAAATTATGGAAGAGTATGTTTAGAACTGACTGCTTTTTTGAAGGAGAAACATTGCTTGGCACTTCCTGTACCTACAAACATCAACAACAAAACATCAAATTGTCAAACTCATTGCAGTTTGTAGCATTTTTTTTTTTTTTTACCAGTAAGCATTTGACCAAAATTACTTCACATGGGTTCTTGAAGTTGTTTTCAATCTGAAGAATGCTGTTTTGTAATATTAAAATTTCAGAGCTTTTTTTTATAACTAATTTTAATAGTTTTATTTAGTACAACATTTCCCTCATATATAGGTTAGAAGAATATGCTGTTCTTTCCCATCTCTTGCAAAAATGTAGCATCATAGTGATTTTCCTCTCTGATGATGAGCAAAGTGTGTATGGATATACTTTCTGTCCTTTGTATGTGTTCCGGCTTAGGACATACACTCTCTGCTAGTTTTGTAAGGGTATAGTTAAAGCATTGTTTTAACTTACAACATGTTTGACCCCCTGTATTATGAAGGACTACTCATTTTAGTAGTATTTACAGTGAAATCATCAGGGATGCTTAGATCAGCAACTTAGGGATAGAAGCCCAAGGGACAGTTTCAGTTCAAGTACTTGTCATGGTTTGGGCAAGACTGGTCCAAAGACTACTGCCTGCACAAGCTCTGCTAGCAGAGAACCACAGTGTAGAAATGTGTTTCTTTTTTTCCCTGAAGTTTTTCTAGTTTTAAATTGTTATGGTTGATATCCCAAACATATTTTCTACAGAAAACCAAAGAGTGAAGGGATATAAGCACTGTTTTATTTACCTTTTGTTTCACTTGTTTTATTTGGCGATCTCTTGAGACACTGAGCAACAAAGATCCATTTTAATATCAGACGTGCTTCAGTTAATTTATTCTAAAGTAATTGCATGTGTAGTATCTGTGTATCTGCATAAAGGTGTGTAGATATGTTTTAGGTTAATAGTTATTTAGTTTATGAGATGATAGAAAAAAACACAAGCCATGAAGAGGTTTAGTTTGCAATCTCTATTTAGACTTAAATATAACCATACATACTGTATGTTCTTTCAGGTATGAACTGTCTTTTTCTACCTGGGATTTTTGATTCTATAGCAGCTAGGTTATTGCTCATCACAGGAACTCTGAAGAGCTGCTGAATTAAGAATAAATAGTGATGATGATGATGATAATAGTAAGGCTAGAAGGATTTAAAGCAAAATTTAAGACTTTCCAGGCATTGGTCTGTTGTAAGGGTCTCTTGGGACAATTTTTTGACAATGTTTTCCATGGGGACTTTCTACTACTTGGCTTTAATGTGTTACCCAACCAGTTGAATATGAAATGTATATGGTAATGAAGTAGGAAGAGAGATGTAAGCAGCAGGTAAGCCTGGCATGCATTTGACAGCACTGGAACTCTGTTTGCGGTCCCAGATTGGCACCATCTGGATTGCACCATTTGTAATGGGATCATATGTGTACATGCAATTAGTTTATGTCAGTAGCTGTGGGGATTAGATGAAATTATGGAGCAGTAAATGCTGCTTTGAAACCAGTTTGATTTTGTAAACTCAACTTGAAAGCCACTATAGTTCTGGCGATTACCCTAGGACTCCTGGGCTGAGAAGCAAAAATAGGATTCTCATTACTCCTAACACACCATCACTTTTTCTGCTGGAGTTGAAGAGCTTCTTAAATGGAAGGTGATTTGGGGGAGGTGTTTTGTAAAACTGGAGGAGTATGGAGTCGAAAATCAGAAGCTGAAGGCAGATTGATACAAGGGAGTACTGGTGAGAATGATTAATTGACAAAAGAGAGCAGGCAAAGGATGAAAAATGGAAAAAAAAAAAGTCTTTAGAAGCAATTTCTTTATTAGTGTGAGAAATATGTTTAATCAGAATAATCTTTAATTAACATCCGCTTGCTTCTCATCGATGAACTAGCATAAAATCCAACATATAGATTAGTATGTATTTTAAATTCTACTGACAATTACTCAATGACTGTTTTCATGTAATAAAAATCTGGAGTAAACTTAGAGTCTGAGTCACTCTTCCCAAGGGATAACAGGTGAAATTCTGAGATGATGTCAGTAGTGAAACAACTGATGTTGACATTAAATATCTCTCAGTGTAGAAATGACTCACAATGCACATCCAAATTGAAATCTCCCACAAATTTGCTGTGCTTACCTCTGGGGCTGAAAGGACTGGTCTCTGTGTTCTCTCCCATCTGTCAGAAACTCTACATATTTATTATCCATCTTTGGCTATTTTGAATGGAAAATGTAAGAAAAATATATTGTTCTTTCAAGCAGGTGAGATTCCCTTAGTGAATAAGCCCTTGGTCATTCCACTTCTGGACTCTCAGAAAAACAATATATTTGCATGCAACAGTGGTCTAAATATGTTTGCTACAGGGGTCCAGGAAATGAACGCACATCTATATGCACACATACATATAAAAACGGAGCAATTTTAAATGGAATTAGTGATAACAAAGGTAAGAAAATTTTTGAACATCAAATATGGTGGATAATGATATTTTCTAAAACCTTAAGGCTTTAGTCCTTAAAGGACTTAAAAATTAAGTGTTGGGCCTTCTGTGTCGTGGTTACAATTTTCTATACTTGTGGCTCTGATACTCAGAAAAGTATGAGTATTTAAGACAATTTTAAGAAAGAATATTTCTGAGTAGCATTTTTACTTTTTCTGCATTATATACCTGATAAAAGTTGCCTCTCTACTGAAGCATTAAATATTTCTACTTGAAGTTTGTAACTTAGAAAGCTTTTAAAATTATTTCCTTTAGTTTACAGTCTGTGAAGAAATTAAAAGTGGTGAAAATAAGTTCAACTTAAAAAGATTCAATTCACTCAAATTCAAAGTCACTCAATTAAAGACAAATCCATTATTACTTGCACTGCGTGTACTCTGATTTGGCCTTAAAGTTTGGGGGTTTTTTTATATCCATCACTGAACTAATTTTTTTGGGGTGTAATTTCTTCCCATTTAAGAACTTTCTTTCTAAAGATTGTGTGTAAAATTGATAAATTGTATTAAACTGCATGCAAGTAAAAATACACACACACAGTACAAAATAATGCTTGTTTCCCTACACTGGCACATCTCGCTGTACCCAGCCATGGCAAATTATTTTCCCAGGACCTAATAAACAGTGACTTCTGCAGCAATATCCCTGTTTTGTGTACTTTGTAAAGGTGAATGTAGACAGAGATGACACAGTGGTGTGCCATATTGATTTTCTCCAGCTGGGTCAACGATGCTGGCTTACAGGATAGCCACAAAAGCTTGATATATAGGTTTTATCGCACAGCTGTAAGGCAGGCAGGTATCTTCATTAGCACCACACTGGGTGAGCCAGATGCCAGCTTGTGGTGTGGCTCACAGCCATGTCCCTTTGTTGTTCCCAACCTCTTGCTCATCATATGTCCCCGAGGAAAACTTCAGGAGGAAGTGTGTTAGAAACGTCACAGTCAAGAGAAACAGCCGGTAAGAATGAAGGCAACAATAACAGCAGATACCACTTTTCAAAGAGTGCTGTGGTTACTGTTCAGTGCAGTCAGATTTCATTTTCATGAAAACTTGACTGTGGATATAGAGGAAAATAAAACACATCTGGGTCTTGGCCCAGAATGGGACTGGGGATGCAAATGGAACTTTTCAGAATATATGGTTCTTTTAGTTGAGTTACACATTGGCTGGTTGTTACAGTCCTCCTCCAGCTCAACATAATTTGACATCTCTATCTTAATTTCCCTTCCCCCCAAATCTTCTCACCCCCATGTGACTTATTTAATTGTCTTCCCAGTAGTGTAATTTCATCCTAAGTCAACTCAAAAGTTCAAATGAAGCATGTTATTTGTGCAAACTCAGTGTTAACTCTGTTGGGCCTGCTGTTCCCTTTCCCTACAGAGTGTCAGTCTTTTCTCTTTAAATTGCAAATATTTTAGGTACGAATTATCTACACAATCAGAGTAACTGATATTTCAGCCCCTTCATAATAAACTTGTTAAATAATAGTCCAATAAAACAGTTTAATCATGCCCTACAGTCATGCCAAATATACTTTGTTTATAAGTTACATAAGAAAAAACAAATCAATGGGTATAAATATGTATAAATGACTGTGATTGTGGTCACATATGCATTCACATATCTGTATTAAAATACATCTCTTTAATGTACATACATGTGTATACAAATTGGTACATACACCATATTCCCATTAAATATTTATTTTCTTTGTGAAAAGAAAGCTAATCATATTGTGATTCACAGTCAAAACACTGTTCTGTCAAAGTACTTTCAGAATAGACTTAGTAAGTTCTCTGTTTACAATTGTTCATTTAAATAATAGAATAAGGGTGCTGAATTTCTATTTTTCTCTGAAGTAGACAGATTTGCCTTTCTGAAAAGAGGAGAAAAGCAAAGACAGAAGGAATTTATATGCTGTGCATACACACACACACACATATATATGTATGGATATCAGCTTAAAAATACAGAAGTATTTTTGCTGGATCTAGGAACGTAATATTCCCAGGAATAAGAAAAGCATATACAAAAAACCATATAAGCCATAAGCTTTAGGTTCCTGGATGCAGCAAAATAAAATGCCCTCTCCCCTGCCATTTTTGAAGTTGTATCGCATTGTATCAGACAGCTTTGCCTTTGGTTTTCTTTGTTGAGAGTAATGCATTGCAGGTATATAGCCAGAGACTGACGAGCCATCCTGGATATGCTAGCACTGATATCTGTGGAGGCAGAAATCTGTGCCTTTTACTGTTCTTGTTGAAAGGCTTTAACTCCTCTTATGACTTTTAATATTCGGTATTGTTATTTTGAAATTACAATAATTTACTTAAAATCAAATACAATACTTTGTGTGTTCAAAAAGTGTTTGTGATAAAAGAAAAACAAACCTCACTAAAATCCTGTTATTTCCATAATTATTTTCATATCATTTTGCTATAATGACCTCATTTGTTTTTACAAGATAAGCAGAGCTCAGAGCACATATACCACTCTGGTTTCACTGCTGTTGTAATGAAAAACTGTATTTACTGGGAGAAGTGATATTTTTTGCCTTTTGACAAATTCATGGAAATATCTTTTTTACTTGCAAATATTTGCAAAGTAAGAATTGATACCTTTGCACAGATCTGCCTTGTGAGGTTCTATGACACTTTGAAGTTCTTTGATCATTTTATTTAGTTTGTCACACCCCAGGCTGTTTAAATATACTTGGGCATCTCAATAGACTTATAAAACTGACTAGCAGGACTGTCTGTGGAGTAGAATTCATTATTCTGGGATTGCACATTGGAAGTTAATAACAGGTATTTGCAAGTTTTACAACAAAATTTAAAACCAGGTGATGCTCCAATCAAACCTGAATGCATAGATGTCTTTACTGTCCTTAAACAAATTGCAATGCAAATTAACTGTAAACTGTAAACATCTAATTGGAGTTAGATGATGTCTCATACCATCAGTGCTACACTATTTTGTAATGCAGCTAAAATTCTTCATGCTGGTGAAAAGATTTCTGCAGTGATTTCTGTGGAGCTTTTAGAGGAAACCACAAGGTCAGGACAGAATAAAGCAAACAGTTAACAGTGAACCTATCATCATCACCAGTTGCTAGAGTAAAGCTAGGGTCTTTTTAGAAGATGTTTGTGTGGCGGGTGAGACTTGACAAAACAGCCTTTGGCAAAAGGGACCCTACTGGAATCTGCTGTGGAATATGAATAAAACACCTCCGCATTGCTGACAAATGTTATCTTTTGTATGGCAGACCATATGAGTAAAACAGTGAAAAGTTTGCATTGACCTTCACAAATCCAAAGTCTTCAGATGTGACTGTGTAATTTTTAAATGTTTTCAGATCGTAGGAATTATATTTTCTCTACAGAGGTGCTATGACTAATTTAATATGGTGTTCTGTAGTAATTTGCAATGTCTGCCAGATTTGGTATATAAAAATATAAATATGGAAAGTGTTTGCTAAAAGAGGTGCCAGCAGTGCTTTCCTAAGCTTGTATTTATCAGCGTTTGAAAGAGGAATAATTAACCAGACAGATTACTTAGCGGTAGTTACATACTCCACTGAAGACCTCCAGGTCTTCAGCTCAAAACTGTAAAATTAACTAGCAAGCAGTTAAAAATATGTACCTAGCACAGTATTTCATATTTAATGGAAATTCATCAGAGATCCATCAGTCAAAACAGACTTGTACAGAAGGAAAAGTATTATTCTGTCCCTTCCTAGTTCTTTCTCAGGCTCTGTGACACCAACTGCGTATCTGAAATCGCTGCTCTGGCTCCTGAGTTTAATGTAACTAAGCTGTTTTATGCCCTCTGAGAATCTGGTTACCTCTGGTTATACTATGATATATAGAACTTGAACAATTAGCCCAGAAGAGGTGTTAGGCTATGTGAAATGTCTCTTCACTTGAAGAAAATAATGTTTTTGTTGTTGCCACCATAAATTTGATTCATATTTCATTTTCCTTTTGGCATGTATAAAAGGCACCTTTCTCTTTTCCATAGCAGAAATTCCTTTCTATTGTAGTAAATGCCTGACTTCTGATGCTTCCTGCAAAGCTGAAGGATTCCTTCTGCAGGGAAAATGTCTCATCTGAAAATGATTGCTAGGTCTAATTTATAAAAATCTGTCAACATGACTAATTGTAAGATGAGTGGTGAAGCTTATTATGTGCAGCATAATGCTGAATATCTTCACTGAGTACAGCAAAATATTTCAGTTGTGGAAGTAACATCTCAAGCCCTTTCACACAGCAGGTCCGGAAAATAAATGTCATGCTGCTTTAGAATAAATAGTTCTAAAACACATGACAACTGGCAAATCCATTTCTATTCTGTTTAAGAGCTGAGTCAAATTTTAAATATGTATTTCACAGTGGCCATAGTTTTTGTTAGAAATCTTTTCCATTTACTCGCAATTTTGCTACCACCTATCTGTATTGCTTCCTACTTCTTTTTCTATTTGTTTACTTAGCCTCTTAGGACAAAAGACAACACAATTCTTAAGGGAGAACTGAGATGCAGCTGTTTCTACTGTGCTGGCATTGCAGTTAAGCTAGTAATGAATACGTTTTCCCCAAGAGATGTATTTCCCTGGGAAATTTTCCTAATTCAGCATGAGCTAGAAAGAAGAAAGGGAAACNCCCCCCCCAAAAAAAAAAAAAAAAAAAAAGGTTTTGGCTCCCTGTTACTTTAGAAATCAACTTCAAGAGATATAATTCAATAATGTAACAGTGGGAAGACTGTCACCAGGTATCAGAGTTGATAGAACTGACACCACTCTTGCTTCATTCTTTGCCTTTAACTCTCAGTTTTATAAAGTGCTTCACTATCTTCACTACTCATTGACTTCAGCAGAATTTGAAATTTATACCAAATGTTTAAGAATTACACTTTTGGCTTTTGCATAGTTTTTCCATAGGTGGTAAGTTAAGAACCTGACAATAAATGTATGCCAAGTATTTTCTTTCAAGTCCTTTTTTCTTTCGTTGCTATAATATTTTTTTTTCTTTTAATCATATCTAAAATATTTTAAATTGAGTTAACATTCAGATGCTTTTCCTTCCGCATGTTTTTTCTTAAGCATTCCCTTTTCTTTATAGCCTTTCAAATGAGACCTGTCACTCATTTCTCCCTTGTTGCTGTATGAACAAGATCATCTTGCATGCATTGAGATTGATGCTCTTTGCATAGTCAATTTTATTGCACACTTGGGAGTCTCTAAACTTGTGTGACCTTACCAGTAGCTGTGAGGATAAAAGTGTATTGTAAAATTATGGAGAAAAGAAAGTCCAAACAACTATTCCTCTGGACTGTATGTGCAGGGAGGTGATAGTCTGTCAGACAGAAAGGCATGGGAGGGCCAACACAAATGAGGGAAGTTGTGGCAGATCAACAAAAGTATTGAGCATTGACAAGTTATTGTACATGGAAGTTCAGAGAAAGATTTTTGCAACAGCACTTTGAACAAATACTCTTCTTTCTAAAGATGACAGTCCTTAGAATCAAAAACATCTCAGATAATATCTTCTCTTTTCATGTTAAAGGATCCCAAACTTCTCTATTTTATATCTATCATCTACGACACTCTAGGAGCTTTATCAGAGCTATAGTCTTGCAAATTATTTTCACTTTTGGAATGGAACTGGTATGATATTTCTACATCAGGGCTATTAGAATACAGTTCAGGTTAACTCTCTGAATATGCCAAAAATAAGCTTCCTTTCTATGGAATTTTCAGAAGCTATCACCAAAGGTAGTCTAAGAGAAATTCAACTTCTCAAAAAGTTCTTGTATTTTATTTCTCTTAACAAGCTATTAATAAAGAGCAGTGTACAGATTAATTGCCTGCTATAATAATTCATCTGTAGGGATGATCAGGGAACATAAAATCTCAAGAATTTCTCAGTAATTCTTGTGGAATTAAGCTCTAACACTTTTCTTTGCCACCTGGATGGCTTGATAAAGTCCCAGGTTGGCATTTCTTTGCCTCATCAGCTTTCCATCTGCTTCTTTCTCTCATCTGAAAAACATCTCTTCATTCTGTATTCATGTTTTCTCCTTGTATTTGTGATTGCTTTTTGGTTTAACCTTTTAAATTCTATTTTATACATCTATGTAAAAAAGCCAACTTTTTTGCTAAAAAGACAAAAATTTTAATACGTGTTTTTTGACTACAGACCACAGCATGAGTCATTCGGTAGTGGTTTTCCGTACTTCCTTCCAGGTGGAATACTTTATTACAGAATTGAATTGTAATGTATAAAACTCCAAACATGTGCTATGGTTAAACTTTCCAAACTGTCTGTTTAGCTGAACATCATTCGGTTGGAAATCAGGCTGGTAATCTCAGAATAACAGAGTTCCTCTTTAATTTTTCAATGTTTCTTGGTTGATTTGGGGTGCATTAAGGTATAAGAAAAACAAATTACATGTAAAATTTCAGGTTATTAAGGATGAAACCTGGCAATGAATCCTGACATACCTTCATATGAATAGAAAAAAGCTTTCATAGCATTAAGTTAAACTAGAATCTCAACTGCCTGCCTGCATGAACTACAAAGAATATTCTTCCCAAGTCAGAAGGCACATTTGTACAGGTTCTACAAGCACAGAATGCAGTCTTCAGTTTGATCCACTTTTAGCTCCAATCTGTATTGCTTAAAACATCTCTTCTAAAAGACAGGACTCAAACCTCAGTTTATATCATAGGGCCAGTGCTGCACCAAGGGAAATTCCTGCAAAACTAGCTTTCATTCTGGGAAAGCAGTAATGTGAATCCGTCTTTTTTTCTACAGTGAATCTTTAAATAGGAAAATGTGATACAAATTTCCTTAAAAATTGAAATCTAAAGTATTGAACCACAAATCTAGAATCCTCTATGAATTATTTCTTTGCTATTAAAACCCCCACCCTTACAATAAGGAACTCCACATCTGGATATTAAGAATGTGTAACTACATGTAACAAAATATTCCTCTATGTCACTTTACAAACAATTATACGTATATTCCTGCTGTGCATCATTTTATAAGATTAGCAAGACTAAAAGGTTTAAATTAGTTCTGTCATCCTTAGTCCTTTAGGACCCAAAGACTGTGGTATAATATTAAAAGAAAGATGTTCTTTAGCAGGTGCAGGATTTTACTTAGTCAGTGGACCATTTACTTTCTCTCCATAAGTTCCATTTTTCTTCAGAGATCTCTAAGGCCCCAAACACATTAAAGGTCTCAGTAGAGAACACCCCAAAGTCTATTAAATTTAACAATAACAAGTCCCCAGATGACAGCAATTAAGCTGCCAGGGTTTGAAGACAGTTAATGTGGATCCCTTTTCTGTGTTTCAGAGAGAAAGCACTCAGGCAGCAAAGTTAAAATAAAGGGAAAATGAAAAGCAGAAGGTTTGCTCTAAACATATCAGACCATATAAAGCCCACTGACTGCAGAACAGCTACTGGGACTATACCCAGCAGTATATATCTGCATGGTGCAGTCCAATATTCTTAACTCTTACCTGACAAAATATTTGCCATCTGAGGGTTAGATGATGCATTTCTTGCTTACTCAGATCTTTTGGAAGTTGTGCCGGTGTACATTGAGGTATGTGTGGCACCATGTAGAAATTTATAGATAGTTACACTTCATGTCTGCTAGAGTTTGTAGGCACAGAAGAAAGCAAGAAAGCCAAAAATACTGCCAAAAATGTGCTCTCAATCTGAGACTAAAAAAAAGAATACATTTTTCAAAGGTTTTGGTAACATAACTATCTCACTGTGTATTTTTACAGTTTCCTTTTGCTTGCTTGTTCAAGATCCCTTTTAAAAATAAAAATCTACTTCATGAAAAAATCATTTTCATAATTATTATTTTATATGAGCTAACATAGTTTTATCGTTATGCATATGTAATGGAAAGTGGCTATTCTTGAATCTTGTTAGAGGGCTAGAATAATTTTCCACTCTCATAGTTACTATAGTGACTGCACTGGAAAGCGCCTATTTGGATATTTTTTTTCTGTAATAACTAGAATTTTCAATATAACTTCAGATGCTTCCAGAGTGATACATGTTAGAAGAAGGAATATGCATCAGAGAATAACATCTCACCGAAGTTGTATATTGATATGCCAACAGCATTTTACATTCATAGCCCACCTTTGACATAATTTACTGAAGTTCTTTAAGTACAGCCTCCAGTGTAGCTGGAGGGAGGACATACAAGGAAAGTGACTTAGACCTTTTCTTCACTTTGAAAAAACCCCTATGTTTGAATGAGTCATCTGAATTTAGCTAACTTGAGGTGCAACTCCTAAGAAAGAAAATGGAGCGTCAAGGAACTGTGCCTTTATCTCATTGTTCTGATTTAGATGAAAATGATTCATGATACCCAATACATAGAATTTTAATTCAAGTTAAGTAAAGCTGAGACACAGACATGTCTGTGACTCACACTTGGTTTCCTGAGAGAAAAAAGATTATGTTGGAAATTATTTTGATTTTTAATATATCACTATACAAACTGGATGGAATTTATCTCACCAGAACTAGATAATAGCCATCTAGTCTTCCTGTGTAAATAGAGAAGGAACTTTTACAACTATGCATGTCATATAAAGGTAGATGTTTGAGAATATGAAGGCTGGAAACCTTGAAAACAAGCCTTGCTTAAATGCCTAATTTAAAAATGAGATAAAACTGCCCCTAGTATACCTAGCAATAATCAGATTTACTTAAGAAATTAGTCATAACTTTGGTGGAGAAGATTTAAAGGAAGAGGCATTCCTTCCCACTTTGCGAGCACTGTGTTTTTCCTACCTTTCACCTGAGAACCCAAGAAAGTGTCTTGTTATAGCCTTCTCTGCAACAATTATTCACTATTTTGTGTAGAGTCATAATACTGGGGGACAGATTCTGTCTCTTAATCCTTTGAATGCATCAGTTCTTTGTTAGAGTGTAACATGAAATAATTTTGCTCCTTGGGTTTTGATTTTAAACACTTTGCCATGTTAAATAAAGAGATTTTTTTTCAACCAATCTATTAATTTATCAACTTAATTATGTAACTTAATTTCAGGTGTACAGGTGCTGGCAGTTCTCCCTACTATAATAGCAAAACATGACTTAGGGAAGTTTCTTGGTAAGTTAGTGTTTGAAAATCTAGATTGTATTTTCCTGAGATTTCAGTGAATAAATCTTTTCTGGCTGAGTTAATTAGATTGTCTACTTGAAATGCTATTTAAGCATCAGAATCCCATAGATAAACTGATGATCTGCTTAGTAATAAGAAAGATGGAAATGAATTCAGAAAAGCAGCTGGTCTCATACATTACAATGAATCAATATTTAAATCAAAGCAGATGATACGAGTTCATTCATTTTGCAACCACACATTAGCAGTTATTTTGGGGATCAATGCTGCAAAGTAAAACTGATTCTCGAAACCAAAAGAGAAAAGAAATCCACAGGTGTGCATCATGATTTTAATCTTACTGAGGATTTCTAGTTGTTGTTCTAAAGTTTAAAGTTATTAAAAACCCATTTCCTTTAAAACTTAACTTCTGTCTTTATTACTATTTTGAGAGGAAGTGTCATTCATTTGGCACTTCAGATGCTTTTAAAAACGTGCCCTGGGTTTAAAACTGAGTGGTAAGAAGGAGAAAAAAGTCTTCACTTAAGAGTCATGTTTTGGCTTCATGCACACATTCAAAAGCAGGTTTTAGCTCCTCCCTGCTTCCCTCTCTCTGTCTACAAGGCACACTTTTCTCTTGATCCTGTTGAATTAATACCAAATAGCAATTCACTGTGAAACAGACTTTTAGAGATTGGTCACTTGCTGATTGTGTTCAGCTGGATTGAAACTCAAAAACCACAATTATCCTCTCCTGTTTTAAAAAAGAAGTTGTTAATATACTTCACAAAGTCATGCTGTGTTGGTCCTGTGGTTCTGGTTTGCTCTTTTTTGAGGTAAAAGTAGTTTCTTGAGAAGAGATGCGTAGCATTTTTCTTTTCTAGAACTCTATAAGTAGTTAATTATTTATATATATATATTTGGTATCTGAATCCAGAAATTGGTAGAAAAATTGTGTCAAACTGAAATTATTTTTTCATTATGTATTCTTTTCCTGGACTTTTTTTATACCTTTTATTAATTTTACTAGCAAATGTTTCATTAGCCATGTAATGGACTGTTATATTTTTGAGCACTTGTAAGAAAATCAAAGGAGATAAAAGGATATATTCAGAAAACTGCCAGGCAGAAAGATATATTGCTGTCATCAAATAGTTCAGTAGTTAGGCTACTCAGTTAGAAAATAAGAGAATTGGTTTTGGTTCCTACAATATAATAAGATTAGCCACTTGTGTTTTCCCTTTCCAGAGAGTTTTTAATCAGTAAGGTTTATGATATTCAGTGATAGACATCTGAGAATCTATTTTGCTTTGTATAAAATTAAGAATGAGGCAATGAAATCATGGGGGTTTGAGTATTCATGTGGGAATGTTCTTTTTGTAAACCACTTAACCTTTCTGTAACCTACTAATAAGAGAGATTCTCACATTACACAAGTCTCTTATGTCACGTAGCCTGGTGTCTGGAATGTGAAAAGGGTACAGTGTTTGACTATTCCCTCAAGCTGAGAATGGATATCTGCCAGCCTACCTAAGAAAAGTTAGCAGAGTTTGTTAAATTCTGTAAACATAGACTCAAATAACTTCCTAAATGATGAAAAATTCTGACAAACTTGATGCTTTTTGAAAAATTACAGCAAAGAGAGCAATGTTCTACACAAGTTTCTACATGATGTAGTGAGTTGAGCTCTAATAGGGATTCAAGGGGTATTTATTTATCAGTTTGGTATTTTGTTCCAATGTAAAAATCTAAAACATCACAAGAGGGCAAACTATAATTTTCATGTTGCTGTTTACCTCTATTTCTCATGTTTAGCACTCTTAAAAACTCATCTTTCATCTGACACTTCATTTGGAGGAAAATATAGTGGACTTGATTGACAGTAGTGGTGGAATTACCCTTGAAGCAAAACCTAAACTTCAGAGAAAGAACACCATCTAGGTAAAAGGACAAAATGTTAAGTCTTCAGGTTTTAAACAGGTAATATTAAGATAATGTGTAACATTATTAAGTTTTAATTTCACTTTTGCTAAGAGTTTGAGATGTTCAAAATACTATTTTTTTGTTCCCTCACCCGGCTTTGTCTTGCCACTGAAGAACAAGATTTCATAAAATGGCCAGTTGTTTAATGAATTCTCGGTCTCTCCGACTATTGACACTAGCAAATTAAACACGCTTGGGAAGATTCCCAGATGCTGAGACCAATTGTCACAGATCAGCCCAATGCTAATAAAGTCTCCTACCTGCCAAAAAAGGGGGGCTGCATTGTGAATGCCTTTTTGGGAGTCATCACTGGAAAACTTCAGCTCCCAGTTTAGGCCTGGGAATTATTTGGGAGAGTGCAAATTGGCCTAGGCCAGAAACATTCCCTGGATTATTTTAACAATATACAGAACCATATTTTATGGCCTGGGAATGGTATAATTAACTAGTATAGTTGTAGCCACAAGTAATACGCAGAAGAAATTTCACTGCCAAAGCATTACATAAACATAATAGCCACTACTAATGAACAATTATGTTTGTGTTTTTGATGGTTGATGACAGTGGACATTGTAAAGTGCTTTGAAATCTAATGATAACAAGCTATATAAAAGAGTTACGTGGTGTTAATTGTGGAAGTAAAAGTATACTGGAGATCTGAATTGCTGTGCCATCATTGCAAATGACAAAAGTTCTTCAGATGGTTTCTTTGTTAACTGCTTTTTGCTCAGATCCCCCAGGATACTTTATCATTCAGCTTACAAACATTGTTCCAAATGTTCTTTTTTCTTGCAAATGGAATGGCTCAGAAATGAAAGCTTTGAGCTGACAGTTGAATCTTCACATCACTGAGAACCTCATTATTCGCTCGCAGTAGTTTATATGAAATAGCATCTTGATTGCATCAGTTGCACATGCACATTTCAAACCCTGTAAATATGAAGCTAATTCTAAATATCTGCCTCAGATTTTAGAAGAACCATGGGACAAACAAGGTTTCAGAAGCAAGTTGTTCAGCTATTGAGACTTCTCACGTGGTGATACTAAAATAAAAAGGAAATAATTCATCTGGAATAAAGGGAAGGATTTGTCAATTTCCGCTGAGCTATTCTTCCCCAGCATCTGTATTATTATATCAAGTATATGCAAAGAAAGAAAAAGGAAAAAAAAAAAAAAAAGAGAAGAAAAAAAGATTACTAATTACATTTTGCTACTACCTCCTTTACGCCCATAGCCTTAATTAGAAGACAATCATTAGAACCATGACTGTCCATCAAGCTCATTGGTAGGGCAATTATAGTAAAAGATCTCTGAACTCCACTGATTAAGGAAACATGTTTCTGTGTGCAAACATCAAGCATTTCTGACTTAGGTTTGGGCATTAATATGTAATTTATTGATACATTATACCTGTATTATCCCTGACCGTTCAGATGTGTTTGATCAGAACACAGATAACTCAGTTGCTTGTTCAATATGCAAATGGTCAGTTTTCTTGAAGCTGCTAATGAAACAGTGCCTTTTTATACCCAGGATACTCTTTGATGCATGTTTTACCAGTTGAACCCGTGTGTCATACTTACACTATGTACTCCTTTCTCTTTGTTACGAAGCTGTCTTTTGAATCAGCTTTGAATATCAATAAGCCAACTGGCTGTTCCTCTCTGGTTGTTCAACACTAAGCATTATTTGTCAATTATAGAAGTTGACATATTTCTAAGGGGAATGACCTTTGAAGAATTAAAAACACAGGAGTGTTATTTTTGTAGTATCTTCAAAGATATGGTAGTCATTCAAGATACTCTGGCTGGAAAAAAGTTCATTGTGCTGAGCCATCTTTGATAGAGGGGAAGAAGATGTAGCTTAGTATCTTTTCTGTTTTCATGCATCCCTTCCAATTGTATAGGGTCTGCACATATGCTTTGGTGTGCATAATTCCATAGGAATAAGAGACATGATTTAATTATCTGAATAAAATGAATTGGTACAAATGCATGATAAATAATAAGTTAATTTGGTCCCAGTCTATGTAAACAGAACTACTTCCAAATCCATTTGGTTTCTCAGGTTAAACGAGCCAAATATTGCATTTCACATAGATAGGCTTTTTGGTTTTTAATCTTATATTAAGGGAAAGATCGAGATGAAATAATAAAGGACTCGGGCAAAAAACAGTGGCAGAAAAGGTAATTGACAGAACTTCTACATATGTAAGGCCCTGCTCCTTTTGAAATCACTGATAGGCGTTGAATCCCATAATATTCATCTTGTGGTTTAAAGTGACTCCATTTAAGTGAAAAGAAGCTTTCTGATGATCCATTGTAAAATTAAAAATAACAGATATAATATACTAAATTTTATTAGTACTTTTCAATTACCTCTCAGTTTCCTTTCATTAATCATGCATCTCCATGAACAAGATGATAAATTGTAAGTGAATACTCAAATATCGTAATATAAAAAATGAGTTTTAGTTAGAACTCATAGCTGACATGAAATACCCTTCAGGAAAATATAAAAGGCAGTTTTGATAATTCTTCAGGTTTGTTTTGTCTAAAGGCAATATTGCTTTACATCAGTAACACAAGAATCCTATTTTTATGTGTGATTATGTTTCTGCCTTTCTGCAAGGGAATATATGTTACATTTTCTTGAGGAATTACAGCTGATACAGAGATAATGCTTATAGTTTCTTTGTGGATATTTACTTACAGTTAGGCTTGGTGAGTGGATCAATATTTGAAATAAAAGATGCCAACTCAGTATGTTCCCCACCTACTTAAAGCATTGTATATTTCTACTCTTGTATATTTCTACTCTTGTATATTTCTAGATTTCTGGGTTTGATAGTTAGTGAATGATGTAGCTGATAGACTCTCTCTACCAGTTCTGGAGTTAAGGTAACGTCATCAGTTAAAGTAGGTATGGCAAGAAAAGACTTCATACCACAGACCAGCCCACCCACATACAACTTTTCTAGTCTGCTCTGATCAGAAAGGATAGATCTTAATTACAATTTTTTTTTTTTTTTTTTTTTTTTTTTTTTTGTGCGGATCTAGGGCTACAGCATGGAAAANGCTTTTAGACCTGGAATCATAAAGGAGTCCATATAATTTTCTGGGGGTTTTTGTTTCTTCAAATTTGTTGTATGCGATATGTGGACTTCCTTGGAATCATATTGTGCAGTCCAGTTACTTTGGTTTTGCAGTGTGAGTAGCACTGAGAGTGCCTGGGTGGTTCATCTTGACCTGGTAGATAGACAGGTTATGTCTGTATATAAACAGTTATTTTATAGTCACTCAGACTTATATGTCGCATACATTACAGCTTTTTCAGACAAAGGAATTTTCATATTCCTGAATGGAGAAAATGTTAATATATCAGTAATTTCCCTGTATATTTTTAAATAAATTAATCTGAGAAACTTTTCAGTACTTAGTTTCCATATCATGTGTATGTTCTCTAGTCATTAAAATAGGCTTAGTGACTGAGAGTCTACAAGTTTTAACTAATTTGGGTAGTACAGTATAAAAACAAATCTGAAGTAGAAAGCAAATATAGGAAGCTCAAACTGAAAGGTAAAAAAGGAATTTGGAAGAAGGAAATCTCTTTCTTTACATTTCTGTTTTAATTAAACCACTGACTTAAGTGCAATTTCTTTTCTAAAACCTACAAAGTATTTTATGAATCACTAAGATGTTAATTCATCATTGAGGAATTTCGGAATGTGATTAACCACCTCAAATTTGACCACATTTATTAGTCTTTAGAATGACATTTCTCCATTACAAATAATTCTTAACTGGAAAAGCCCCCACCAAACCACAGCTCAGACAAGGCATCATGCATAGCTAAAGTAACACACCCATTTTTCTGTTTGCATTAAAAATCAGATCTGTCTTATACTAGAAAAGAATGTTGAAATTGTAATAATTATAAAATGTAGATGATACACAGGTAAATTTTATTCTAGATTTCAGAGAAGCAGCAAGAGTAAGAACTTGCTGCTGATAAACATCATTCTCAGAAATATGTAAGACTGTTTTTTCACAATTTCTATGTGTTTTTATGAAAGTTTTACTGATATTTGAAGTAATAGTTTAATTAAAGATAGAAGCATAAACAAATGAGAGGTAAATAGAATCTCATGTCAATTCTCTCAAAAACATAGAAAACGGCTAAGTTGTTTTTCACATGGGCTATACCTGACAAAATTTTGTCTTTTTCACAATAATGAATAAAACAAATATTTTATGAAAGTGCAATGTATTTTAATTACCATATTCATCTTCTCCCTTCCTTATACATAGGAGCAATAGTTCCCTTAAATGTAAAGCACAAAAGCCACTGGTAAAGCTTTAAGAAGATTCTAGGTAGGAGGAGACACAATTAGCTGTTGTCTGTAAATGCAGTCTTTTCAATATGTTTTGAAGGATATTTATTATATCTTTGTAATTTGCAATAGAATGGGGAGACTAGGTCTGGAAAGAAATATTGTGATATAAAGCAAGCAGTAGGCTTCATATACTAAAAATGGTTGATAAAATGTACTTCATACACTATATACAAGTAATACAGTTATTAAAAAAGCTTTTGTTAGAGCTACTCAATATGTTGTTGATTATATTTGTTTATCTTTTTCTTCTAGTATTGGCATTGCTCCTTTATGAACCTACTGCTTTACTTGTTTACATTTGCTAGGTGATTTGTCCTCAATAGATGCAAATGCTGACTTACCAAAACAGCATCAGCCTTTTAAATCAGGCAAGAATAATCATGAAGGTAGAAAGGTGTAGGGAAAAAGTTCATTGAAAGTTGATCTGATTCTTAGTTTTCAAAATGCAGTCACTTGGTGATAGGTCCTTCAAGGGCTTGAAGTGGTGATGCTAAAATTGCCACACTGTAGAATTAAATCGAATACCTACTCAAAAGAAATTTTCAACCCCAAAACCTCGTACATGTGAGTGTTTGAATTAAAAAATTGTTTTGGAAGAATAGCCTTACCTCGTTAACATATAACCAGAAATGGCAGTAATAGTTGGTGGGCAGTAATGCTAAAAACTATCTAGTAGCATAAAACAGATCTGGTTAGAAAAATAATTGATATAATCTGTTTCCTTGGTTTTGCCAAAATCACATTTCAATTAGATGTTAGGAAAGGTATTGTGAATGATGAAAAGAAGTATTCAGGTGAGTGTTGTATTTGAAGCAGAACTTGATCTTGAGAAGAACCGAGAAACAATAATTAGATTCAATGAACTGAAAACTGTCAAAGTACTACAAAATTAAGTTAGGTTGCCTAGATGTGCGCCAAGACTCCCTGTGCATTTCAACATTTAAAAAAGTTAAGTTGCTTATGGAGTGCTTGAACGTAGACCTCTGGACAATGAGAGTTTAATGCTTGACTTTAACTTTTTTCTTTTATGCAGTAGAAAAATTGATACAATCATTATACAATGTTTTATAAGACACAAATAACATTCATAAAGCATTCTGAGAATTCTTAGTGAGTAGAAGTTACAGAATCTTTAATTACATTTTTATTATGCAAAGTTTGTTCATGCTTTATTTTCCTGAAGTGTAATATATTAAGACAGTGACTTCCACAGTTGTGATAGACCCACACCAGTGTGTTAACAAGTTTTCTCTGGTGATTAAGTTTTTTTAAGAATATATTTCCTGTTCTTATGTACCATGGAAATATGAAGAAAATACAGTCTGCAAGGTGGCACCTGCCTAAAATTGCAGAGAACTATTTGTTGTAACATCTCTAAGTTGTTTTCTACATATCTATATCTCAGTAGAACTCTGCCTAGAGACACCAAGAATCTGCAGGGAAATTATTAGCTGCGAGGTTACAAAGTCCTCTTGCTGCAAACTGCCAGATGCCTTCCATTTGAATCCAGGGTCTTGCTGAGTTTAATCTGTGAGGATTTTTACATTATTCCTTAAAGAGAATATAGAGCAAGATTCAGTGGAATTAGAAACAATGCAATGGATGCATATACTCAGTATGTAGATGACAAGAGTTATGGAAGACAGTATAAATATTTGGAGAGGGCAAAAAGGCACATGGTTCAATTTCTTTTATGAAAGACGTATCAGTTTCAAATAAAAGGCAAGCTCTACTTTTGAGGAAACTTTAGAGAGGAACAGGAGAAGCAATGTCCGGGAGCACTTAAACATGCTGTATATCTTCATTAAGAGCACTATATAAATCTAACTGCCAGCTAGCACAATGCCTTTTGCTGGTTGTATTAATCTCAGTGACAGTTAACACAATGCCCTCAGTATGAATCTAAATGCCAGTTGCATTTCTCCTGCTTAACTTTTGAGTAGAGCTGTGTAAATGACAAGAATTCTATCTGGGGAAGGATTGAGTTATCAGCATATGTCTTCCTGCCAGGTAGGACAAACTCACTAATTCAGAAATTCTCTACTGAAAAAAAAAGAGGGAAAGAAGTTTCAGGTTAGTAAGTGGGAATCTGTGTTCAAAAGATTACAGCAATAGTAGTTTAGGTAATGCTCTTACCTTTTATTTGATTGTACAACATATTCTAAGTAGATCAACTAAAGCAAGCTTATAATAAAGTAAACCAGGAAGTTTTCATTCCCAAACAGTGTAAAGGACTTTTTTGACCTTTTCTACTACCATACTTTACCCTTAATTTTCCCTCTAATTAAAATTGATAGCTATATCATTAAATATTTCAACCTTAGTCCGAATATAAAAGGGATTCACATTGAGATCCAGGTTTTCTAAGTCTCTTTAAGGGAAATGGAAATCAAAATTAGTCCCTATTGAACAGTAGAAATCACAGGCAACTAAAATTAACTTCCCTATCTAAACAAGATAGCTCTTCACCTTTTAACTATTGCTATATGTGCATGGGTACTACATTAGTGAGTAAATGTCAATCCAATGCTACTTAAAAGAACATGGAAAAAAATCAGTGACATGCACACCCCCCCTCCCATCTGGCTAAACATTACTCAGTGTCAAAATATAAATATTTTTTTTCGGGGACTGGCCAATTTTATACAAGATTGAGAGCAGGCCAAGCAAATATGTATGAATTTTGGTATATGAAATAAATTCTAATAAATTATTGCTGAAGATTTTCAAATACATGTATGTATGAATAGCTCAGAAGAAATGGTTATATGACTTACTGCTTCCACTTTTATAATAGTTAAGCAAAAAACCACATTTCTCTGGACATATTTTAAGCATGTCATAGAGAAAAAGGAATTTGTGCATGGCTTTTAAAAAGGCACATGGCTGTATATTCTCTGTGCTGGTGTTAAAAAGGTTTATACTAGCTATTCAATGTCTTTGTTTAGTCACTTTGAGTAGTTTGGAAAGATGAAAGTAGTGACAAGAAGTGTTTTAATTAATCTTCAAGAAGCCTGATAAATTAAGACTTCCAACTCTTCTTGAGCCAAATAGGAAGCCCTTTAATACGAGTTGAATAAAACAGTTTGGTGTCTTTTTTTTTTCAGACTGCATTGTTCTATTCATCTCCATAAAAGACTAAACAAATGTAATTAAAGATATTGAAGTTGTTTAAGTAAATAGACATTTTTTCTGGCTTTAGTTTGATCAAGATTTCTACTGAGAAAAGATGTACTTTCCTTTAGATAAGATCTGCAGTGTAAATGCAGAATGCTATATTCTGAAGGTCAGCTTTGAATCACATGAACGTTAGCTTAAAAATGCAATCCTAGTTCTAACATAGTAATTAGTAGTAATTCTGCATTTTAAAATGTATGAATCTCATGAGTTAGAAGCAGAAGACCAAATGGGAATGCTTTTGTTTTCCATGGCTGTTTCTTTCAATTTTTAGGGTGTCTAGACCAATAGGTCAATATCCATGGAACCAAGTATGAGAGGGAAGGCACAAAGTGTCATCTCATGAAGTGTTTACTTCATTCTCTCATTTTATTTCTGTTCCACAGAATGGAGTGTTCTTGTCTGAAAGTGTATATACAGCTATATCTCTATATAGGAGCGTGTGTATACATATAGGCTAATATTTAGATTTTATATAGGTATACGTGTATGTGTATATATACAAGTGGGAGTACAAATAAATAGATATAATACAGTGTTGAAGCACACAGCATTGTGCTTTTGACAGCATCTAGGAGTTTTCAGAGTGGTTATTCTCATTGTCTTTTGAATATCCCTGGCCTCATCGTGTTTTCCCTGTATAGCATGGGAGAAAAAGGCTGTCATGAGTGAAGGTGCTTTTTTTTTTTTTGTTATCCAGAGTTTTCATTATAACTCACTCAACATGAAAGCATTTAATTTGGAGAGTACCCCCTTTGCAATGGTTGTGTTGTAAAGGTGCGCTTATAAAATAGAAGTGTTGTTTGGATACTGATTGATGTTATGTTTGAAGAATAGAAGAATGATGGGTGCCAGGTTGACTCTTTGATCTCACAAGCACTTTGGACTATGGCCAGACCTGCTCTGAACTATATATAAACCATGAAAGCATCTCCATGAATACTTAAGAACTGCCAGTTCTCTTTTATATCTCTTAGATTTTATAGTATGTTCCATGCCTCTATTATCTGAGTGTCTTCCAGCATTCAAGGCAGGACCTTCATTCTGACTTTTCTTCAGAAATTAGCCCTTTGAAATGTTTAATGGTGATGGAAGGATTTTTTTTTCCTTAAAATGTGTATATTTCAATTATTTTTCCTCATATAAATGTCTGTAACTCCTGGCATAAGCCTCTTTTGCAGCATACTAAGAGTTGATGAATCTTGTTTTATGTTAGGTCCTGAAAGCGATGAGCTTTGTCAGCCCAAAGGTATGTGATAACACCAGTTTGGAGTTGCTGGCCAGCCATCAAGTAAGGCCTGGCTTCCCTGGAAAGGAGCAGGCAGCTCCCTTCTACCCAGGGAACAGTCCACAGCAGATAAGATACTTGATACTAATTGCAGTTTTTTTTTAAGACCGGTGTACAAAAAGCCCAGATATGTTGTTTTGGACTGAAGAAATCTAAGGATAAAAAAGTTCTCAACAATGAAGGAGTTACAAGTTACATGTAATAAAATTGTTAGGAGTTAGGAAAATCTTTATTGTGTAGTAAGATGGAGATAGTTAAAACATATTTGAACACACATGTACAAGGTGTCTGTGTGTTCATATATGTGTATATATATACATAATAGCCTAAGCTACATGGTTACTATCAGCATCAACAATAAATCCTTTTTTTTTTATTTCACGTTGGTTTGTAGACAGATGTTCTCCACTGAAGGAAGCAGGCAGTGCTGTCAAGTGTTTCTTTCTGACGACTAACTTTACCCTTGTCTTGCTTAGATTTACCAGCAAGATACTGGACTAGCTGGTGGTACTTCATATGGTGTGAAAGATAAATAGAACTGACTGCTACCTCCATATGGTTGGGATTTGACTTCAAGAAATCTCTCAAGTGCAAACAGAATTTCTGTAGGAGAGAGAAACAGCATTAACTTGAGTGAAAACATAAATTTATAAATTTGAATCCCTGTCCTCTGAATTATTTTCTGTGAATAAATTACTTATTTTTTAGATGGGTGGCAGCGTTCAAAAGACTTTTGCCAAAACCTGAGAGTGTATGTGAAGTTGTATGACCTTTAGCTGAAGTTGATTCATTAGTACCATTACCTGTTCATATCCAGGCCTAATCGGTGACTGGAAAAGATGTAGGAGCTTGGCAGAAGAGTACATTTTTCTATGTGATTCTTACCTTGGTCAAAGAGGGGAGATTTAATTCTGTTTAATAACTGACAAGTCCGGTTGCATCAGAAAACAGTTTCTTTAAAACTGTGTTCTGTTGTTGAACTTATTAATTGTACAATATTGATGTATTTCCCATAATATTTGTTGTTCCCTACTGTTTTGTATAAACATTGCATAAAATACCACATAAATGAATGCTTAGTGGCTGCAAGAGACCCGGAGTTAACTAAGCACTGGAAAAGTGAAATCCACAAAAAATCATATTGACATTTCTGTGTGTACTTTAATTGTTCTGAATTATTTACTAAATCAAAGACCACTGAATAAAGTGATCATTTCAACAGAAGTTCACTAATAAGTGAAAATATTGCTTAAAATAAAAATAGAGAAGTTCTAACATAAAGATACACTTGGCATGAGTAAACTGGACTGATATGTTCACCAGCAAACCGAATTTAAAATCCTCTTATTAAAATTTGTGACTGTAGTACTTCATTTTGTTAGTGTTTTGAAAGCTATAGAGAATTGGGGAATTTTGGTGGAAGAAGTCTTTTCAAAACAGAATTCTTCAGTTCTTATGATGGTTTTGCTACTATGGAGTTACCTACTTATTTTTTATTATAATGTATCTGTGGAAATGTCAGCTGTAGAACTGAAAAATCTTGCTTCAGACATTTTCACCATGTTCCCTATATGTTAATTTCATTCCCTGATCTTTTACTGTGTTACATAAAGCAAGTGTTTTTCTCGCCTTTATTCTATTTATTTTCTTCTAAAAAAGACTGGTTGTAGATTATTAATGAAGCTAAAGGGAAACAGACCCTTTAAACCTTTCCTGAGTATTTGATCTTCTAACATATATGGCAACACTTTTCAATCACCCGCTGATTGTAATTCTTCTGAAAGTTCCAATGTAACCCAAAAATCAATATTAACAGATGTTGTTTGCTTTAGTCTGAAAGTGTTCCAGAAAAATGCTCGTCAAATGCATCCCATCTATGGTTTTATAAAGTTTCAAATTCACAGAATCAATATCAGCAGATGTTCACTACTTTTATTTTATTTTTTCCCAAGGCATTGCAGAAGTGCTTCTTCCAGCATAATTTTGAAAGAAAATTGAAACCAGCAAGTGTATGACAGCTTTCACTGTTGCCAAAGAATATGCACTTGTCAGCTCTTTGAGAAATACATTGTCTGCATCTAATATCATTAGGGACTAATAACTAAACAAAAAAAAATGGTTTTAATTTGTTCACAATGAATTACTTGTCTAAATCAATACTTAATGTAGACCATATATGTTAAATTTTATATTAGGACTAAATATCATTATTATTAATTATCTTTATCAAATGAGAAAGTTCATGTAGAAAGGAAATATTCCAGACACAATTAGGGGAAAGACAAAAACTCAGTTCAGCATGCATTGGTTTGCAGCTGGGTTTTGGAGGTCAGTTTGGCTCGACATCATTTTGCAGTTTAGTATTTGTTTTAAAGGGTTGACATGAAATCTGTAACATGAAATCTGTAATTTTTACATAGAACATTATAAGGCTTCTGTCTTAGTGTGTTAGAAGATTTCTGCTAGCAGATAACAAAATGAGGAAAAAATAAGGAAGTAACACCCCAAGCCTTTTCATTGGGCAGTTTGGAGGAAAGAGTTCTTAGCTGTTTTATCCCTCTTTCTAGTACATTAAAACATGTAGTCATTGAAACTGAATATTTGGTGGATAGGGTTGTTTTCTGCTTAAAATAAAGTATACCTCAAATCAGATGTACAAATGTGTATGTGCTTCTCTTTGTATGTGTATAATAGTTTCTAGTAATTTTAAATAGCAGTTAGACAACTTAGAAACAACATGCATCTACTGCAAGTTCAGGAAAAGTGGTCAGCACTAACTATAAAATATATTTCATATTAAGACATATTTTTTCTGCCTATCATAATCTTTATATGTGCATTTAATATGCCTCATTCTCAGTGCTATATTAAAATGACAATGACTTTCCATGATAAGTAGGAATATAATAACACCCTGATAAACTACAGCAAGATAAAGCCTGCAGACTGATCTGCTTCAATATGATTATGTATCTTATGTCAGTAAGTTTTCTACAACTGGCGTAATTGCAGTAGGAATAGCAATTGGTTGGTGAAGTTATATTTGCAACATTTCCAAGCTGGTTACAGGTTCTACTACATCATGTTTTTAAAAATTTGGAGTTATTTTTTTTGGAGGTGAATTTAAACCATTGGTATGTTTATACCATACATCTGGGATTATTCTGTGTGAGCTCTGAGCTAAAGGAAAACTGTGCAACTGTGTTAGCACAGCAGCAAGTCTACACAAATAAAGCTGCCTCTCAGCAGGGTTTATTAATGTAGGCATCACATCATGCTACTGCAGTTATATAGCTTCTTTTTTTTTTTTTTCAGGCTCAGAGGGTAGGCAGTGTGCTTACATCTGCTTGCAATATATAGCATAAACATATGCCAGAAGACTTGCCCCTGAGTTGAATTTATTTTAACAAAATTGTGGAAGTTACGATGCCTGTTTATTATATTCAGACTTAACAGTCATCAAGAAGAAGCCAATATTCATAAATCATCTGGGATTTTTGTTGGATGGAGTATAATAACTGAATACACAGTTTTACAGCAGCAACTTTTTCTTTGGACCTTTTTTTATATATCTGTATCTGTGGCACCTCCAATGTGATTGCAGGTTCTAGTATACGACGTAGTATATTTTCATGGTTTTTTGAAGGACAGAGTGAAAAGAGAAAAGAAAAAATAAAAACCTTTTACATTTCCTTGATATACCTCAATTTGTGTAGTGGATTAGTGATTATACAATTTCAGTATTTCTGAGACACTATTTTTTTAATTTTTTTTTTTCCTCATAGATATAGTTCATTTCTGTAAGGAGCAGTGTAATATTTAGTATGCGCATACTGGTAAATAGGAGGAACAGAAGAGTAGGATGTGGAGAAACATAAAATATTGCTATCCTTTGGACACATTTTGTTTTTCTATTTAAAAAAAAATCGAATTATAATTTGCCTTTGTTTCATTTTGTACCATAAGAGGTAGAATTAAGGAATTTTCTGGGAAGGGAAGGGAAGGGAAGGGAAGGGAAGGGAAGGGAAGGNACGGTAGTCATTCGCATCCCAATATCCAGGCTTCATCAACATCTGCTTTCACAATTACATGCCCCAGAGAGAAAAGCAGAAAGTCAGAAGAGGAAGGGAAGGGAAGGGAAGGGAAGGGAAGGGAAGGGAAGGGAAGATCAGAAGGAAAACTGATCTCGACTATAATCACAAATCAATGCCCTTCATCAGATTGCTCAGCATCTCTGTGCAGTAACTTTTCTGACTGTCCTTAGCCTCATGCCAGCATAGCCTTAATAAAACTATATGGGCACTTTCTTCCAGTAAAATAAGCTTTTCTCAAACAAAAGGTAGCCACAAAGCTCTGAGCTGTTGTTCTTAGTCTAATTGCCACTGGTTTGGAGAATAATAATGTATAATGTCAGAACTTCTGTCCATCCTTTCACTTAACATGAGGAAAGCTCTCTCTGTCCATATAGTGAATGCTTCATTCCTTTTTTCTATCATAACAGTCTATCATGCTAGTAAAAGAATTGAATTTGGAATCTTTAATTCTTCAGTGGACATTTGCAGGTGCATCTGTGACCAAGTGGAGGAATTTTCATTATAACCTTACTCAAAAATTAAAACAGGGATTTTTTTAAACATTGAAATATGTAAAAGCAAATGATTTCACAAGATAACACCTTTGAGCAGTCAGTCCATATTAGACATTTAGGAAACAAGAAATGTTCCATATCTGTTATTTAAATAAGTGTCAGCACACAAGAAATTTTAACAGACTGGTAATCTGTAATAGAGACAATGCCATCCTGTTTTCAACCACGAACCTAGAAACCAATGTTCATTATTTTCAGCTGAAGGGTGACTGCGCTGGATGTGATTATAAGAGGGTAGAAGGTTATTAAGTACATAAAATACAGACCTAGCTGTTAAAAAATAGGAACACTAGGATTATCTATGCCTGCTGAGAATTTTTCAACCAAATTTTATTTTTCTAAGCTTAAGAAAATATGTTTGTTAAGATAGTTTTGACTACCAGTAACATAAATTGATTAACTCTCTAGAAATTCAAGCCCTTACCACAGATCTCACAGTCACCTCTGGCACTTCTGTCTGTTTTTCATCCAGTCTTAAATTTTGCAGTGCTGGCCCATTTCTAGGATAAATAGGTATAATGCATATTGCCAGATGCTGGGGACTACTGTATTTGCCAATAAGTGGGTATCAGGAATAGCTGAATGAAGAGATGGTTGAATTGAGAGGAAAAGTTTAAAATTAGCAAACAAGATGAATGCTATCAGATCTAAACTAATTTCTATCCAGATTCATCAAGGACACAGCTGCATGAGTGTGTGACAGGAAGGAGAAAGGCAAGGAATGTTTATTTGATAAAATGAAATGTAGCAGGAATTTGCAGATTGCATTAACTGAAATAATGTTGCATGAATAAGTTTTTTAGAGATTGTGAAATAGCCAGGAGGAATCAAAATAAATATTTCACAAATAAAACCCTCTCTGTGACAAGTAGCATAAAGATATTGTTTTGTACTTTAAAAAGGTGCTGCAGAGGAGCTGACTAGTTAAGGCCAGTTTTGTTTAGAGAATGGATATTTTATTGCTTTAATTACAGATAAGTTCTAGCACATAAAAAGCAGATTTATTCTTTCACATAGTTTCTATAAAGATTATTTTCCTGTTTTTACAATTGGCTGAAATGATCAGCTAGGATTGCAGTTATCAGAAAGGTTTAAGTTTGTGACACTTTAGATATGCCTTCAAAATTCTGAACCTGTCAGATTTTGAACTTCACAGAATTTGAACAGTTTCTAGTTTCNGGGGGGGCAGGGAGGGAAGGGAAGAAGAGAAAAAGAAAAATGAGCTACCAAGTCATAGAGTCTAATAGAAGAATTTTACTTTCCATGTGGATCTGACAATACATTGAAATTAATTAACATTGAAACTGAGTATGAATGATGAGTTTGATCTTTCTAAGGAGCCTGCCCTTAAAATAGAAGAGATTGAGACAAAAATGCATTTAGGATTAAACAGTCTAAAATGGATTATGCAAAAAAACATTATGACATCTTAGATTAAAATTATTAGTTCTAGAACTTGAATAGCGTGAAAATGAAGTAGCTGATGTTAATGTGGGAGTCTAGAGCTATGCTGACTTTAGAACTTGTATAACTTTTGCAGAATTAGCTATTATCTCTAATTTTTATTGACTGTAATTTGGAAGATTATAAAATAATTTCTTTTGGATTTTGGACCTTTTGATGGTGGTATATCAACAAGTCCTGTAGAATTCCTGCTAAGCAGAGTTTAATCATAAGGACAGACAAGAAAAAGTGATGTAGGCCATGAAATATACATATAGCCTATATGATACATCACACAAGAGACAGATCCTGCATTCTGAAGCAGGATAATTTGGTCTAGATGGGCTGAGGTGCCTCACATTTAAAGAGCTGAGAAAGAAAAAAAATGTTCTTTTGGGTTTTGAGGTGCAAACAGGCATATTTCTAAAGGGCGGGAGAGGATGATGAAATTAGTAGAACTCTGAGGAATTTGGGCTGCTGCTTTTATTATTTATCCATTAAATATCTGACATATTTGAGAAAACTTGTGAAACAAGTAAACATAAACTGCTATCTCATTTTCTTTTTATTTTATTACTGCTGAATAGCTCAAATCACAGGTCAGCTGCTGGCCAAAACAAAAAGTCCTTTTTTCAAAGAGCTTATCCAATAGGCACATGATAAAGAACTATTGAACTTTAATGTCCTATTGCACTTCCAGATACTTGTTTGAAACCATGAGACTCTTCCTTATGTACTTTTAGTATTTTATTCTTTGATTTCTTCAGGCAGAAGTGTTGTGTTTATTTGTATTGTATCCTGAGAAAAAGAAATGGAAGTTCAGAACATTGTGAAGCCAGCAACTCCATTGTATTTGACTGTCTTCATTATATTTTTTTTCTTTTTTACAGGGGAATTCTTGATCTTCTATACTGAAGAGACTTTTCAGATACACTTCTATGTGCCTAACTGAATTTGGTGTTCCTTTTCTGTCTTTTGCCCTCCAGGACACAATTAATTCATTCTTGAGGTTTGTACCTATGTTCAGATAGGGTGATATTTTCAGCATGATGCCACAGCTGTGTTGCTCACAGTTGCTCTGAAGCAGAGTTTGCTGAGGTTATCAACTTCAAATCATTCATTTGAACTACCTATTCATCTCCACCACAGGTCTCAAAATGAGATGTAGAGACAGATTTTTACGTCTTTGGATATCTAATAAGAATGATAAAAATATGCATGTGGTGGAGAATGACCACATAATTTAAGCATGATTCATTATAGACTCTTGTCCAAAAAGACTTCTCACTTGAACTAGCATCTTCTTTGCTCTCAGCTGCTGCAGCTGAAACTGTATGGATGGGGTATGTAAATTCAAGGCAAGCTTCTTATTTAGCATATCTGCCTTGCCAAATGAATCATAGATAGGAAATCACTCAGCTTGCCAAAATTTATCATACTGTGTCTCCAAAAGTGAAAATAGGTTTTTAATATAGCAAAGCAAATTATGTGTTTTGCCACAGATAATATTTTGAAAGTTGGTACAAGGTATCTTTGTAGCACAGATATATTTTTTCCCCAACTGATTGCATACTTCAAAGTACCAAGCTTTTTGAGATCCCCTTAAAACTAATTAATCAACTTTGCAAACTGCATAACTTCCTTTCAAGTACAACCCACAATCCCTCTACCTTGGGGTATAATTTTCTTGTTTTCCTAGTATTTTCCCAATCTAATTATTGTAACTCTAAATACAAGTTTTGTTATTATACAACATGATTAATTAGATATGTTATTTCTTTATCAGGTGAGAAATCACCAAAGGATTGATGTTAAGCTTATGAAATCAACAAAGACTGTATAAGGCAAAATGCAATTACTTCTCAATTAAAAACCCATTTGACATATTTGAGAGATTAATAAAGAAATTGGATTTGTTTCTAACAAAAAGGATTGGATTTTCAAAAAGGATGAATCATATTTGGTACACCATATTTGAATCTAAGCATAAACCAAAGCAAAAGTGTTAACTTGGTCAACTAGACTAGTAGAGACTTAATTATTCTATATGAACTCAAGAATGACTGAGTCATAAGCGAATTTGTAACCTGGTCTGTGAAACATTCATTACCTTGCCATTTAACCACATTCAAACTCTTTGTTTGAATTCAGGCATTCCATTCTTTCCCCTTTAACCTCATAAAATGCCTGAAATGCAAGTAGTCTTTATTACTATTTATTCTTCCAAGACATCTGTGTTCACTGGATAGAGGTCTGTGAAGTAAAAGACAATATATTTAGTTTAAAAATATGAGCATGAAAGTATTAGCTAATGTATAAAAGTATTATGTTCCTTCTGGAAATTAGGAGTTCTTGAGATACAGGAACTCAGCGATTTGTCTTCTTGAGCAACTGGAAAATAATCTAATCTGAGCAGTACCCAGTGTTACAAAAAATACTTAAGCAGTTGACAGCATGAATGTTTTGTGTTATGTCTTAAAAAACATACACAATAACAGATTTGATTGTACCACCAATATAACCAGTAATGTCAAAGATCCCCTCGGCTTCATCAAACATCCCCTTTTTACTCCAAGTTTCTAGATACAGCCTGATTGCCAATGTGTGCTTGCAACTTCTACTGGCCTCTTCTGCATTATTGTGTCACTGAAGTGTCAAAGTAGGGTCAGACTATGTCTGGTTTCACTTACAAAATCAAGCAATCGATTTGATATGTCACTTAAGAGTCTTGAGGAACTTTTAAAATCAATCGATGTTTGCCCATATTGCAAAAAAGTGTAGGAAACAGAACCCCCTTCCCATAGATTTGGCGCTTAAGTCTTATGGAACATATTTTCATCATATTTAGCAGAGTTGAACCTCTCTTGATTCCATGCCATGGCTTTTCCAGGGAGAGTTGATTCTTGCAGCAAGTCTTTCTTGAATTCTGAAGGTCCTGGAAAACACAGATGAATGTTGTGATAATAATTTACCATTTTCTGTCCAGATGAGAATGTGATTTGCACAGAAAACTTGTTCTGAATTGAGTCTTATTAATGCAAGTTTTAGGGTGTGAAGAAAGTGTCTGTAGGCTTTTCAATCAAAGAAAACTTTCATCATATTCAAACATTATCTGGAGAGCCATATGGATGACTCTCTGGCAATCTGCCATTTATCAAGCGTCTGATCTATCAGTTTCTGTGTCTTCTCTTGTAAGCCTTATAGTAAAGACCCAATGATTTTTCTTTTCAATCAAGTAGGCTTAAAACAAGAAAAGACGAGATTTCATTATTTTGGATTCATAAACCAGAGTTAGTGAATAGCTTTTCCCAGACTTTAGCTTCAAAGAATGGCACAAGACTTTAATCAGAATATAGAAATCATAGCATATGAGGACAAAAAAATTAAAATTACCCGGTAGGATTTAATGCAAAATTTTAGTCCTAATTAATTAATGTTACAAATACTGTACAACAGAAATGCAGTGATATTTATTTCTAGCATTGACTCTAGGAATTATTGACCTTTTTTTTTTAAAGTATTTTATTGGAGTAAAAATGAAGATATGAGGAGATCAAAGCTATTTGAAAGTTTCTCTTAACTTTTTAAAACTAAATAAAAAAGGATTTTTGCTGTTGTGAGAATCTGAATATTCTAAAGCTTTTAAGTAAATGTAGTAATTTTAAAAGGATTTAAAGAATTTAAAAAAGGAAAATCTTAAGACATATTATTTAGCAAATATCTTAAGGAAAGATATTTACTGCTCTGTTGCATATTTCTTAAGAACAGTAAGTAGAAATTCAGTGATTTGACTTGTATACAGACTGACTGCTGTGGGTAATTGTGTAGCTTTTAATGTGCTGGTTAGCAGGCTGCAATGTTAATAATCTCCCTTTCAATTTCCATCTTTGTGCTGTCTGAAATATTTTATCTAATGAGTTTCAAATACAGGTGAATAGTAGATTCCTTCCCAATTAAAAACTGAAACAGGATGCTTTTCAGTCTTATAACTACCTGGAGCTCCTCAAATATTCAAGAAGACCAAATTATTTCTAAATTGTGTATACCTTATTTAAAAGATAGGTAAAGAACTCTAGTAGCAGGCTGTTTTATCAAATATAAAGGACAGTAGAAAAAGCTCCAACCTTCCATATTTAAAACATTTTACATAGCATTCACACTTAAGCCACTGATAGAATGTTACAGAGAGACAGCCACACAGTCAGATAACCTTGGAGAAGAAAACTTGGGTGAAATTTCTCTCTTTCCACACCAGTCACACTTTCTGAAAATACAATGCCCATGTAGTCTCTGGATTTAATCTCCCCAGTATGCAATAGCACTAATCCAAGGCAGTGCAGGACAATAGTCTGGAACAATCATTAAGTAATCAAAATGGCCTTAATGGAGAAAAAAAGCATGGTGCAGGACAGTACATTTTTTCTTATGTTGCTTTGTAAATAGACCCTTGGGTATATAGCAAAACGAGTGTTGTGCTCTTTAGGCCAAGTTGAGATACCTGTCAGGAGGAACGTGGTGGAAACCCAGGCATGATTTTTTGAACTAGCGGGCATATGACTATCAGGTCCTAATGCAAGAATAGGAATCCTGTTTCAGTGGCATGTGTTTTTCATTCTGTTTCCTAAATTCTTGTTCAAATGGAGCAAATTTGCAAGTCTCTGTATATTTTTTTTCTTTGGGGGTTCAGGCTTTTTTACTGGGATTTGAGTGTGGTTTGGATATTTTTTTCCATTACTTAAATTTCCTCCATGAATGTGGGTGACAAGTAGCCTATAGAAGTGGAAATTATCTGTGCATTCATCATGGAAGAAGAATATCTACAACTAGTAGAATAAGAAAATTTAACTTTTTTGGAAAAAGGAAATTTTGTCTAAATTTCTTCAAAAAATATTGGCTCATCTTGACATCAAAAAAATAATGGTTCAATCCTTTAGCTGTCAGTATCTGACAGTAGAAAGTATTTTGGTTTATTTGGGGGTTTTACATAGGATAAGGGCTACATATTTTCCCTGTATAACCATACTTAATATTCTTATTGCTCAAAGTATGCCTAGTGCTATGGCATATGTCTTTCCTCTGTTTTACAGTGAGTGTTTGAATTTGATCCTGCATTGCACTTGGACCATATTTTACTGGAGGTGATAGACTTTGTGTGACTTTGAAGGCTGTTGCAGTTTTAGTTGGCTGTTTGATAAATGGCAACATGCCTAAGTGTTCTGGGATTTTGTCTCATTTTAGTTTACTAAAGGCCTAATACAAATCGTATGAAGGCAACGGAAAAGCTTTTGTCTTAGGACTGGGCCCTAAAGAATTGCCAACATCTATTGAAAAACCATGTTGTACTTTTCAAATGAAAAGATCAGTCATGATTTCTAACTGACTGCAATAACATCTCGATTAAAGTAAGATAACTTGGTGTTTTCTGTTATTAAAAAATGAGATTTTTCCCTTTGAAGTTTCATAACAAAACACAGACTAGACTTAATTTTTCTGCATATGAGCTAACCACGTTTTCTTTGTAGTCTTAATGGTCTAAAGCTCTGGATCTTTGCTCCTCCAATTTCAGCAAATGAATAATACCTGGAGGGATAGAAATTTCATATACTTTTTTTCCCCCAAGGTTATCTATTCTGCTGACTGCATGGCTGTCTCTCTAAGCCATTCTATCAATTGCTCAAGTGTGAATGCTATGTAATATGTTTTATATCTGGAAGGTTGAAGCTTTCTTCTACTGGGAGCTTCATATTTTGATTAGGCAGTCTTGGTTTCTTTCTTTTTCTACCTCCTAGGAATTCCTAAAGAAATGGTCTTTTTGTACAAATAGTTTGGCAACTGCAACTTTATAGTTACTTACATAGAATTTACTCAGTAAAACAATAGAACTGCACACCAATTTGAGTAATCTTCCACAACATTAATGACAGGCTAGAAGTTATTTGATGTTGTAGTAAATACTACACTCAAATATATATTTTTTGAATATTATCTCCTCTAAAGGTTTTTTTCTTATAAATATGCTAACTTGTTTTTTTTATATTACACATACATTGTTACACGGTTTAAACCTCCTTTTGCTTAGCAGCAATCTAAGACTAAAGAAAATTGTCTGCAATTCAAAGGTTCTGCATTGCAATTGCACAAAAGCAGAATTTTCTGGGAAATCAGGTTATTCTAATTTACACATAGCAGAATAGAGGAGTCTTGGTTTACATGACAATGTGGTTATTTAGGTGCGATGCAAAGAGTAATGAGTACATGAATAAATCTAGCATGGGACTTAGCACTTACCCAACCAGCAGGAACTATGTTATTAACTCTAGTCATTAATGTAGTGAGTAGATTTTAGGAATGATTTATTCATACTTAAATGCTTTATATCTGTGTAATCTCAGAAGCTACAGAAACTATCATTTCTGGTTTTTGGTTGTGTTAGTAGTGGCTCAGAAGAGACCAGACAAGTTCATGGCAAGGAAGCCCCAAGAGGATTATTACGAGATAATGTGGAGCTGGGCAGGTTGCTGATCTGAAAATGGTTGCAGGATGAGAGCATAGGAAGGGAAAGGACTGGGTGCGCTTCGTCTGGCCTTACGTTCGTCACTACACGTTCCTTTAGGGCAGGTTGTGGAGAAAGGAGAACGAGCTCAGTGAACTATGGCTCTCACTCAGTAATCCTGTCCTTTTGTTTATCTGCTTGGTAACAGGAAGTAGAAGGAAGATAAGTATAGTCATAGTATTTAGTTGAATACAGTTGTTGGGACTTGTTTGGCTCTTGGATTTTTAAGTGGCTTCGGGGAGTTGCCTGTGGGCATTAATTAAAGAAGAACTCTCAAGACTTATCTGTTCTCCCAGAGTGCTCACTGCCTGCTCAGACAGACTAACATGAGCAAGGAGTTCCCTATTCCTGGAGTCAATACAGCCTTGCCCAGGGTCCTTCTGTGTTGCTGAAGGGAGGCTATAGGACAGCACAGAAGATGTTTTTTTGCCCTCAGCAATGTAGAGTTGCTATTGCAATCGGGAAGTTTTGAACTCTGGAGAGATTAAATCCATTGATTTATAACTTTTGCCACATTAAAGGAACTGAATCTAAATGGAGTGGATTAAGCATATATAATGTTGCATTCTTTTCAAATATCTATTATGAAATATTCTATTTATTGTTTAAAAGCAGATTGTTTTACCTCTATAGTGTTTGGTTTAAATATTTTTTGGATTCACAGTGGCACACATTATAAAAATATCTTGTGGAGAAAATATCTGGCTGCTTAGACTGGATCAATTATATTTTAATGTAATGTGAGCAATATACTAGGTCTTAGGTGTGATTTGAGTTTGCGGACAAGGAAAGCTATTAATCCCAGAAATATTAATCCCAAATATACCTTGCACACTGAAGATTATCTGACCTCATCAGTTCTTGAAACTAGTCCTTGAAACTGCTCCTTTGTCTCTTCCAAATGTCAGTAAATCCAGCAAAGGTCTTATCTGGGCTCCAGCTGCCACAATCATGTGGCTCTCTAGTCACAGTTTACCATGAGAGCTTTTGCTGATATGCTTACACAAATGAAATGCGTATTTTGACTGGCATCAAAAGAATCTGAAGAGAATGTTTGGCCATTAAATAAGTGTGATGGAGAAGCTTAGCTGTAGCTTTTTATGAAGCTAGCAGGTTAGATTCGGTTTGGGAGTGATGGAGAACTTAGTAGCTGATGCAAACCTGTACTTTTCTGTGGCACATGAGGGGGATACTGGCATTCAGCAAGAATGCATTGATATGAAGATGCTTATTCTGATGCTTGGACAACATAGGATTTTTAATGAGTGTTTAGTGGTTAAGAAGAAAAAGCCAAGGAAATGCATCAGAAAGCTTCCAAATATACAAAACTATGTTGTTTTTGTTTATGCAGTGCCTGACAGAGTAATGATGCATTTTGTTTGTGTTTTTTTTTTTTTTTTTCCCCAGGACCATACTGTTTTACTATGCTGCTGAGGACTTCTGTAGCAGTCAATCACCTGCAAGACTGCTTCCAGATCAACCCCTTGTAAAGCCCAGGTATTGCAGTTGGAAAATTATCATGTTGCTTTAGGGTTCTCAGAAGTCTCAATCCCTCAGCTTCTTTAGGGCAAAGCTCCATAATGAAATCACAATATTTGGATGGCACAATCCCCAGGATATGTAAACATGCTGCCTAAACAGCTGTTAAATAATTGTCAATGTTTATTCAGACTCTTAATCAGAGAGAGTTAGATTTTAACACACTTTATGGTGGGATCTCCATAGAGAACAAAGTTAATCCTTCCTGCCATGGATGTATTTCAGAGCTGTAGTGCTCTTTTCTGATGTCACTGATTTATTGTGTGCTTTGAAAGTGTTTTCTATCCGTTTCTACCCTACTTTGTTCAGAACTTTTGTACTAATGTTGGATTTAGATGTTGATGAGGTATTCAGAGAACTCCATGAAACTGTGTACTTTTAACAGACGGTGCAATCAAACCTGAAGTCTCAGCACAGTGATCTCTAAACAAGGCATGTTTGAACCAGTTTGTGTCCAAAATTGCATGCAAGAGTTTGCACTTGTTCAAATGCCATGACACAGCGTGTAATGCGGATATTTGCTGTAATACATCTGTACAGTTCTATGCTGCTAGATGCCTAAGGTTAGGCTTGATGCTCCACACAGAGCATAATTTATTTTCAGACAGAAAGATGTTCCAAGTGATAGAGCACGAAGTCAAGAATAATGTGTGAATCCACTAAAAGAAAAACAGTTTTTACATATGTATTGTGTGTTTATATATTTGCGGATTTGCACTGTATATTCAGGTTTTGTAAGGTGAAAATAAGGAGGAAAAAGCTCCTAAACATTCCCTGTATCTTATGGGGAATTCCTTTATAAGTGGAAGATCTAGTTTCCACATTAATATCCGGGATTTGATCACTACTAATGGGGAGGTTTTGTATTGCTATCAAAATGAAAGGTTTAGTCTATTTCTGCTTTGATGCCCTTGTGAAGTTTTCATTAAGAGTTAAATGAATACAGTAAGATAAGACATGCTTTCATGTCTTAAAAGTCAAGATCCAAAAGGTAAACATAATATAAAAACTGTTAGCAGAGATATGATCTAAATATATGCAGCATGATTGCTCTTTTCTAAATATTAGCTATGTGACTTAGTACGTTACACTGTGGCATCATGACAGCATGAGGCCTGATGTGATATAAATGATGCCATTCTATGCACTGTTGGCATGAGCATCTGTCTCCTTGGCAGACTCCAAAGGCAGCTCCTGGCAGCTTTGGAGTTGCCTCCAGGTCTATCATATGGTTAAGCTTCTGACTTCTCGTCTTTAGCTAAAGTCCACTCCATCTGGAACCTATTTAATTCCCTTTCACCTTTGATTCTGGAGAAACACCTATGGTAATACTGTACATTCTGAACTGCAGAGTCTGGAATTATTTAAATGCTTATGGATGTTACACTTCTACTGAGTTCTGAAACAAACTCTGGATGTCACACACTAGAACTGAAATCTAAAAAGGGTGAAACCAAAAGTACTGTTTGATATAAAACTAACAAGAAAATTACAGTGCATTTTCTCTTTTTGTTTTATTTTGCATTTTGGTTCTTTTTCCGGTCAGTTCAGTACTATTGTAGTGGTGTTTTACCTCTCAGTGCTGGCCAGGATGCCAGGCAAAATCTGAAATGCATATTCAGCATCAAAGAGAGGCAGGAAGGTTAAAACAGTCCCAGTAGATCTGATAGAGTTACATATTGACCTAGAAGGTTGTTAGAGATCAAGGCACACTGCAGTCCTGAGATTTATCCAGCTTATGTAATGGTTTGATTCAACTATGGACATTTTGACATTTAAAGTTCTAGGATCATATCGTACCGCACTCCACAAAATTAAATTATTTTCTTGCTTCTTGCAGCAGTTTCTTTGGTCTAAAGTTCAAGTATGAATAGTTTTCAGTTACAGCTGTAGCAGGATCTGGCCATCGTAGAGAGAGATAAAGTGAAGAAATTTTTCCCAAAAGATTAAGAAAATGTCAAAATAAATTTTTTGTTCATTTTTTATTAAGTAATTTTCCTTCTTTCATGCTCCTGTATTACTATTTAAAAAATCTTGCCCCACAGTCTCCTGGTAACATCAATGTCTAGCACATGAGAAGAGAAAGGCTCATCAAAAGTGGAATATTTCATACTTATAGTTACTGAAGTACAGCACCTTTGGTCAGAGGTAAAAACCACCACCACCAAAGTCATATGCATTGGAAAAAAAAAAAAAAACCAAAGAAAATGGAGGATGGGAAGAAAGAGAGCTTCTCTGTAGTGAAAGCAGAACTCTGTAGTTCACTCATCCTCTGGATCCCAGCACACTTCTTAGGGTCTCGGTGACATCTGGCTCACTTACTTTGGTTTCTCTTCACTCTTTCTCTCACACCAGGAGAGGGCTGTACATACTGCTCCATCCTGTCATGCCAATTACAGCAAGGGGATAATGACACTGACTCCATTCCAATGCTGTCTAGGCTTATAGCTGATTAGACAGATGGGCAAAAGCACGGGAAAGACGACTGTAACTTTGAGGACTGTGATCTGAAAAGCTGGAAACATATCTTTCCTCCTTGACTACGTATAACATAGACACTCACATACATTTCTATGGTAGAGTCAGATACCAAAATCTTAGTTTCTGGCAGTTTTTCTGGCTTGTCTAATATAGCCCATTTCCTCTGTCTGTGAACATGACTTACATAGACAAAGGAAAAATGCACTTGGGAGCTACTGTGTTTATAAGCCATATGTAAAGTTCTTCATGATGTCCTCCCAGGCACAAGCGGTGCATATGAATGCTTGGGCCTCAGTTTTCTCAGCTCAGGTTGAACCTCACTTGATTCTGTTAGCCTCTGAGGATCATTCAAATCAGCCCAAGCAATCCATGAACATTGACATCAATTTGTCTGCCAAAGTCACCAGTTTAATAAATAATGTTATTAGCCAGTTAAAGATTATGTCTCTTTAATATTCATATAGTACTTCACTGTGCATTTTTATAACTTTTTTGAGCAGTCACCTGGAAAGACAGCAAGCTTTCAAAGTGTCTTTTGAAGACAGCATTGCTGGATAGCAGGTTGTCATGCAATATGTTGTTTTCCTTCCTCTGCTGCGTATCTACGAGGTGAGTTTCTGTGGTGGAGAAAGACACTTATTTGGGGTTTGACATTTGACAGACAAAAATAGATGCAAAATGAAGAATGGTGTTCTAGGTATAAAATAAGCAAAAAATCAAAATTATCTGGAACAGAGAGAAGCAGGTGAGTCATTGTGAAATAAAAGAAACCATTAAGGATAACTTACTTTTGAGTCTTCTCTTGATTTACTTTGGGGCTTTCAAACCACTGCTGATTCCTTCTCTAAATCAGTGCTGATAATCTTTATACTTGCTGGTGAAAGCCTTTTGCTTATTCTGCACTGAGTTTAGCATCTTATTTACTTGTAAATGTAGCTGCCAGATTATATAACTGCCAGATCATGCAACTCCTACACAAATTCCCAACAGAAACAGGATTAACTGAGGAGGTAAATACTTTAGCAATAAATGTCTTTGCAGACCATAATTGGCAAAGGTACAATAGAAAACTTTAGCCTCTTTAGATCTTTAGCCCCTTACTGTCTTGTTGCTTCTTTGTAAGAAAAAGTTATAAAATTAGACTATTTGTAAAGTTATCATATAAGTTAACTGCCATTTGTAGATATTTGTACGATCTGAAGATATATGGTTACAAAACCATGTACCACGAACCTTTGTAATATATAGTTGGCCTGTTTTATGAGGAACAGATATTTAAGAAGGGAGAAATATTTCAAGGAACCTAACAAATATTGTTAGAATACTGATGACTCTCTTGTACACTTGACCTGGGAATCCGTTAGTGTAGATCTGTCAGTTTTTTCTTGATAGATGTATTTTGTTTAAAGCATGTTCTGGTAATAGATTCTGTAAGCGCCACCTGCTGCACCAAGAGCCATCTAAGGATAATAGAAAGTTTAGAGCTTGAATCCATCCATCACAAGGAAAGGCTACCTAAGGTATATGAATCAAATAAATGTCTGTATACAACTCAAAAACTGATAGCAAATTCATTTCTTTTGTGCTTTAAAAAAGATCAGGATAACTTTCACTCTAAATTCACCAAAATAGCCTTGGTCTTTAAACTAAAGACAGAAATGAAAAAAAAAAAAAAAACAGGGGACATTTTTTGCACTTTAAGGATTGATTTCTGAATGATTTGAGATGAGACACCCCCTTTTTAAAAATATAAAACCCCACAGCATCAGCATGAAGTAGGTTTTCTGTTTTATGAACACTAGTCCTCTTATGTACCAAGGGCATAAGTCAGTTTGTGCTAAATAGGAAAGAAGGAGGTGCCTAAAGATGTAAAGGTTTATTATTCTACAATATGTGTTTCTGGTCATTTCTATCAAACAACTAAGAAATGTTAATGGGGCATGCCTTCCAGTTTATACTTATTTGTCAATGTTAATTTTTTGCCATTTTGCTGGTGTTTTAAACTAGCTAATTTAGAATAACCACTGTTGTGGTGTAGTCTGTCCAAGACTTAACTCGATGAAACTGCTATCCCACTGGAAGGAATGGCACAGCTCTGTATTGTGATTATTTTCCCAAAACAGGTGAGGAAAGTGCTGTGTTTCTTCTGTGTGGAGATATTTTCAGTTCTTAAGGGGGTCTGGTTGAAGAAGTAAGACATAGTTCAAAACACTTAGAATTTATTAAGTATTATTACACATATATTAGCCCACATATAATTAGCACAAGACATTTCTATAGACATGGCAATAGAAAACCTTATGTAAAATGCATTTAAGCTACATCAACTTGTGAGTACAAGACCAAGAAGGTATAACAAACAGACTATATATTCTGTCATGTTTTCTATCCTGTTCCTTAGAATGAAAATCTCATTAATGACTTTGAAGCTCTATGAATTGCTATTTTAAAATCTAATTATTATTCAAATTTAACATTTCTATTTTAGAAATAGTTCCATATATAGTTCCATATATTTTAGTTTTATAGTTTAAAGCCATATGAAGAGAAAGATAAAATAAAATAAATAAATAATGATATCCTACCTATTATGTATTGTTTCAATCAATAATTTAACTGAAATAATTTAAGCAACTGGGTTAATGGCTCTCATCATCGCTGAACATATCTATAAATAAGGAAAGGGAGAGAGAAAATTATAAACTTTACATGAAAAGCCTTATTAGATGTGGTTGGGATTAAGAATTATTACAAAAATCATGACTCTCACATGGATACAGCAGCAGGTAAGATCATTGTTAAAATATTGTTGAGTCCATGGCTCAGGTCTTCAACAGAAGAGAGATCTTAAAAAAAAAAAAAAAAAAAAAAAAAAAAAAAAAAAAAAAAGAAAAAAAAAGAGAGAAGATAAAAAAATTCTCTTATGCTGGTTGAAAATGAGAGAGTAAAATATGTTTTCTCAGGGAATAAAATCTTAAACCTTAATGCTGGCTTTCCTTTGGCAAACTTGCTAATGATCTATTTTGAACACATTTAGAAAAAGCTACTTCCCAGTAGGAGACATTTGTAGTAGAAGACAGAGAGTTCCAATTTTGTGAAGTGTTTGATGAGGGAGAACAGCATATATGAGGAAAGGAATAAAATCTGAATGTTGCCTCTCAAATGCTTAGATGAACAGCAAAGATCCTACTAAGCCAATGCTTCTTTTCAGATAATACACAGTTTGCTTTCAAGTTTCAAAGAGGTTATGCTCCTTGTACAGGACTATGCAGACAGTCGATGCTAGAGATAGCAACAGCATTCCTGATTTTCTATCCAACAGTATGCTCAAATCACTGTAGAACTGTGTTGTGCATCAGGGCCAATAACAAGCTCCACATTCAAAATACAATAAATCATTTGGATTATGTCCTTCTTTTGAAACTATTTTGATTTCTCCTGAATTAGCTGTTTCATTGCAGTTTCTCTAATCATTACTCTAGAGTTTCTTTAGAAGCTATATAAAAGATGGAACAACCACAGGAATAAAATCCATATGTGTCTTTGGATCTTTTATTTCTTTAAATTTAAGATAAGTGAGGATCCAGGTGCCTAACCAGGTCTGTGCTCTAAAAATGAGAGTAGAAATTAGAGTGATAAATAATTGAAAGAAATTTTGGAATTTGAAATGAAAAGTGTATACTAGCATATGGGAGAAGAATTGTATGCAGTATGTATGGCAATGAGCTTTCTACCAAGAAAAAGAGGAAAACATGACAAGTTCTGAAAGAGGGATGTTAGACTTTACTGAATTTTTTTTTTCCATGAAAAACCTACCTAACATGTCAAAACGCAAATCCTAAAACAACTAGATAGTCTGCACAGTGCGCTGTGCCTTGCATATTCCTGTCCCCAAAGACAATGGTTTATAGAAAGCTTTGACAGAGACCCCAGTCTCTGTTCTCTCTCTAGCTTATGTAGCATGTTGTTTCACCTTAAGCAAGGACCCCAATACTAAGCTTATATGGAAGAAAAAGGAGGACGATATTATGAGAGGTCAGTGGGAGATGGTGAGATCTCCCTGGCCTTTTTATCTCCATGAAAATAAGACATTTAAAATAGTTTTCAAAGTAGAATGGTGCTACAAAATTATCAGTTTTGCCTTAACAACATCCTACAGCACCATCTAGATCTCTAATATTAAACTGATCTCTTATGAAAAGAATACTGATCGGTGGCTATTTTTGCTATCATATGTTCTGAACTATGAATTCCTTATTAATCTGTGAAAGTAGTTATAGTCCAGGAATCAAAATACTTAGGTGTCTTATGACAGAACATGAAAAATCCCTGCAGAGGTTCACATCATCTATAAGGACAAAATTTAGCTTACCTTTGTAGAGAAGTCTGGTTAGGTCACATAGTATCCTAACAAGTTTCTCTTGCCTAAAATACTGATGTCAATATAATGGATTGGGACAGCAGTGTCAAATTCAATTACTCATTTATGTTAGGCTCAGTTGCCTTGACGGCTGTAGGATCATTAGGGAACAGAAACCTGATATTATAATTAAAATTATAATTATATCCTGGCATTACATGGCATAGAAAGTAAAGATTAGATGATCCAAGAAAGGATATTGAGAAAACAAGACAAAACAATGTATAGAGTCAAGGTTAAGGAGACATTACTGTGTGAATCAGAGGTTTTGAATGACGAAAAGAATATGTGGAGGAAGAGTGGAAGGAGGTGGAAATAGCTGATATTGTGTAATTTTGTCTTTCAGGAATTAGTGGGCTCTTGAGCAGTTAAAAAGAAGTAGGCTGTACAGAAATAGCTGAAAAGCCATTATGCTTTCCTGAACAAAGAGTTAATTGTTTTGTGAGAAATGCTGTCTGTAAGTGTATACACTTTATAGATGGATCATATATTTTGCTTGATTAGTCATTTACAAACAAATGGAATTTTCAATTGAATCAAAAGAATCTATGAGTTCACACTGAATTTAAAACATGGTTTTAGTCAAAAATAAAATAATGGTGGCTTTAGTTTGCTACTGCTGAACTCCTTTATTTCAGAATGCTCTGCAGTCAGCTTTTTAACCCGCAACATTTTATTTTCATTTTAAAGGTTAACAAAAAAGAGCAAAAGCATATACTATATTTTTTTTCTTTTACATCACAAGAAAAATATATTAGCCCTAAAACTCCGATTGTATATGATTGTATATGATTGTATTTTGTTTCTCTTAAATAAAGTGTGTGTGTGTGGGAATACATAACTTTAATATGCAAATAGGTTTTTTTGGACACAGCTCTCACATTAAACTTCAGCATGTAATTGCTGTATCTACCATATATACCTGTGGCTGTCATAGTTTCATAGTGTCATAGTCCTGAATTTTCTAAATTCAGGAAAAATGCCTGGATCAGAGAGCTGAATTGTACAAAGAATGCTAAATGCTCATACATAATATTCTGAGTACAGTAAGAGTTACCTAGTATTATTCTCAATCTTCTGCACTACAATAACATACTTTAAATTGTGGAAATGAAAATACCTGAGAGCAGAGCAGGTGTCATTTGCTACAATTCTTAAAGATATTTTGATTGTATCTTCTTGTGGGGAAGCGTCTGTTTCAGCTAGTCAGATCTGATCAACTACCAGAGTCAGTGTTTTGGGAACTTCCTTCTGGAAGGGACAAGCAGATTTCCAGAGAACTCATGTGTCAATTGAAAAGAGCTTGATCTATGTTTAATTTAGACATTTTGCTGTTTTAAATGTGGAAGTTGTTTTCCAGTATGTTTTGAATTAATGCCTTGGTCAATTCTTTCATTTTTAATTTGGCCTCTTAATTAGTAGCAAGAACTAATAAGGAGAAAATCTTTGTTTCTTCCAACTGTTTTTTGGGATCTCTTACAGCTTCAGATTTTTCTTAACAGTAAAACCAATAAGAAAACGTAAATATACCATTGGAGTTACATGTTCTCTTTCATGAACTGAGATACTCACAAAGCCAGAACAAATAAAAAAATTTCTAATAAACCTATCAATTCTAACCAAATAGACAAAACTAGATACTCTGATAATATATTAAGTAATTAAACAAGTGTTTTATCTAGTAAAGTTCCATGGCCACAAATAACTAAATATTTTAATATTTTACTACAGATACATAGTGGGGGTTGATCCTGGCTGGACACTGTGTGCCCACCAAAGCAGGTCTGTCACTCTGCTCCTCAGCTGGACAGGGGAGAGAAAGTGTAACGAAAGGCTTGTGTCCTTGATAAGGACAGGGAGATCACTCAGCAATTACTGTCATGGGAAACAGACTTAACTTAGAAAAAATTAATTTATTATCAATCCAATTATAGTAGGGTAGTGAGAAATAAAAACTAAATCTTAAAACACCTTCCCCATACTCCACCATTCTTCCCAGGCTCAACTTTACTCCTGATTTCTCTACCTCCTCCCCTCCAGTGGCTCAGGGGTCTGGGGAATGGGGGTTGTGGTCAGTTCATCACACATTATGCTCCTCCATGAATTTCTCCAACCTGAGTCCTTACCATAGGCTGCATTTCTTCATGAACTGCCCCAGCATGGGTCCTTTCCATAGGGTGCAGTCCTTCAGGAACAGACTGCTTTGGTGTGTGTCCCCTATGCCAGCAAACTGGCTCCAACGTGGGCTCTTCTCTCCATGGGGCCACAGGTCCTGCCAGGGGCCTGCTCCAGCACAAGCTCTCCACAGGATCACAGCCTCTTTTGGGCACATGACCTGCTCCAGCATGGGGTTCTCCGTGGGCTGCAGGTGAATAGATATCTGCTCTAATATGGACCTCCATGGGCTGGAGGGGGACAGCCTGCCTCATCTTGGTCTTCGCTATAGGGGAATCTCTGCTCCTTCACCTGAACCACCTCTTCCCCCTCTTCCTTCACTGACCTTGGTGTCTGCAGAGTTCTTTCTCTCACATATTCTCACTGCTCTCTTTGCTGCTGTATTTGCAGTAACCTTTTTCACCTTAAATATGTCACTGATGGGGTCAGCCTTGGCTGGCAGCAGCTCTCTCTTGGAGCCAGCTGCCATTGGCTCTGTCAGATACGAGGGAAGCTTCTAGCACCTTCTCACAGAAGCCACGCTGGTGGCTTCCCTCTAGCAAAACCTTGCCACACAAACCCAATACAATACAGAAAAACAAAACTGCAAAAACATTAGGACTGATGTATTAAAATTTGCACTTTAATGGCATCTCTCTTTCTCTAGCAAAGGCAAGCTCTTGTATGGGGTAATTACAAAATATTCCTTATTCTCTTCCCTTGTCCCATTTTGATGGTAGTGATGGTGGTAGAATTTGCTCTTCCAAAGGAAAAAGAGAAAGACTGAAGTTTCTATGTTTAATTTGAAGGCTTTTACTGCCAAGCTAAATGTACATGAAGTCAGAGGGAAAAGAACAAAGCAGATGAAAGTTGTTTCTGTTTCAGGTATTGAATTCACTTCCTACATCTGCTGCTGGATGGTTAGTAGATAGGTGGAATACGCTGTCTTTTCAGGCTTACAGACATCTGGAAAACTTGTTGCAGAACAAACTTGTTTAAAGTCATAATCTATATTGCCTTTCTGTTGAGGAATTCACAGAGGTCTTGTGAGAGCTGGCCTGCTAAGCCATTATAATTAGACTGAGAAGAGGGAGCAGTAGAAAAGTGCAGAAGAAAACAAGGTATAAAGAGGAGAGACTGGAGGAACAAGGTGTAAAAAGTATCTTAATGCTTATTTCATCTGTTGTTTAGAAAGAATAAGGCAGGGCAGTTAGAAATGTTTCTCGATGATACCTCTTTACTCCTGTGCCAGTACCTCTAAAAATCACATGATAAATGCAGAGGTAAATTCCATAGTGCCAAAATGATTGTACAGCTTGCTCTGTTAGCCCATTCATTCTTTTCCTCCAAAATGCAAACGACAGTGTTGAGGAGCAGAAGAACATCTTTATGTGGTATGTATTTGTGACTGATGTTTTGGGTCTCTGAAATCCAGCTCCTCATTCCTTACTTTTAAAAGTTGCAGTTTTAAGTTTTCTGATGCCCATAGCAGATGGATTTGTATATGTTATCTAGGCCAAGGGCAATTTAAAATACAAACTTGCACTAAAAAAGGCAGATTTTACTGGAAACAGATGTCATCAGCCTTCTTCCCAGTCATTTAAATTTCCCCTAAAATGATCACAGTATATCAATAAGTCTGATCTATGGAAATCTCTTAGGTTTCTGATCATATTTCTATATTCAAAAATCTTAGTATACAGTGGTGTGTGTCTATTAAATTTCAATTTTTAACATTAAAAATATGTTAAGTACGCAAAATTTCATCTATGTGTGTATTTGTAGCAGAGTTGAAGTGTGTTATGGAGAGGTATTGGCTGGATGAAATGCCTGGTTTTACAAAATCCATTATACAAATATGACAGAAAAATTCTGGAGCTGAAGAAAAACAAAAACAAATGTCCAAATATTAAACACTGTCATGAAATAAAATTGTAAGAGCCATCAGGGAGGATGGTGTTGGTCTCCCTATCAGTCTTCTGTAAACTGCTTAGAAATTTTCACTTGAAATTCATTGTGAAGTGAGGAGTATTCCCAAAATGTAAATTTAAAGTCCTATGGTTATCAGCGGAGAATGTGCTGTAAGAACTTTAGCTTGATCACATACTGGAATATGCAGCTCTGCTGTTTGCAGAATTGATTAGATGAAATCCTGCAGAATCTCTGCAATATGCTACAGAAATAGCCATTGAGCATGGGTCAGAATGTATATGATAAAAACTACTTTGTTTAAAATTCTGTGATCATGAAGAACGAATGGATTTTGGACTGGAAAAGCAAACAGATAATTTGTGTCATCTTTGCAGTATCTATGGTACAGCTTCTAACGTTTCTAATGTGTCACAGATGGTCTGGTTGGGCAGAAGGACTGCCAAAAAGTGAATGTATGAAATTAATCTATTTTTCACCGTATCACACCATCTGTTGCCAGTTCATTGCTTCTGTTACTAATAACAAATAATTAATAATAATTGTAATAATTTAATTAATAAGTTCCTGCTTCATTTGAAACAATTTTTATTGGGGTTTACTGTTGGAATTTCCTTTTTTTTTTCATATAGGTAGGTTAAGTCAAAAATATCTAACCCTTTCTCTAGGTGACTAAACATGTAAGTTAATTGTGTGTCTACTCTTAATGCCTACTTATAACTTTCAACAAAGTATCTTTGTCTAGAAAGTCACTGTTGTCACTGAGGCTGAAGAACCAATTGTAGAAATTTACGGGATTTTGATTATAATGAGTGTACTCTTCATGTTCATATTAGGTAAAGCCTAGCTGTGTGAAGGTGATGGTCTCTAACTAGCAATATCATTGTTCTAATATTGTTCTTTCAGAGAAAGAATTATATTCCACATGGAAAATATAGGATTATCTTTCAGTTTATTCTCTTTCCACTGTATATTTCTCCAATATTCCTTTCAGTTTTTTCATTTTTTGTTTCTTCCCACAAATACAGATTTCACATTCATTTTTGTTGAATATGTCATGTCCTTTTCAGTATTTTCTGATTATTACTATATAAACTCTTACCCTTCTCTTTGCAAATCATTGCCCAAAAATTTCTCTTAGCATAATATTGTATGTACTACAGGTTTTCAGGAATCTAAAATAAGTTATTATTGATAACAACTACAGTTTTTAAAATCCTTTTCTTGTAAACATGTTTTCAAACTTAATAAGGCATAGCCATATTTAGAATAAGATGAAAGGTAACCACAAACGCTGTTCTTCATGATTTGACTTCTTTGTTTATGAATGTTAATTCAATAATTTGCCCCAAACATATTTAGTTACTTATTTTATTTCCTTTTTAAATTTAATTTTTATTTTTCCTATAGGATGCCTTATCTCTGTTTCTGCTTCTAATACCAAAGCATTGACAGTTGTGTCAATCTGCCGTGCAGGCTTACCCGCTACCAATGTACTCGTACGACGGAGTACATCCTTTACTTCTGCTTTCTTTTATGAGGGTATGTAGGAAAGGCCAGGACTGAACCTTTCCCTCATACTTCACCATCTTTTACATGTTCACAATATATTGCTGTGGTATCAGTTTTTAATATATGAGGATGATTTACTTTTGGTATATATTAAAAATTGGTCTGATTGATGTAATGTAAAACTGGCAAATGATTAGCAGCATCTGCTCCCTTTTTTGCTAAATATTTACATCCAGGAATCAGAATCCCACAAGCCCCCTCCTTTACAGAAAACAGAAGTTATTAATTCTGTAGTACATCTTGTGTAGTTTACTTCATCATATCCAAACTCATGTGTTTCAGTTTAAGATGAAGGAAATGATGAAGTTCTGTATCCGCCACTGTGTCTGAAGAGGCAGTTTGCCATCCTCTTTGCTCCACCCACTTGAATTTAGTTTGTAACTTGGGAAATGACATGCAGGTTTATATGCTGCCTGATAAATCTGAGTGGAATTTCTTGTGTCACAATGATTGGTAGGAATTCTGGTTCTGAATTTAGAAGTCCCCAAAGAAAGTTTTCCTCTTTTTAAGTTTCAGCATTATATCTATCCCTTGATGTAAATGCTCACTTTAAAAATCCACTTAACATATGGCCTAGATACACTGCAACAATGGATCCTGTGTGTTAATTATCTATAAACTCACACAGACAAAAGTTGGCAAGTATTAGGGGGCTGGAGCACCTCTCCTATGAGGACAGGCTGAGGGAGATGGGGCTATTTGGCCTGGAGAAGAGAAGGCTCAGGGGAAACCTTGGTGCAGCCTTCCAGTATCTGAAGGGAGCCTACAGGAGAGCAGGAGAGGGACTCTTTGTCAGGAAGCGTAGTGATAGGACAAGGGGTAAGGGCTTTAAACTAGAAGAAGGTAAATTTAGATTGGATATTAGGAAAACAATCTTTTCTGTGAGGGTGATGAGGCACTGGAACAGGTTGCCCAGGGAAGTTGTGGATGCCCCATCCCTGGAGGTGTTTAAGGCCAGGTTAGATGGGGCTTTGAGCAAGCAGGTCTAGTGGGAGGTATCCCTGCCCATGGCAGGGGGGTTGGGAGGTTGGAACTCTGTGATCTTTGAGGTCCCTTCCAACTCTAACCATTCTATGATTCTGTTCTGAATAGGTTTTGCTTTGTGTTTTCTTTTTTAAAGGAATATTGAAATATTGAAGCCATTTCTGATGAATGGTGCTGCAGAAAAATGAGACAGGAAAAAGGCACTGGCCAGCAGGCTCAGCAATTTGTGTATTTTCTTTTGTAGCAATGTACTTTTATGAAATCTTATGACTGTGTTTACAAGGATAGTCAACTTTACCCAAGTTTTCCTCTTTTTTAATTCTTTACTTTTTTTTTCTGCAAATATAAGACCATCTTTTGCAATATATTGACAGTGTATCCTCAAAATATAGTCAGCTTTGCAGGGTTCAAAACACTTTCAGTTATGACAAATCAAATTATTAATCTCGTTCTTTTTGAAAGTAGTTTTCTTTGCAAAAAAGTTTTGTGAGTTTCTACAATACAAGTCACAGTTTAGTTAGTATCATATGCTTGTTTATGTGTGTGTTCCTGTATAGAGCAGCTTCTACACCCTGAGCCTTTCTATGCTATAGGTTATGTCATGGCAGCAAATGATTCACTGATCACATAGGATATGAAATAAATGCATATATCAAAAGTATTCTTCAATTAATCACTAGAAAATAAAATATTGTAGAGCTGTCATAAAACTCACTATACCTAAATGAAATCTCACTACTACATGACATTGCAAGAGACTTTTTAAAAATCAGTTACCTATCGCTCTTATTCTATAATGTCAAATTTGATCATGACTGCCTATCATGTAGTGTTTCAGAAAAATAGAGTAGGAATTTTATTTTTCCATCAAAACAACAGCAAATAACATAGCAGGATTTGGTAGTCATAGTATTACATAAAGGTTGTGAAGATTCAGCAATATGGTATTTTGGGGGAAAAAATGGAACAATCGTTTGCATATATCCATAGGGATCTTCCTGATTATTTTGATCAGCTCTGAATTGTTCCCATCTGTGTACCATGCTGAGGACTCTAGGATATTCTGGATATCTCACTACAGGGGAATACAAAGAAGAAAATATATATTTTTTTTCCCCTCAGTAAGTGCTTTTACAGCCCAAAAAGCAGGGCACATGGGAAAAGGGGATTTTCTGTGCTTTTTTTTTCTTTTGGAAGTCTTAAATTTAAATACACTGCATTAATTCAGAATACTATAATTGTTATTTTTAAAATGAGATATCATATTAAAGAAACATATTGAAGTCTTTGTAAAATAGGTTTCTTGTCTCAGCATTTGCTTAGCTTTTATCAATACTGGTCACACATAATCCTTGTTTTTGTCTTCCAAGCCAACTGAATTTTTATCTGTATGTGTTCACATGAACTGTATGGAGAGGCATATCAGAGTTGAGGAGCAATGGGAATTAGGTGTCACTTTCTATGCCACTTGCGTGATCTGTAATAACAAGGGGGGCCTAATAATCTGCCTTTCTTACTGACAGCTCACTCAGCTGGCAAGGCAAGTGCTTGCTGCAAGGCAGGAGCTGGTTTGTTGACAGCATTCTGGAGAAGTTATCTTAGGTTTAAGGGTATGCTGAATTAGAGCTGGTTGTCCTGGTGGAGAGAAGCTAAGTCAAAGTCCTCAAAACCTGTCTTAATTACATGTTTTGCCAATCCGTGAATGCAGTGAGAAAATCCCACTCTTTCCATTTCCTCACATGAAGGAAATATACAGATAAGATTAGAGCGTGTCTGATTCTTACAATTCTTGGTTCTTTCTCATGAGGCAGTAACGTAATTGTTCCACAGCCTGAGTGTTGCATTTCTTTTCTGAAGTAGTTAATCACTGCACCAGCACAGGGAAATGCACTCTGTCATACTGGTTTAGTATTGGCAATGCTAAACTTACGTGCACTTATTTTCTTCCCCTAGGCCTTCATAGAGGAAAGTTGAAATTTGATTCCAAATCTTGATAGCAAGAACAGACAGTCCAATCCTGGACAGAAGTCCTGTCTTCATACACAGGACCATGTATGTTTTGGTAGACTGGTATAGTGTCCAGTCAAGGGAAGTGAAAGGAAATATAATTTAATAAGACTTTTTCAAAGACTGGAACAGAATATAATTCATAGCAATATTTACTTAACATTTTCCAGCCAGGAAAAAGTATCAAGCAATAGACTGTGACCTGTAAATGTAAATACAACTTAATAGAGCCACCAAAAAAACTGCAGCATAGCAGTCTTCTGGCAATTTGAGCTTTTGTGGAGACATCTGAAAACCTGATTAATTTTGTGTGGTTTGTTGCACTTGTGATTTGATTCAGGCCAGAGGTGCCTTTGAAGCTTGTCAGTTTTGTTTGTTCCATTGACATGGCTGAATAGTTTGCTGCCTTCTGAGAGTGGGGCTTGCTTTGTAAATCAGAGAGCTGCCTGTCCTCTGCTCCGCCTCCTTACTTCACCGTGGACCAGATCTTCAGCAGCTCTGCGCCTGGCTGACTGAACTCTCATATAGCTGGCACCCTCAGAGTTTGACGAGGAAGTCAGAATTATGACTGTACCAGAATAATTTCACCTGCACTCAATTTTATTTTTTTCCCCCTGCAGATTCTTATTTGGTTATTTTAATAGCTGAGCTGTTTTCTTCCTATTTGTTTCTCATTTCCAGCAAAATGAATAGTAGTTATCAGTGTGCTTCTCATTTTTAACTGTACTACATTTTAATCTGTTTCATACTTGCTACAAAAGTTGAATACAACCTTTGGCTTCATAAAGCATGATATTTAATTTGTCATTCTTAGCTCTTCCTTGTGACTATGCCCTACATAGAAGTATTCCACTAACGTTACAACACCTGTTCTAAAATTTTCTACTTGATGTGAAGTAGACTTGGCAGCAAACACTAAAATAACTGATTTTTCGTTGTATAATAATAAAGGTGCTGAGTATTAAACTGGAGTTTAATCCAAAAATACATGTTAATCTGGGAATGCTATTTGGGGTAGCAGGTTTGGCTTTCATTTCAGCTGAATGTTCTTAGCCCTACTCAAATTTAGGTGTCTAACTCAGTTATTGGGACTTCCTCAGGATAAAAAGTGAGATATACCTACTTCCTAAGTGTCCATTTTACCTTAGACATTTATTTTCAGAAGATGCTTTTCTCTCTCCATGAATACCAATATTATGACTAGCTTGGAACTGGTACTTAACTTCCAGATAACTACAATTAGATGATAGGTTTCATAGCCACTGTTCCCTATGTTAATTCATATTTATATATGTGTTTTATAATTATATATGTATGTATGTATACACAGCTTTAGAAAAATGTGGGCTCCATGTCATCTTGCCCACCAGGGTACTCGAGTTATTCAGGTAATGTTCAAACAGTCTGCTGCTGTTTGAAGGATTCTTGCTAGAGGTGCTGCCCTTCAAAGTATGGCAACCCAGCATATAAGTCTGGTCAATTGTCAAGAGAGAATAGCTCCATTTTTGGTATATGAAAAAGCAAACAAGAAGAAATAATCAATATTTAAAAAGTTTTCAATGGGAATAGATTTGCTGATGAATTTGAACTGATATTGCTGTTCAGTTTTTCTTAGGAGTTTTAGCATTGCTCACGGCTATATTTTGTGTTTGGTCCTGTATGTGCACATACGTTCATTACCATTGAAATGGTTTTCAAATGTTTGAAGAAAGGGTATATTGACTCAGGCAGAATGTAAAAAAGATTTAGCGTATTTCAGCTTCCTATGCCTCTTTTGTGTGGAAGTAATTATTCAGTTATGAATCCACAACTTGGTTCTTTATACACCCAACCAAAATAATAGATAAATATTAGTCATAAATTAAATATCTTTATGTCATGTACAGTTTTATCCCACAGTTTAGTTGTTTTTATGTTGGATGTTGTTGCCTTTGTATCAATTTATCCTATTAAAATCTGCCCTCCTCAAATATATTTTTTAAAGGATTTGGCAACAAAACAAATACCAGACACACTTTATTTATGTCTATGATGAGGAGATGTGTTGCTCTCATGTTAAAGCAGGATTTAATATGACATGCTTCAGTTTGTGTCAGGTCAGAGCAAATAACTGTTGTGTTCCAAGCTACTGTATCCTGGGCTTTTTATTGCTAATGCACCAAAATCCTTCTAAAGGAAAAAGAGAGGTGGTGTGGGGTGGGGGAGAGATGGAGGAGGGCACTGGCAGCAAAAGAAATACTCGATCCAAACAGCACGAGCAACTTCCAAAAGAATGATGGAAATGTAATAAAAAAAAAAAAAAAGAAAGAACAAAAGTAAAAATTTACATTTGAGAGAGGGAAAAAGCATCTGTAAATAAGTAACATTTGCAAGACTTTGCACATCAGAAAACTGACTGGGAAATTGTGACAGATGTGACACAGATCTTGCACTTCTATATTTCATCTTTCTTACAACAAGAAAATGAACAAATTATTACTTTGCAGTTGCTCTCTTAAAAGATCTCTTTCCTTGCTTTCCTTGCTGTGATCCTAGTTTAGATGCTATTTTAATAGTTATTTACTAAATACAATTGTTAATTGTTCATTGTTTAACTGTTGCCTGTAAATAACTACTTAAATAGCAGGAAAACATAAAATGCTTTGAAGTAGGAACTTTATGAAAAATGTACAGTGGCACATGTAATTTATCTGAAATTTAGCTGCAGAGTGAGTGCCACTTGTTTGATAGGGCTACTAGAATTGTGGATCTGAAAGCCCAAATCCCATGATTTATTTTCACTTTAAATGGCTATTCTTCTCAAATTGGAAGTATAAAGTCAAATCTGTTACGTTCAAAATAAATGCTTAGATGAGTAGGTTTTCTCCAATTATTCACGCTTTAGTTTTCTTTAATTTATAGAAAATATGGAGGTGTCACAAAGCACACAGTTCAAGTTTGCACAGATCCTATTTCCATATAATCCTTCATCACTGACAAGTTGAAAAATTAATGAAAAAACTAATCTTTTCAAGTTTGAACTAAAGCTTTTCCCCTTCCCTATTTTTCCCTTTCAAGTGACTTTCAGAATGAAATTAGAAGCCATAATCTGTTCTGCAGGTTTATTTCTTACCAAAACTTGTCTAGCATAACCTGCTAAATGATGATCTTTAAAGATTATGAAACAATATAATTAATATTATTACTATGTTAATAATTACTAATTATTTTAGTTTTATTAAGTTTTGCTGAAATACTAAGCGAAATGTCCCTGTGCCATCTCCTCAGGTACTCAAAGATGCCAGTTCTAGTATTTACTAGAACAGTTCTTTCCCTTGCTACATTACCCTTTGACACAAACCGAAGTGTGAGAGAAATCTTGTAGCAATGGGGTAGGTTGATCCTAGCAGGTAGCTATGCACCCATCAGCTGCTCACTCTCTCCCCTCCCCAGCTGGATGGGGAGGGGGGTAATCAGAAGAGCAAAAGCAAGAAAAATTCATGATAAAGACAATTTAGTAAATGCAGGAGAGAGAAAGAAACCCCACCACACAATAGAAAGGACATCACTCACCACCTCCCACAGGCAGAGCGATGCCAGCCAGTCTCTGAGTAGTGGCTATTTTGGAAGGACTACCCCCAGTTGTGCTGTTGAGCAGGGCGTTGGAATGTTCCTGTGGTCAGCCTGGGTCACCTCTCCCAGCTGTGCCCTCTCCCACCTCTTGTCCACCCCAGCCTATTATCTGCAGGGGCAGAGTGGGCAATACAGAAGTTTCCAGCTGTGCAAGCGCTGCTCAGCAACAGTCAAAACACTGGCATGTTATTGACACTGTTTCATCAGAAATCCAAAATACAGCACCATCGGAATGGCTCCAATGAACATTAACTCCATCCCAGACAGACCCATACGTACTGCCATAATTCACTCACAGTGGAATGGTATTAGGGTTTGTTTTGAAGTCTTTACTTTTGTATGCAATATCCAAAACTGCCAAGTTTCATAGGTGAAAAAAACCCAAACAAACCAGAAATAAAATAAGATTGAATGTGCAAAATAAGTTTGTATTGACATGTAATATTAAAATCCTTCATTATTACTCTGATTGAGAATTGTAATTTGATCCTTCACTGAGGAAATTATATTTTTTTATATTTTTCAGCAAATATTATCATATATTGTACAAAACCAACATAATATTTTTGAGCATTTGTTGTGTTTCCTTGAAATTACAGTTTTAAAATGAGTTATTGTCTTGTTTTGATGAAAGTCGAACATTTTGTTTCCTTGTTCTTGAGGCATTCTTTGAAAGCTCTGCCAATTTTGCATCGTTACTTTGAAATATTGTTCATATATTTAATGTTTGTTTCTGACATTTCAAAAAGCACTGAATATTCTCATTGTGAAAGGTTTTGCATGCCTATTTGAGCATTTGCACCGGCACCAAATTAAAATGTCTCTGAGTTTTTACAGATTGTCTTGTTTTTTCTTACCTGTACATAAGGAAACATCACCTTCTAGAGCGTCTGTACTTCCTAGAGATATCTGGGTGTATAATTTAAATATACAACTTCAAACTGGTTCATATTTAGACAGAGAGTATGGTTTGTAGCCCCTTTCTTGCTTTAATAAAATTTCTACTGTCAGCTAAAATTACCTCAGTCTGTTGCATATAAAGAGACCAAGGCTGATTCTTTTGTGTGTGATGCTGTGAGTGTAACTTCATCTCTTTCCTTGGGGTTAATTGGGTCTAAGGGATCTACATGGTTGTGGCAAATGTTTGCAAATGCAACATTTCAACAGTGGTGATTTCAATCACATATAACTGTAGCGTGAGTAACTCAGCTAGAAATTTGACCCTAAAGATGCATTTTGAATAACCACTGGGAAACTAAAGTTTTAGCTTCTCTGGTACTTGTAACATAGTCAGTCCTATATTTTATTTTAAGGCACACTTTAATGACATGAACCATGTGTGGTGAGCAGAAGGTGATGGGAGGTGTATGTTCTTTTTTCCATGCAACAACATGAATAATACCGTGATTTTCACCTACTCATAGAGCTACTGAGAGCTTTCAGTTGTGTGTCCATACTGAACTGATAATAATAATGATGATGTTTGTGCTCTTCTCCCCTTTAAGCTTCTGCTTGTCTCTAGCTCTTTCCTTTTCCATGTATCCTTCATTTACTCTAGACAGAACTATTCCTGTAATGAGAGGCAACTGAATACTCTTTGAACTGGCACTCATGCATTTGCTGACTATTCTTCCTCTTTCACTTTAGTAACTTTAGTAGGTTTTGATTTTAATTCTTTTCAACTTCATGAAACATTTATCTCATAAAGGCAGCAATGGACAAGAACACTGAAAAAAAAAAAAAGGGGGCATATTACAGCTTCTTGTAGAACAAGTGTTTTAATTGTCTGAGTCTGCAATCTGTGGAAAATATGAATTTTAACTTCTCCTTTGAGAAAAGAATCAGGAACTGTTTAGGAGTTATGTTTTATTGATGATACCCAGCCTTTATTCGTTTTCTGTGTGACTGTTACTGCATCTGTATTTAACTATAATATTTATTGGAAATACGTAAATAAGTTAGAAATTTGCTTATTTAAGCAAAGTATTTTCAACCTAAATAGGCCAGCACTTAAAACCTGGCAGCAACTGCCTTAAAACACATCAACAGCACTGCTTTCTTTGAATACCTCCTCACCTGCATGGAAATTTGTGGCTAAAATTACTATCTGAGAGAAACAAATAAAACGATATTCCATATCTTGCACTTGCATAAATACGTATTTCAATAAGCATTCTTTCATGCTTAGCAGGGGTCCTGGGCCCAGAATCATCTATGTAAAGTGGTTGTTCTGAAAGGTATTGTAGTAAGTTGAACTGAATTCAAGGATGGGTAAATTGGTGGAATTCGATAAGGGGAAAAAAAAAATAAAAATCAATGTATGTAAATAAATGTCATCTCCCCCATGCTGGTGTACAACAGTACAATTGCACAATTTACGCAATGAAGACAGAATTGAGGCAGGTACTGAGAGGTGCTATTGAGGTGCTGTAATAAAGGTTTAGAAGCAGGAAAAGTTTGAATAGCAATGACTCCTTATTGTGTTCAATAAGGGAAAAAATACCATTAAGCAGGGAGAAATAGTCTTTAAAAACTGAAATAAAAGTCATGTTCAGAGACGGTTCTGTGTTTTGTAGAAAGGTTTGGATTTCTTTAGATTATCATCTACTTATCTTTCATAGGGAAAAAACCCAAATCTAAATGTGGTGAATGCACTGATTGCTAATCAATATTTTACCATGTTCTTAACGCGTGAATGTAGAAATTGCATACAGCATAGACTGGATCTTTGGTCTGTTTAGCCATTTTGTGGTATAAGGTCTGAGATCTAACAAAGGAGTTGTAAGTGAAAGTAGCTTTGTGTCCCTCCAGTTTTCTGTCCCTTCTAAGACTTAACTTCCTTTGGTTTCATTGTTGTTTTCTTTTGTTTTACAGATCCTTGCCCTACCTAATTAACCTCTGCTATGAAAAATTTAAATGCTGTTACTAAACATGAATTTGTTCACAACTAAAATGACTCCAAGCTTATTTTCTAAATCAAACTATTCTTTAGCAATATATTGAATAAAAAAAAGAAATGAAAGTGAAAATAAACAAAGATATACATGCATTGACAGTCTTAATTCATAGCACAAATACACTGTGATTGCCCTGCTATTTATTGAACAGTAACTGCTATGAAGTACAATAAAAAAACAAACTTTCCCACATCTTCTTCTGTTATGATCATTTAATGAAGGTGCTCTAGTGTAATGATTTTAATAATACTCATTTGCATGCAGACTAGGATTATTGCATTCTTGTGTGTGTTAAATGACTTTAAGCTTATCCTATCCAGTCAGGAGTTGTTCCTGTTTTACTGTTATTTATGTGTATTCTGCAAATCTATACTATCTATTCCTTAGTTCAAAGGAGAAGCTCTTCTGCTTTATGACTGTGTCTTCTTATGGCCTTACTTTGTATGGCCTTCCTTTATCCATCTTCTCTTCACTGTGACAAAGTCTAAGGAGGAATCTGGCATCTTTCTGTTCTTCCAAACAGACTGGATGTTGAACTTTATAAATATCACTTTGGGTTTTTTATGAATTTTTTATTATTGGCTGTTTGGAAGTTGAAGTGTAAATCATGAATGATAATTGTTGATTTTGGGGATGACTTAGCAGCTTAAGCCAGTTGAGGTCATTATATCCAAAGCATTCACTTAAATTATAGACTTATATTTAAAGTTTAAGCATTTCAGCATTTTACTGCTGTGGTAGTCATTTATCCAGTACACATTTTAGAAGTTCCAAGACTGTTCCTATTTAAGCAAAGTGGAGGGGTGAGTTCCTTGTAGGTCCAACATTACAAGATCAATGAAATCCACATCGGCTCTCATTTTCACTTTTTGTAGTGGTGGAACCTCCTCATTTTAGTTATGTGCCAGCTTTATTTGGAGATACTGTAAATATTCTCTACTGAAATTTAAAAATCCATTTTACTCTGGAAGAGGCTTACAGTGTCTTTCTAGTGGAAATATTCTGTTAGCTAATGCTAATACTGAGTCAGCTAACAAGTACTCACAAAGGATGAAACTACCGATTCTGTACAGAAGGGAATTACTAATATTAGGATTAAGAGAACCTGATGCAAGCAAATACATATAAGAAAGCCTGTTCTTTTGTTAATTTCTACAAAGCAATCTTTTAGTGAATAGAGTATGAAGATTCAGAGCTAAAGAGTTCAATCTTACCTTACTTTGAGCACTTATAAATATGCAGTATGCTACAAGGACTGGAACTCTAGCGAGAAGGTGATAAAATATATTTTGTACTGTTTTGTCCTCACATTATTTTACCTTGCTCAGCAGATTATTTATTATGTTAGTTCTTAATAAATAATTAATGGAGAACTGATAATATAAAATTTACTGAATATGTAGAGTGTTTTATTATAACATTAATATGCTACAGGTGTGTTTTATTGGTCAATTAACATATGCCTCAAGGTGTGGTATGATATATGAGGATGCTGGTGGTGCTGTGTGAGGTTGGATTAGCAGGCTAGTAAAGCACATCCTGGAGGGTATTAATGGTGTTGTATAGTGAGAAAAGATGCCCTATATAGAAATTGCACTGTGGTTTATATGTGCAAGCTAACTCTAAAAGGGGAAGCATGGAAGTAGGCTAACAATAGCAATGTAGATCTTTTATGTAAGTTAATTTACTCTGCTATTTGGGAGAAGCTATCTTAGGGCTAAGGTGGTTTCTATTAATTTCCCAGGTTTCCTGGTAAAGTTGTAAAAGTTACTTTATTTCCCTCATACTTTATTTACAAGGCCATGTACAGCACAAGCCATCTTATTATCTCTGAGTGCTGTGCTTAATCGAGTAATGATGCCAATATAGCCCAGAAAAATCTAAATTGTATTTAAGTTTCTTTTAAAATTCTTCACACAGTAATAGTTTTCATTATAGAAAATATATAAGAGTTGATTCTTTGGGTTTGTGTGTGGTTTTTTTTTTTTTTTTTTGAGGGGGGTGGGTGACTGTTTTGGGTCTTTATTTTTTCAATTTATGTGTTACTTGTTGGTTCTTGTATACTTTTTGGAAAGACTGACTTAGGCAGTATCCCTTGACTATCATTAGTCTCTTCCTCCTTTCTCTCTTGTCTTATTTTCATTCCATGCACAACAGAAGATTAGTAGCTTTAGGCTCTGTTTTTGAGTAGAGTGGTTGTGAGGGAAAATGGAAAACTTCAGTGTTCAATGTCTCTGTATTCCTAGGTGAAACTCTCTTAACTGCATGCGAAGGGCAGAGAGCTCCAAGAGCAAAAGGGTATCTGCAGGAGATTGGACCAAGGGTCCATCTGACCCTGGAGAAATCAACAAAGACAACAGGCAATAGCAAATGCTTGAAGAAAAAGTGTAAAAGCAGAGCAAGCAGGTTGATATTTCAGTAGGTATGCCTTTTCCTGTGTTTGTTTGCAATGTAAGAACTTAACCAGAATACTATATTCAGACCATTTTGCTTAATAGCTCTTGAGGGAGTTCTCTTCCATTTGTCTAAGAGATTTTTAATCTTTTTTATATATTAATATCCAACCTGTCTTTTTGCAATATATTTCATCATTTTAATTCTGAATTGTGTGTGGAAAGTTTGATTTACATTTGTGCTCTTCATTTTAAAACTCCTGCCACACACTTTCATTGCACACCCTGTGGGTCTTGTGCTACAAGGTGTGATGAATTATCAATCTAAATGCAGTCATCCTATGCTCCCTCAACTGTATTCTTATCCATGTTGAAGAAGCCTCAGCTCTTTTCTGCTTTAAGCAAATTTTGTCACCTTATTCTTCATTCTTTTGAAGTAGCTTATGAATATATTAAACACCAGGGCTCCAGCATGAACTCCTATGGAATGTTATTGAGTTTCTCCCTCAATTTTTAATCTACATTTATTGCTAGCTTGTTTGCCCTGTCTTTTACCAATTTATTGGCATACAAAGGAAGCTTCCCTTTTACCTCATGCTAAACCTGTGTTTATTCTCTATAGAAATGCTTTTGGTAATACAGATGTTATCATGTGCATGAACTTTACTTAAGGTGTAACTGGCTTCTTTGAAGAATGCTCTTAGGTTTTAAAAGCATGATTTCTATCTGCAAAAACCAGGCTTTTTGCCTCTTTATGTTCAGGCACATCAGTATTTTTTTTCACGTGTTCAACTCCTTTTTTCTTTCATGTTTACTCATTCGTTTTTCTGCATATTCTGACTAGAAACCTTTCAAACCACTCAGGCCATCTTTGCCATGTTCAAGTGATGCAATGTTGCCATATTGAACTGCTATGCTATGAACATTGCTATGACTGAAGTGCTCACTCAGTGTGTAGAACTGGAGTCTCTACATAGTTTTTTTTCTGGCTTTGTTTATTCTTACTTTACCCTGGGCTTGCTGAAATCAATGGAATTACTTAGCAAAAAGAGGTTCTGAGTAGAAACCGGGGGACCTGATGTTTGGATGGGCATACTGCCTAGCAGTTTCAGTGCACGTAAGGCAGACTCCTTAAAAGCAAAGGTGGTTTGAGAGAGAACAAGTGCCTCAAAGTTTGACTGGAGGTGGGTGGCTGTGGGCTGCAAACTTGTGCTCACCTACAGAGCACTGAATTCTTGCTGCCAGGTGGATGCAGCTGCCATGCTGCAGCTATCTCCTACTAGTCTCAGTTGTGACTCCAGGCATGAAGACAGTTTATTTATTCATTCATGTATTTATTTAGTTTTGTCTGTTGTTTGGTCTTTTCTGAGAGATAGTTTTCTTTGTACCACTTCTGGTAATGATCCAAGCAGTGTATGTGTGACCACTGATGAGGGAGAGCTGACCTCTCAAAACTGTGTCTGATTTGCCCTCGCTGTCAAAGGTTTTGTTTTTACTGCATGGCTGAAATTAGCAGGCTATCTGGAATGCACGGGTTCCATATGAGTAGTGTGTGTTACTCAGTTCTTCCAGATCAAAGCTCTACTCAGATAAAAAAAGTTGTGTTCAGATGATTGTTTGAGACTTATTATGTTTTAATGGGTGCAAAGATGTCTGTGTGCTATAACAATGTGCTATATAAGGAAGTACTCCTAGCAGAAAAAGAACTTGGTGCTGAACATTCACACAAATCATGTTGTGACTGACTAACTTTTAAATGGAAAGTATTGTTGATAATTTATTGGGCTGTCAAGAATCTTTTCTAGCCCAAGACTGCCAGAAGAATGAAAGGGCATGGTGGGAAGGTGTCTTAGCAAGGGAATGTGAAATCTAGACAAGGTATACCAGTACTGCTCTTGGCTACAGATGAGCCAAAGTTGTTTATGGCAGATACCTCTGAGCAAAAAGTATTTTGAGGAAGGCTCGTATTTTGCCTGTCAGATCTGCTTCAGGTCTAGTGATTATCAACATCTTGCTGCTTCAATTCCCTTATGAACTGTCTTGAAAGCGTGAGTTTTATAAATCACCTCACGGCACTGCCCTACAAAGCCGTGATGATCAGCAATGCAGTGACCACAGTTATGAGAAGAAAAGATATCATTTCTGTGAATAGTATGAGAATGTATCAACTTCACATGTCTTGATTGCAGACTCTGCAGGTAGCCAAGGTTTCTGTGGCTTACTCCTTGACCTTCACCTTTGCTTTCACAGACTGAAAACTTCTTAGACACAACCATAGTGTGCACTGCATCTTAATAGCTAGAGTGCTTGATGGAGAGATTTTCTTCCATTCTTAATTGATGATACCTGTAGCTCTGTCATCCAGGACCATAAAGATTTGCTGCTTTCTATTTGCAGTTGCATAGTGTCTCTGGTTAAGTATAACAATTTATAACAATGAAAAGTGACTTTAGGGAGCATATTTATATTATAATAGTCTAGAAATATTCTGCCACTTTTGACAAATACTAAGTTGTGCTACTTTTGCTTCACTTTCTATTTAATCTCCTATCTCTGTATTCTCTTAAACCAGCAATATTTTTTGCTGCCTATTAACAAATAATAAATAGTAAGTTCAGTTCAGGTTGTTCTCATAGAGTGATTCACTAAGGAGAGGGCATAGTCTAGGTGGCAGATATATATCTAATGAAGGCATTCTATCTTCACCATGACAGGGATGACCAAGTAACAGTTGCCAAATTAGCCTTTTCTCCTCCAGCACCCTTCCCACACCATACCTGTTTCTGTAGTGGTAATCAGTTTGGTACCGTGCGCATTACTGGTTATTGGTCATATTGCCTGATCTGTTCTCTGTTTGTATGTGTATACTTTTGATACTTCTTAATATTAAATTAGTTACTGCAGGTAGTTACTTAATTGAACGCACAGTTANTTTTTTTTTTTTTTTTTTTTTTTGTCTTCACATGGATGTGCTGTTCTGCATGTGTTTTGACCAGTTATGACACTAGAGCTGTGAATTCTGGTAATTTGAGAACTGAGACATTACTGTAATTCATGTCTGTCAAAACCAATCTCAGAACTTCATAAGGGAAGGAAAAAAAATTGGAGATTTTTGGAGTTATGTACAAGGCCTTCTAAGTCACGTTCATGCTGAAGAATTTTTAGGCTGCTTTTTTCCTGTTTTGTCGTTTGGCTCTGGTAACTCAAAATAACTCTGGAAACAGCCATTTCCACAAATTCAATTTTCCTATGACAGCTCTTATTGAAATGACTGGAGAAGTTGCTTTTCTTTTTGTACTGCTTTTGGATGGGATAGAATTAAATTTCTTTCTAGTAACTTAGTAACTTATGTTTCAGAATTTGTGGTTAAAACAGTGTTGGCAATACACAGATGTTTCAGTTACTGCTGAAACAGTTACTGAGTTACTGAGATGTTTCAGTTACTGAGCAGCGCTTACACAGCATCAAGGTCTTTTCTGCTTCTGAGAATGCCCCACCAGAGTAGGCTGCAGGTGCACAAGTGGTTGGGAGGGTACACAGCTGGGATAGCTGATCCAAATTGACCAAGGGATATTCCATACCACACAATGACAATTTCCCAATAAAAGCTGGTGGAAAGAAAGAAGGGCAGGGGGATGCTTGGAGTGATGGTGTTTGTATTCCCAAGTAAGTTACATGTACTGGAGCCCAGCTTTCCTGGACATGGCTGAACATCTGCCTGCCCATGGGAAGAAGAGAATGAATTTATAATTTTGGTTTGCCTACGTGTGTGGCTTTTGCTTTACCCATTGAACTGTCTTTAACTCGCTCCATGAATTTTCTCACTTTTACCCTCCTGATTCTCTTCCCCATCCCACTGAGGTGAAGTGAGTGGACCACTCTGTTGTGGTTTAACTGCCTACTGCAGTTAAACTGGAACACCTTTAAAAATCTCTGTTCCCCAGTCACAAGCTGGAAAGAATAGTAGGTGCCTCCTTTGTAAGATGCTATGAAATCTATTGATGAAAACTGCGTATTAATGGTAGATAATATTAAGTGAATGTGTATGAGAGGCCATCAGAATGTAAGATGATCTAAATAATACTGTTTCCACTCTTATACAATTTGTTTTCTACTGTTTTTCGTATTATTTCTATGAAGTGACATGAAAGAATAGAAATTTTTGGAGATGCATTGATTAGCTCTGCTTCGTATTAGTGTGGCAAAATTCCATTCTAGAGAAGAAAATGCTGCTACGCTTCCTGTCTAAATTTTAAGGGAAAAAAATCAGGTTTAGATTCTTGTGCCATGTATTACTAAGCATATATGTTGTCATGTATGCCAGATTTCAACATACTGTTGTAAATGCCTGTTGTCAAGACACTGGATATCAAGGGATCTTATGTACATTACAGTAGCTATCAGTTCAGTAAACAGATTAACAAAAGCTGCTGTATGGATTAATCTATGTCCTCTTAATTTTAATTTTTAATTTTTTGTATCTATTAACATTTGCCATTATTTTTAAGTGACACGGTTGCTACTGGATCAATTTTACTTTGAAAGCAATGATCAAACTGTGTAAATCAACATAAAAAGCTTTGTCAAATCTAGGCTATTGACAGGAAACTGTATTTAGAAGTAGCTTATCACCTTGTAAGCTATCTTCTTACTGGTGGTTTGTCACTTTTGTTTGCTATGATTTTCTGTGTAAGAGATCTTGGGAAACAAATTTAGGCTATCAATCTGCAATTACTGTAAAAGTTCTTTGGCATCAGCATTGAGCTTTAAATTATCTCTTCTTCAAAGGATACTCCATTTCATTCAAAGGATGACCCCATTTCATTTTCATAGACCAAGACTTCAAAATTCTTTGGGTGGGAGCAGAATATCTTTCTTATTTTTATAAATTTCAGCTGTTCTAATGTCTGTCTCTACAACTTTTCTTCAAGACACCATGATCTTTTATTAATGACAACTTTTAATGAAAATTTTTTGGCAAAATTATTTTAGTAAGAATATATGGTGCATCCGTATTCCTCACTAAAAATATGTTTTATAGAAATGTATATACACACATATAGTACATTTTTTACAAATAATTCTGTTACATTTGAGTCTACCTTTGAGTATCAGTCTTACATCAACATTACATAACTGTACAGGCTGATGGGGTTTTGTCCTCTTGAGTTACTCTGGTATTACTCCCATTCCCCTCTTTATGGTTAGAAAGAGAGAAAGCCTAATTAGATTAAGCAGAATCATCTGCAAATGAAGCAGGTAAAGTGACAAGAGATTAACAAGGCTATGTTATCTCAGTCTAAAAATAGGAATCTGCAAAAAAGGAAGGAAGACAGGAAAAGGACAGGGTTGATGCAAATATAGTTTGAGGGTGTGCGAACTGTTCAACTTTAGCCTGGTAAATCTATGAGCAGATGGGAATTGAGTTCTACTATCTTTTCATCCTAAAACTCATGGGATGCAGTGAATTTCAGGAAACTGTTTTAGTCAACAAGTGACAAGAAACCTTTATTATATATCTGGACAGCTGTATATATATTTTTTTCCAACAGCTTTATTCTGTTCTAAATTGATTGTTTACAACAGAGCTAAATGTCATCTCAGCACAAAAGTATGAATAAAAATGATTTTTTTTTTTAAGGCTGAAAAGAATGGCAGGGTTAAGGATAACTTTAAAGAAAGAAGCCATAATTAATTAGAAAGTAGTGGTAAAGATAGTAATAATACAATTAAGTTACTCTAGTTATGTTGTGCTGCAGTATAAGGCTGGTGCATGCTTTACTATAAGGTACATTAGTCACTGTGGTTCTGCACGGCTGCTTTTCCTCCTGAAAGCCAGAAGAATAAGACTGAGTAATCAGGCTTCCAACACTGCACTACTGCACTGAACATGTTAAACAAAGATTTATTTTCAAATGAAACTGTAATGTTTCACCTCTTTGAGGTTTGGTTTGGTTTTGTATTTTGGTTTGGTGTTGTTTTTTTTTTTTTTTTTTGAATCTGTAACTTTCTTAATAGTTCAGGTCAGGTTACAGTCTTTTGGATAGTTTATTTGTACACAATGAGCACTTAATCAGATCTTTTGGCTTAATGTAATGCTTTTAGCTTCTTTTACGGCTCATCCTACCTCAAAGGTACAGTTCCATATGTTAACTAGACATCATATTAATGGACTCTGGCAATCTGCAAATTACATCTCTAAATTAACTTTAAACTTTACTAAAATATATGATATCTGCTTTCTTTTTAAACTCTCTGCTAAAAGCCAAGTTAAATAGTAAAATGACAGAAGTGTATTTCAAATGTTTATTATGTTTGTGATATTTTCTGCATGGTTTTCTATTTAGAGAAACTCCAGGCGACTCATTCATACCAAAAAGAGAGTCATTCATCACCAGATGTCAGAATAGCGATTTCTCCTGTGTTCCTATAATGAAACTAAAGACAAAATTAAACTCCCAAAATAATCCTGAGTAATAGAATCCTCAAAATGTAATGTTTTTTCATTATTCTTTTTCAGTCTGTAATATGTTTTTCTATTTTATGGTTTTTATATTTTAGCAATAAAAAGGTATATTCATGTTTTGCTATAGTATACCATTGGAACCGCTTCATAGGCTATTTCAGAAGTTAAATGAGCAGACATGCCCCACATCCTCTAGGATATTTTTCATGTTATTCTAGCCAGTATTTCCAGCTTGACCAGTAAAACTATATTTGTACCTAATCTGAAGAACATGGGCAGCTCTGAGGAGAATCTCTTCTGTTTCCTTCACAGCACATGGAAATGTAAGAACCAGCAGGATGCTTTCAGGCCAGGTAGCCTTGCCTTGCGTCTCTGCAGGTTGCTGGTTGGAAATACCTGATATATGATCAGAAATACATGATACAGTATTCTTTGCCATTTGTGAGGGGCAAGGTATAGGACAAAAGGAGTCACTGGCATCAAACTGTGATGGAGCCATTGTAAATAATGTAAGATATAAGTAAACTTCTGTAAAGATATTTGTAGCTTGATCAAAACCACCATTTTTGCAACTGCCCTTTGAATCTCAGAAGTGTGCTACTCCAAACCAGAGGGCAGTGTGAAGAGCAGTGTCCTGACATCAAATAGAGCCCTTCCCATTCCTCTCAGACGACCATCAGGTATTATCAGAGCACAACCAGAGCCAGATTTTTCTGTTTAAAATGTTGTGTACCTCTACTGGCACCTGCTGTGGTCAGAGAAAATGGGATTACATATAATCCTAACTCCTATGGTACAGACAATGAGATTACATGTCTCCTGGAGCTATACTTTCTTGCGCTGCCACAAATTTTAAAAGAGCCTAGAGGCTAATCAGTCATCAAACTCATGTGAAAACTAGGGAGAGAGGAAAAAGAAAATAGCAAAAAGATTTGTGCTGCTGTCTTAGTGATAAGTCTTAGTAGAATAACAGCTAAATTCTTCCTCTAATAAAAGAGGGAGAGTGGAATAGCTTTTTCTGTGAATTTTTCCTACTAACAGTGATTGCAATATTCCCATTAAAGAAACAACCTAAAGTATTTTCAGATGAAAATTTCAACTGCCCTTCTTTTCCTGAGGAAATTTTGTTTCCTGGTCTTTAATTTGGAGTTCTAGAAAATACCAACTTGTATACCAGATAATCAACTAACTTAGTTTAATTATATGAATCATTAATGTAACATGGAATCATGGAGTTATCAGAGTGGGAAGGGACCGCTAACGATCATCTAGTCCAGTTCCCCTGCTAAAGCAGGATGTGCTCTGCTAGAGCAAATTAGTCAGAATTGCATCCAGGCGAGACTTAAAAACACTTATCCAGAGAAGGGGACTCCACAACCTCCCTGGGCAGCCTGTTCCAGGGCTCTGTCACCCTCACCCTAAAATTTTTTCTCCTATTTGAATGGAACTTCCTATGTTCCAGCTTGGGCCCATTGCTCCTCATCCTGTCACTGGGAACCACTGAAAAGAGTCCGGCTCCATCCTCCTTCAACCCATCCTTCAGATACTTATAAGCATTGATAAGGTCTCCCCTCAGCTTTCTCTTCTCCAGGCTAAAGAGTCCCAGCTCTCTCAGCCTTTCCTCATAAGGGAGATGTTCCAATCCCTTAATCATCTTTGTTGCCCCTATGCTGGACTCTCTCCAGTAGTTCCCTGTTCTTTCTTGAACTGGGGAGCCCAGAACTGGATGCAATATTCCAGTTGTGGCTTCACCAGTGCAGAGTAGAGGGGGAGAATGACCTCCCTTGACCTACTGCCCACACTCTTCCCTGTGCAGCCCAGGATTCCATTGGTTCTCTTGGTGACAAGGGCAAATTGCTGGCTCATGGGTTGTTTACTATCTACCAGGACCCCCAGATCCTTCAGAAGTGCTTTCCAGCAGGTCCGCCCTTAACCTGTATTGGTGCCTAGAATTCCTCCTTCCCAGGTGCAGAACCCTACACTTGCTCTTGTTGAACCTCATTAGGTTCTTCTCTGCTCAGCTCTCTAGCCTGTCCAGGTTGTGCTGGATGGTGGCACAGCCTTCTGGAGTGTCTGCCAGCCCTCCTTGTTTGGTATCATCAGTGATCTTGCTGAGGATACACTCTGTCCCCTCAACCAGGTCATTGATGAACGTGTTGAACAAGACTGGACTGAGTATTGATCCTTGGGGGACACCACTGGTTGCAGACCTCCAACTCGATCCTGCTTCATTAATTACAATGCGCCGAATCCTGTCACACATCCAGCTCTCAGTCTACCTCACTGCTCCCTTGTCTAGCCCACGCTTCCTCAGTTTTCTAGTGAGGATGTTATGGGAGACAGTGTTAAAAGCCTTGCTGAAGTCAAGGTAGATGGCATCTGCTGCTCTCCCCTCATCCAGTCATATCATCATAGAAGGCTATCAGATTGGTCAAACATTATTCTCCTTTTGTAAATCTGTGTTGACCACTTCCAATAATTTCCTGTTTTTAAGATGTTTGGAGATGACATCCAGAGCAAGTTGCTCCATTACCTTTCCAGGGACAGAGGTGAGACTAATTGGCCTGCAGTTCCCTGGATCCTCCTTCTTGCCCGTTTGGTAGACTGGAGTGATATTTACCTTCCTCCAGTCCTCAGGCACCTCTCCTGTTCTCCACGACCTTTCAAAGATGATAGAGAGTGGCCCAGCAATAACATGTGCCAGTTTCCTGGGCACTTGTGGGTGCATCCCATCAGGGCCCATGGATTTACAGATGTCCAGTTTGGCCAAGTGGTCTCTAACCCAGTCCTCCTCTGCAGAGGGAGTATGATCATTGTGTGATTTATAGCAGCACAGTAAAGGAACACACAACCAAACTAAAAAGAGATTTAGAAATTTAATAGATAGATTGGAATAAACTTGATGCTGGAGACAGCAGTAAAGATGAGGCTGATGAGAAGTCTGTCCCTTTGAGATGCTGAGTGCTCTTACAACGTATTTAATAGGAGCTGAATAGACAGAATTGGGCACTGAATGATTTATTCACTGGGTTGTTTTCTAATGAGACAGAAGAAAAGATCACAGATGAGAAAAGTAAAATATTCAATAGTTTTGTGATTGCTCTCCAGAAGATAATCCTCACAGTTAATAAAACATGGTGATTGCTTCCAATTTAGGTTAGGGATTTTTTTTTTTTCTAGGCTCCTTCAGACATTTAGTATGAAAAAGCAAAAATTAAACATTAAGTAACATTTTTTTTCACAAAGTAAGATTAAAATTCAAGTTCATTAGTTTTCTTACAGAGCAGAGAGGCTGTGAAACTTCTCTTGAAATCAGTTTCTTATCTCTGTTCCACTAAACTCAGATATTGAGAAGAAAAAAAAATTATCTAGGGAGAAAAATGTTAAAGTAATCTTTATTTCTCCTTTCTAATAATGTCACAGTTTACAGTTTTGAGAGATATATACAGAGATATGTTCTACTGGGACTATCCACAGAAGGGAATTAACATGTATCTTGCTAGATTCCTTCGTGAAGTTCTCAAAGGTTGTTGGCACTTTTGAAGTGTTCCTTAATTCAAACATACTACTGTGTCCCCACTGCCAGCTGTTGTCACCCCCACCCTATGTAGTAAGCACAGCAGGCTCACAATACCTCTCTTTCTCTCTTTTTTTTCCCTTCCAAGAGGTATTAATTTTAAAGACCTTCCTAGTGGAAAATCTAGCATTAGCAAAAACAGATGGAAAAAATATAGGGGGTTTTGTGATAATCAGATTAGTATACCCAGTGCTGTATAGTTTTGTCCTGTGCATTTATTGAAAGATGGGTATAGTTATTGAAATTTTTAACAGACTTTACATTCCAGCTCTCATACAAGTCTTTTTTTAAAAGCCCAATGTAATACTAATAAAGCCATGTTGTGTTATATAAGCAAAGCAGGCTTCTTCTGATTCTTGGAATAAGCAGTGGAGATTTTATCACAACCCTACTTAGCAAAACGATAAAAATTAAATCGGATTTTTCTAAAAGGTTCTTTTTTCCCTAAATTCTGTGTGCGATTTGCAGCTGTTAGTGTTGATGAAATACATCTACAGATGAAGAGGAGCAGCTGCACTGTTGCCCCAGATAATTCATTGAGCATGTACTTCCAGATAAGTTTTCTATGATAAAAGTGAAGGCAGCAGCATCTCGGGAACTCATGAAAACTACAGAAGGATGCTTTCTCAGGCAGTCACACATCAGCACCAGAAATTCAAATTAATTAACTGAATATGTTGCATAACAAGCCTGATGATAATAAATCAGATACCATCATAAATTCTGTCTGTATTGGTGCTGAAAATGTTAATCTCCGTTGGAGAAGTGTGATATTAAACGTGCAACAGCTGAAATGTGAGAAATTCAGCAAATGTTGGGCCAGAATACCTGACCAGTATATCTCCATTTCATTCATCAGCCTGTTCTGTCATTCTGAATGCCTTTTTTTAAAAAATATGAATAAGGTAAAGAACAAACTTATCAGTATTTTCATGAGGATTTACAAGCTTTCTCAGAATCCCCTTCAATTTTTTTAAATGCCAACCTGGTATTTGCACTGTGCACAGCTAATCATCCATCTGCATTCTGTCATAGAGGCCACTTTCCAGCAAAGGTGTGTGATTGCTGGGCTAGATGAAAAGGAGGAAAATGTCTTTTATGTCAGTCTTGTACCTGCAAGTATGATAGCTTGTTCTGTCTTGCACAGTTCAGTCAGGTCATGCTCAACTAATCTTAGCTGGAAACTCAGACAAACCAGACACCAATTCACTAGGATGCATTTCCTGAAGGCTTTTAACGAGTTATTATCTTCTGGATCCTTTTCTTCAGAAGAGCTTGTAATAAATACTTCACTGTTGCAAGGTGATTATGTTGCAATATTACAAGGTGAAGATGCACTTGTGAACGTGCTCAGGACAGTAGGTTTATCCAAAACTTGGTGATACATGTGATGTAATGTCCTGGTTTGAGGTAAAACGAGCCAATTTTCTGTTTTACAGTTTTGCTTTCTTAGCTAGGCCTCTTCTAACTAGCTAAACTCTGAAATTAACAGCACATTGTTCAGAGCTGTTCCGTCTCACAGTGATAAGACCTGATTATACCAAGGGATGGTATGCAGAGAGGCCCTTGTTTAGACTTATTGCTGGAAGAACCAAGGTCAGATAATTTTCAACATTTGCCCGTTGGAGGGTCCCACCTTCAAGGAGGGGCGGACAGGACAGGTGACCCAGAACGGACCAACAGGGGTATTCCATCCCATCCGCATCATGCCCTGTATAAAAGCTGAAGGATCAACAGGTCAACTCCCTTTTCGTCCTTTTTTCACCCTCTTCGCCCTTTCTTCGATGGCTGACATCCAAGGAGGACTCTGCCTGTTCGTCTGCCTTTGATCCTGATCCGAGCGTTCCTGACTCCAGATCTGGCTCCTGTCGATCACCGGGTCCAGTTTGGGACTTTTCCTGAAGCCTGCTGGTGACGTGGTCGTCATCCTGGGAGCTTGATACGGTTTTGTATATACTGTATACTCCCTTTTTCCTAATTTTCCTTTTTATTATATTACTTATATTTTCATTAAAGTAGTTTAGTTTGTTCTAAACTCTTGAATCTCTTTAACTCCTTCCTCTCCTCTCTGACTAAAAGGGGGGAGGGGGGGACATCTGTCACTCAGGTTTCGGTAAATTTGGCTGAAACCACGACATGTAACTAGGGGCGGAATCTGTCTTTCTGCTAGCTTTGGTTTAAACAGTTTCCTTATAGCTAAAGATCTGACAGATTACAAAGAAACTATAGAAGATCTGAACAAGCGAATGTTTGCATTACGTATCCATCATTTCCATTGCTGCTAAAATCTCCCTTTATGCTTTCCATAAGGTATATTTAAATTAAAGACCTTAAGAAGGGGTGATGATGATCCTACTGACCATCAGAACATCCAATATCTGACATACCAGATCAGTTATTTCTGTACTGGTCCTCTCTCTCCCAGTTTGTCCTACTAACTGTCACCACCATAGCTGCTTTACAGAATGTGCACATCAGGGACAAATTTTGCCCTTAGATAATATTCATATCTCCATGATCAGATAATTGTGCATCAAAATGTTTAAGCTAATTTCCAAAAGAAGAAAATAAGGTAGATGTGACCAATGAGGCAGCTGAATGGGAAGCTTGGAAGATATTGTGTAATGCGGACCAATATAAAAGCCAGTTTCTGTTATCGATGGAACAGCATCTGCGAATAACCTTACCAAGTTACTATAAATTTTTGTGAAATTATTAACGTCCCATCCAAATTTTTAACATTTGTATGTCACAACTTCTGTGCAGTCTATTTGCAAGGAAGCCAAGATGGATTGTTCTGGAAGACAAATCAGTTGGTACATTGTTTCATGTGGATAAGACTAAATTACCTCGGTTTTGTTAGCAAGCAACAACAAAAGATATTATAGGTATACATGGCTGAAACTAAGATGCAGATTTCCAGAGAAAGGAGGACTAGTATGAAAGAAAGACTTACAGATGACTGGTGTCATGTTCTTCTAGAGAATAAATTATTCTTGCTTTCGAGCTTTCAGGTGTTCTTTATTGGTCCTTCTGATTTTTTTTATTTTTTTTTTTTTTTTGCTGTTGCATACTTGGTTTTCTTGTCTTAATATTTCTCTGAGAAATTTCTGAGCCATCAGGTTGGAGTTTGTGAACATAATGGAGTCCTGTATTTTGCCAGTCAGCAGGGTGTTTAGGCTTTGTTGTGTACGGGAGTCTTCTTGTTTCATTCACCTGCTTCTATCTTCCCTTTAGATGCTTGGGAAAAGAACCATTTCTCCTAAAAACATGTATGTACTACACTGAAGTACAGTAAAATGCTGGTGATATGACAGCAGAATTCACAAGCAGCTAAGTTCATTAACACTACTGAAAAATAACAAACAACAAAAAAATTAATAAAAATCAAACAGGAGGATACATCTGAAATAAATTTTGTTGCCTCAGAAAACCTCTTGTGCGTAATCTGCCTTTAAAACTCCTGTGTCTGATACAAGTCTCTTCTTCAGATAATGATTGTTTGCATGTAAATCTATCACTAATGCAAGCTTGAAGATATTTAGTGATAGTCAGATAGCATTCCAGTTTAGTTGGAAAACTGGAGGAGCTTCTTAACAGACATCTGCTTGGAATAAGGTTGCATGAAGACCTCAGATTCTACAGTTCTTTACTTCTGTTGTACATCGTACAGTTTGGATTTTTATTGTTTCCAGGCATGCATGTTGCATATAAATCATCAGAATGTCTGTTTGAATAACTCCTCGATGCTGTTTCATATAGCGAATTTAAAAACACAGATGTTTTAATTGATATACTTTTTAAGGCTTATGGCCTATTCTAGAGTAACCTCTGATGATTCTGATCATCAAATGATAGGAAGTGTTTCACTCCAGCCTTTATCTCTGCTCCTTCACTTAGCTAGATTTGCAGTAGAGGCATTTAGCTAATAGAACAAGCAACTGTAAATATATGAATAATACTTTTAAAATGCTCTTTGAAGTACTATATATAGCATGAGTTTCCTGGAAATCCTTCCATATACTGTTTGGTAGGAAATAGTTTCCAAGTAAGTTACAATGATAATTTGATAGCTAAACCCTTCCCAATATTTGTGTACTTGATTTGCTTATAAAAGAAATACCATTTTAGGCTGAGTGATTATAATCAATTTGCTGTTACCAAGTTATCAGAGGAAGGAGCCATAACCCCATAATAATATGAAAACACCCCCAATTAATGTTAACAAAAGCACTTTTAAAATTGAATTTTGAAATGGACAATTTAGGTTGTTTTTTATCACATTTACTCTGTAAAAATCCAAAGAGAGGTTATATGATAAAATATGGGACTACTTAAGCTGTTAACTTTCTAGCCAAGTTTAGATGAATATTGTGGACAAGGATGCTAAAAGCCATCTAACATAAATGTTTTATGAGCAAATAAAGCTGTCAGAGGGAAATGGGCATTGCACATTATGTATGTATTTGAGTAGATTGTGCAATTAGAATCATTGTCTGATCTAGACTTAAAGGAAGTTTGTTTTCCACAACTTAAAGCTTTACTGTCTTTTAAGAGTCTGTTCACAGTCTGATTTTGTAGGCATCTGGAGTATTGTGGTTGTCAGGTCAGAATTATGTAAGATCTAATTCTTCAGGCTTTCTAGGTTTGTGATTTTTTTTGTCAACTAGATGAAATGGAAATGGAATGGAATGGAAAACTTCTACTGAACTTCTGAAAAAAAACACAAACAAAAGGACAAAATTCAACTTTTGCATCTAAAAAGGGAAACTCTGTGCTGAAAATACCTAGCCTGGAATATTTTAAAGGATTTAGTAGAAAGCAGCAAATTCATGCATAGCAGATTTTCCTACTACTTCAACTGCTTCCAATAAAACCTACAAAACATCAATGCCACTACCAAATTTATAGAAGATCTACATTCTCTATTTAATAAGAAGCCTTGAAGTGATTTCTACAATATCTTTTTATAACTCCCTAGAACCTCATGTTTTCATTTCTATTTGGATCTATTTCATATAAGGCATTATTGATTTTCCAGCCACATGGATCTTTTGGCAAAAAAAACCACATTATAGAATCTTGCACTATGGATTCTTCTCATCTTTTTAGAGGCCTGTAGAATGCTTTTGGAATGCTGACTTACTGAGTTTTGCCAGGGAGGGCTAATCCTTAGCAGCCTTATACAACAAGGAAAAAAAAAGATAATTTAAAAATTGTGTGCTGAGTGAAAAAAATCTTTGATAAGCTCTGGTGAAGGTGATTTTATTCTTCAAAATGTTAGCAGAAGTCTGAGAAATCATGATAATTTCAGCAATTCCTTCTGTATAAAAAGGCATCATTTTTATTGCAGCCCTGCTACAAATGTGTTAATCAAGACAGTTAACTTTGAGCCAAAGGACTTCATTTAACTAAAACCTTCTAAAAAGAGAGCGAACATTTCTTTGGGTAAAAATATAATTTGACATTAATTCCAAGAAGTTGATGTTCAATGGTATAGAAATAAATGGCCATAACTTGGCAAACAGCATGTTCTACAAGAAAATAAATTAGACTGCCATAACTATAGTGTCTGCTGAATTTGTACTAATCATTTGTAAATGAAATCCTCTTTTCATTAGCATTTTCTTGCTCACATGTTTAATTTACGACAAAGGTTTGGAGGCACTAACACAGTTTTCATAAATTAGTTGTAATTTTGTTGTTGCTGAAACTAAGAAAACTTTAATGCAGTAGGATTTTTACATATGAAGACAACCATAACCTTGTTTGCCTTAAAGTCAGATTTAGCATTTAGAGTGTGTGTAATGGGCCTGATTTCCATTCTGTATTCCTTTTTTTTAGCAGTCTGTTTGAATGCAAAGTAAGTATAAAAATGACCACAGCTGCCAGAGCAAAGTGCTGGGGTTAGGCCCTCTTCTCTGTAAAATGCTGGAACAATTTTCTAGGTGGGCATAGGCTGGGAGCTTTATTTATTTATTTACAGCTGCTACAAAATTAATTAGAAGTCTTATGTGACAGGTATCTATCTAGCAAGCACCTTGTATCGCTGCCACTCACCTTGACCATGTCTTTTTTTCTCTCTTCCCCCTTTCCATCTCCCATTCCTCAGTCACATGCCATTCACCCCTCAGGAGTGTTTCCTTTCCATTGGATTGGGGCACACTGGCATGATGCCGTGGGGAGACTTAAAGCTTCTGCTAGTTGATAAACTGAAGAATATAATTTCCAAGGCAGATCTGAAAATGTGTCATCTCCCTGAAACAATATTTAATAAAAATCAACTCTGTGAGTGAATAAACCGGGACTGCAGCTATCTGGAGGCAGAAGGGTAGTGGGAATGAAAGAAAAAACCATCAATTTATTCTTGTTATAGTTACATGGCTAATGTAAAAAGGTAGGAGTAGGTAAGCAGCTCCAGGGATTCCATACAGGAAATTATGGAAGCCCCTGAGTTTTCTTTTTGAAGTTCCAAAGTATTTAAATTCATGTTTTCAAAATTATCTGATGTCAAGAATGCTGATCATTTTCTTTTATTCCTGACCCGTAGTAATTTTAAAGGGAAAAGTTCTTCTTGGGAATCTGGCCAACTTTATATTTGGAAAAAATTGCAAATGGTAAATTCAGACTACAATGAGATAGAATTGCTTTACATTAGAGACCATGTCTAAAACCTCTGTAGCATTAGAAAGAAATGGCTGTTCATGTGCTTTATGTGATTAGAGCACTGCTCTGTGAACTGCTTGGGAAAGAGTTCATTATGTATTATTTTAATGACTCAAAGTCAGTTTAGAATTTATATATAAATTGTTGGTTTCAATGGATTTGTGCTTAGTGGGAAAAACAAAATAATACAGTATTGTAATAATACTGTGGCTGCTTCTGCATCTTATGAGATAAGAGCAGTATTCAGGCCCTTATGAACTTATGTGACCATTAAAACATAAAGGAAATTAAAGACTGGAGAGCCTTTAAAACAACATTATGATGTGATTTGCCAAAGTGAAGACACTTTGAGGTATGGAAACAGCAGCTCTCTGATGAAAAGTGCTTAGGGTGGTGTTCAATGGATTATGTAGATTGGGGATATGCATGACGAGATATAATGCCCTGCACAGTGTGGGTTTTTTGAGAAGAGATTGAGACCCTTCTCACCTGCTTCTTTGACTCTTTATATCTTTTGGGTTTTTCTTGGTGTAGGTTGGAAAAGAACATTGCACAGCAAGAAAGCAGATGTATTTATTCCAAGATCATTAGAATTTTTATCTCATAAAGAAAGCTGGAAGAAATCCCTCTCTCCACCTCTGATTAGGAGTTGGGTGAGGTACAATTGTAGTTCCCCCTTGCTGTCAGCATCAGCTCCAGTCCCCCTGCGTGCTTATCCACTTACTAGGAACCAAACCTTCTTGCCAAGCCTACAGTAATGGTATATATCAAACTGGGGATTTTCCCATTAGTTATTTAGGATGTTGTGCCAGCTGATGCAAGATGCTGTACTGATACTGTGTTAGTAGTGGATGTAAATTGAATTCTGAAAAATACATAGTGAGGTGTATTCCCTGAAGAATGAAATCAATATTTGTATATTCTTAAGCATTTTTTTTTATTTGCACCATTTTTAAGTGAAGTAATTTTAAAGGGACTGCATATTTTATATACCTTTCTTTTCCTTTTCATTTTTTGTGCAGTTTTAAATACATTGTTCTTTTCCTGCAGGTGAATATCAGAATAATACTTCATCACTGGAGAAAGTTTTGCCATGCTTAGTGATCTCACTAGAAACATTTTTCTACTTATATAATATGCAAATATTTCTCAGGAATATAGGAAACAGGTAAATTGGCTTGTTTTATACTGAAGATGTGAGTGTNTTTTTTTTTTTTTTTTTTTTTTTTCTTGGACTGAGTTTACATACTCATTTGGTTAACAGAAATGTGTAAATACAATTTTTTGTAAGGGCCAGAATTGAAATTCATACCTCCCATTACTTCCAGTGAAAGATTCATCTATGTTTTTGAACATTAGATTTCAAAGTGTTATTTGGGCAGCCTTAGTGTAGGGTAATGAAGTATTTTAGTATGTTAAAATCTTATGTCTATGATAACCCCTTTATGAGAAAGACTAAATGTAGGTTTCTTAAGCAACATATTATCATGTAGAATGGTTATAACATTTTTTAGAAAAATCAAATTTAAAAGATGGTGATTTTCTTTTGAGACACTTTGGATTGTTACATTATTAAAAAAAAATAAAAATGGTATAACTGGTTAAACTCCCTCTAAAGTGCTCATGCAGTTTAAGCCTATTCTTTTTAAAAATCATTACTTAAGTAGAGATGAAACTCTAAAAGCTAGAAGACCTACATTCAGATATTAAAAAGATACCAAAGCCCAACTTCCAAACAGTTTAGGAACAATTTCATAGACCTCTTAGTGTTTTAAAGCTCAAAATACCTGTGTGAATATTATACAAGAGTAGTTTTTATGTGACATTTGGCAGACATTGAAGTAAAGTCTGTGTTCAGAGTGATGCTGCTGTACCCAGGGAAGCTGTTATGTATTAATGGATTTATACCGGTTTGGCATTTGACGTCTCCTGTGGAGGAGACATGGAGAATTTATCCTAAGGTGAAACTAACATTTTGAAAACATCTAAGTAATTCAGAAGCAGAGTGAAAACGAAGGCAGTGTCCCTGTGCACCTGCTTTTGAGAAGTATTTTCATTCTTTGCTTGGAATGGACAAAGAATCTTCTGTTTTGATTGTCTGAAAGTGCATCTGGCTGTGTTAGTGGGTCTGAAGTCATTGACTTAAATTTTTGAAAAATTTGCCCAAACCAATATATTTCCTCTGAAATGATAGAATGGCTGTATAACAACAGTGGAGGTCAGCATTAGTGCTCGAAATCAATCTGTGCCCTGGCTAAAGGCACGAGGGAAGGAAGTGGGTTCAGCAGAGAAGCTGTAACTACATCTCTTGGCCACAGATAAGAACAATGGCATAGAGAAGTGTGAGTGAGTCAGTGTAGGTAGTACTTTGCCTGGTGCTGAGCAGCATAAATATACTAGGAGGCTGGATAACAGATACTGTACTAGAGATAAACATACATTTAAGATGTTTGGTGATGACAAGGGACATTGTTGCACTACATCTTGATTAGGAAGATTCAGGCAATCACAACATAGATGTAACAACATAGCAGCCTAAAAGTGAGTCTGGTCATAAAATGTGTACTTTCTGAGAAAGTTCATCCTAATGTAAACATAGTACAGCAAATGGAATTTCCTGCTCAGATCTGCACACTACTGCAGGGAGTAGGTACTGTGGGTGTTTGCAGTACAAATGACTGTAGAACTACTAATTTTGGTATCAAAGCTAGTATATGGAAAATTACATCCTTAACTTGGAAGGCTTTCCCCACCCCATATTAAGTTAATTTGATAAGCCAGAGGAATTTTTTGGCACATTCTTTTAAGCTTAGATGCTAAGGAGATGAATTGCCATGAATTTTCTTAATATTCACCCTGTGATTCCTTACATTCTACTTTTCTAGATTCCTAATATTAAGAGTTTAATGGCTTATTAAAAAGAACAGGACAATTGCAACAGTAATAACAACAATAAAAAAAATAAGGATGTTGAAATTGCACTAAATTTGGGTGCCCCGTTTTAGACTCCCTTAGAAGACCTGCATTTAAGTAGAGAAGCACAATTGCTTCAAACACCAAGCCTTTTGGGGAGGTCTCAAGGTGCCCACATTAATCCAAATCTTGTTTTTATGATTTACAGCTACACCCTTTAAATTAAAAACTGGCATACTGAGCTTCAAAGGCACTCTTTTTCTCTCATTGCTGACCTTGTTTTTAAGTAAGAAGAATTAAATGAAATTTATTGGCAGCTTTTATAATTGTTTTGAAACCACTCTGCCTTCTCACTTTGTAACTAAGTTGGCAAAGCTTTTCAAAAGAGCCTAAAAGGTCATTGGAAAATGGCTGGCCTCAGCCTTTTTTAAAACAGCATTTGTTAACTTATGTTACATTTTCTCTTAAAAACAAATTAACAGTTTAAAACAATGGTGCATCGATTGGCCAATTATAATGGAATTTCTGTGAAGCATATACAGCCTTACCACCTCATAAATAATACATTAGTTTTTCATTATCGCATCATTACAAAGAACATTAGAAGAATTAATAATGTCTGACCACAGCAAGTGTGATCAAAAATCATTCCCAGTCTATGAAACTATTAGGCCCATGGTCATCCCACACATGCACTTGGTTTCAGTGATTCAGGCTGCTCTTAATACAAAAGAAAAAAAAAAATTAAAATGCTACAGTGACATACCTTTTGAGGCATTAGCTATATTGTATCCAAGGAAAACACACTGTGAATGTGTGCCGGGTAACCATGAAATCTCTTAGCCCTTTTCTTTAACTGAGGTCCAGCAGAGCTATGTGACTGGAGTTTAAAGAGCACTAGAAAGCATTTGGCCTGTCTTCTTCTAACAGAAGGTTTTCATTGATCTATAAAAAATTGAAGGGCTTGGACCCCTATTGAAATAAATAAATTCCTTGCAATTTTTTTTTAAAAGAGAGCAATTGCTCTCAGTTCCTGTTTTAAAGGAAAAAAAAAAAGTTTACAGAAGTGTTTGGAAATAATAAAAGCTATAATGAATCTAAAAAATCAAAACACTTCCTATGTGAAGATTAAATGTTTTTAACTTTTTCAGAAACTTTTTGCCTGTTTTTCTTACCGGAATGATAGCGAACTGTTTTAATCCCTACATCTGCATTTTTCACCGCAAGTTGCTGATCAAAAACCGGCACTCCACTTCCCATAAATCTACTTTCCCCTTCATCCAGCTGATGGATTTGTAGGCTATGCAGTGCTCTTAGAAATAGTCTCTGCTGCTGCCAATATGAACCTTCGAAGATACGACCTAGTCCAACATTGGGTGGCAGAGCTAATATAGACGGTAAAAGCAACAGTGCTAAATGGGCCCCTAGGAATATATATATATATATGTATATATATGTATATATATATATATCTAGGATATCCCAAACAGTCAAGCTTGTTATCTAGGACCAGGGGGAGCTCAGTCCAGTTGAGGCACAGGGCAACTATCTGCAAAATGAGGGAAAGTCTGTGTCTCCACCTCCTGCATTAGCATAATCACTTTACAGTCTGCCACTCCACTTACTGAAAACGCAGGACTGAAAAAATGCAGAGGAAAAGAGAACAAAGACCACAGATGAGAGGAGAGGAGACCCTTTAAGTGGGGCACAGGACTTGCAACTGAAAGACAGGAGTGATGTGCCAGCTCTGCGACAGGCAGGGTGAGCTTGGCATGAGGAGCTGAGAGGGAGGATCAGCCTGTCAGCTCAGAGGGAAAGAGAGCTGACCTGGCAGCCAAAAGAGAAAAAGGGCAGAAGACCTGCAGATGTAGCAAGCTGTGGGGAAGAGAACTGCCCAGCTGCCTGCCAAATAACACTGCAGAGGAAAACAACCCCAGGTGATCTGTCTGCTTGAGTGTCTGAGATCATTTGTATTTTTATTCATTCCAGGGGCTCAAATTTATGGAGTTTGTATGGAAAGGATACTTATCAAGACTCCATTCTCCAGCGTGCCTCCTAGAGAAGCTTCTTTATGAAAAAGAACCAAAATGTTTCCTAGGAATCCTTCTGAAAACCTCTTTCCTCCCAGCAAACAACCTCTTTGAATTTTTCGTTTCTACCTTCTCTATCATGGAAGTGCTAAGCAGTAAAGCTGAAACCTTACCAAAGGCACAAAATAGGAAGAAAGGGGCACAAACACATTCTCATACCTGAGTAAGCAACATGCAGATGGAGGATTTCTGAGTAAAAAAAAAAAAGTCATATAGGAACAAGCCCAAGCCAATGAATTGCTAATCCAAAACTCCACTTTCTTTTTTTTTTTTTTTTTTCAGAACTTGATTTAATTTGTCTCAGTTTTGATATAAATTATTTTAACTTGTTTATAAATAAGTATCAGAAGTAATACATTAGTTGGAAAAAAACCTGTATTTTGCAGTGGCAATGTTTTTTTATTGTTATTATTTTTCATTTTTTCAGAATTCATAGCAAGAACTGACAGTATTTGATGTTAGCACTATAGTGAGGCAATCATAATGGAAAGTACATCTTTCTTGCTTAAAGATTCCCAGGAGAAGTATTAGGGGAAAAATACTCACTCCACATGTGGAACAAATCAGACTAACTCCAACCTATATAAAACAATTTTGAGTCACGCATGATACATAAGCTCAGTTAGGTTTTGTAGAAGACAAACTGCAACCCCACCCCAAAATGACAATAAAAATAGAATTTATTTTCAGTTTATGTCTAGGAAACTAGTGACAGAAATACTAGATGTCTGATATAATACTGTGATTTGTAGATGTGAAACTTATGATTATAAGCCGTGATTATAAGCTTTCAAGTTTCATGCTGCTGCAACCTTTTTGTTACCTGAATTACACAGAGGAATTACAGCATCATTCAACTTTCTGAAAGACTAATGCAGAGTTTTTCAGCTGAGTTTCCTAACTGAAAAAGTATTTGCTAAATCTTGTTAGAATTGAGCACAGCCATGAACGTACTGAAATGCCATCAGTTTGCAATATTTCTGTTTTAAAACCTCTCCAGAGGTAAAAGTAGTGGCAACTTCGAACGCCTAATAACTCTAGACCTGGGGGTCGCACGCAATGAGATAATAAGGAGTCTTTCAGACTAGATCAACATTGCCAGTGGGAATCAGAAGAATTTACTCAGGTGAGAAGGCAATACTGATAAGGTCATAAAAAATGGAAACCATAGAGAAAGTCTTGAGAAATAATGGTCTAAAAATAGGTTATTTAAGATCAAGTTTATGTCTGACCTTTGTTTGGTGCACAGTAAGAAGTTTCACGTAATGGCTAACTTAGTCTCATGGTTAGACGCTAGTTCCAGATCCCAAAATCCTAGAGGAACAAGGATTGCCCATTTAGTTCTTCCCTTTAGCCTATGGGAGAAGTGAAGAATAAACAGATAAATCCCTTAAAGACAATGTCGAATTTTCTGTATGCATGGCAAAGATTCAGGAAACAGTTCTCTAGCTTCATATGAAACAATGTAGGGCACTCTTTGTATTGGCTGCTGCCTATAAAGCACCATTTGGTTATTCTTAGTAACAAATAATTCAAAATAGTAAAAAGTCATAAGCAAATTTGTGCTGCTTGAATTAGAATTTTATCATTTTTTTTTTGTGAAACAAGATGTTACTGTATCTAGAGGTGTCCTGCAGCATAGCATCAATTAACTGTCAGGTCATTTTTAGCCTTCTTATAAAGCTGTGGGGGTGAAAAATGTATAAAGACACATTTCTGTCTGTCTACCTATACACATGTATATAGGTGTATGTTTTAATGGGGGAGGAGGCATATGAGAAATTATTATAGCAAAAATGCAGTATAAAGCTTCCAGAATTTACTTATTAAAAGCATAGTCAGATTACTCATATAGTTACACTGGCAAGTTGGACACTGAACTGCCATCTTTTTGGCTGAGGGTACTGAGAGTGTAGTAAGAACAGATGGAGCAGATGTAGCTGTAAAATCACTCCAAGCGCTTTTGCCAAGATGCTACTTGCATATGAGGCCTTGGTTCTAGGATGGACGGAAAGGAGAACTTCTTCCCTTCATTTTAATGCAGCGGTTTAAGTAATTTGTAAACTGGAGGAGTACAAATTTTTCAGACAGTAACAGGTGCAGCAGACTTCGGGAGAGGCCAGAGTTAGCAGCAAATGGGAACAAGGATAAAGAAGCTGGCAGACAAATCTTAGTGTATTGATTTTAGTCTGCCAGAATGTATATTGGATGAGGCAGGAGACCTGCTGACTCTGTCCTCTCCTAAAGACTGCTGAAACATTCGGATTATAAAGCCTGTGAAGTAGGAAAGTCAGAAAGCCAGATTCTTATCAATAAAGTAATTCTGATTTTAATTTATAATCAGATACACAGAGATTTTCATTCTTTAGAACATAATATGGGCTAAGGAGTTAGTTACTGTTCACTGTCTTTTTGGATGCAGATTATTCTTGATGCTGCAGTTTAAATAATTATGTCTTTCTGATTAGCTGTTTGGGATAGCAGTTTCTCCCTGTATGTTACCATATAATTTCCATTAATAGGAAAAGGATGCATGTATTGCAGAGAGAATAAAGTTCTGGTCCAGGTCTTTTATTTACTGTTCAGTCAAACACAACACAACTTCTTGCTGGGACTTGTTCAGAATGAATATTTATACTGACTGGAGAGAAACTGAGTTGTGAAGCCTAGAGTTCTTTCTTGATTTCAGATTTGTTGACAGATCTGGTCCAGGTATTTGAGAACACAAGGGAAGTTGTTCACAAACCAGAGATTCTGTTGGGTAATGATGCATGGAAACTTACAATTTTTATTAGGTTGGGGTTTTTTTGGTTTTTTTTTTGTTTTTTTTTTTTTTTTTTTCTGAGATACCCTAGTTTAAGTTATCCTGATTTGTATTAGAAATTAATGTATTAAGCTATGGGCTTGTAAAACAATATGTGCTTATTTAGCATTCCTTAAAGTTGTGTCAATTTACTAGGACTGTAGTCAGAATATGAAGACCACTTAGATATCATTAGGTGTCATTATCTTCTTAACAAGCTAAGTAAACTATCAGATTCCTGTTTATTCATCAGTATAGTACATAAGAAATAATCAAGTGAGTGATCCAGAACCATTATTTAATTCACACAGTAAAGGAAAATTTTGCAGTAAGGTCCTAAACTGCAAAATTTTTAAGGTAGCACAGTCTCATGGTTTAACCCCAGCCAGCAGGTAGGGCCACTCAACCACTTGCCCCATTCCCCCTTCCCTGCCCCCAAGAAGATTAGGGAAAAGAGGGAGAAAAGGAATTGAAAGGAAATGGAAAAAAGCCCTCATGGGCTGAGATAAAGACAGTTTAATGGAACAGTAATCAAAAAAGAAAAATAACAACCATAATGGTGAAAGAATATGCAAGATAAAATGATATAACAAAATTCACTCTTACCACCCAGTGAATCGGTTGCCCAGACTGTCCTGAGCAATGATCATGGATTCCTGCCCTTCAGCTAACCCCTGTTTATCTACTCAGCATAAGGTCTACGGTACCAAATATTCTGTTGGCCATTTCATTGTTCTGTCTGTGCTCCTTCTCAGCTGCTATGGGCAGCTGAAAAAAGTCCTTGAATAGCATAAAGATCTGACAAGAAGCTAGATCAAAGTGCTTTAGTTTTAGTAGTATCTCTTAATCATACTTTTGTTACTGAAATACAGTTTATTTCTAAATTGCATAGTAAAGTTCTTGTTATGAATAAGATAAGTATATACATATGGGAGTTCCAGTGCTCTTCAATTTGGATAAAGTCATGTGCAGGTTTTATTTCTATGGCTGGATATCTGTGCTGGCAGAGGTATTTGTGTTGCGGCTTTTCACAGAAGGAGTCATGCAGTGTCCCTTAAGTCATAGTGATTCTCCCCCACACACGAGGAAAAACATATAGGGTGTCAGGAGGGAGCTACAATGGCAAATTTGAGTGATTCTGTTGGGACATGCTAGTTGGGACAAGGACTGGTAATCGTGCAGTGCTCAGGGTACTCACTGGAACTTGGCTCTGCCAGTCTGCTTGGCTTTGCTTCATCATAAAGCAACTTATAAAAGGCCCCCTGCAAAAGCACAGAGAACTGCAAAACCTCCAAATACTGTTGTATTAGGGTCCATTTGAAAAAGTCCAGGGGTCGTGTCAGAGCTAGTTAGAAGGAAACTTGTATTTTGATGCATTTTAAGGTGAAAAAAGAACACATTTGGAACACTCACGTTGCTTTTGGGTGGTTTTTCTTACCTGCATTTGACTTAAGTAGATTTACTACTTGTTTGCTTATTGCACACATCTGATATAGCAATGCTATAATATACTTATATTTCTGTGAATGTCTAGTAAATATACTTGGGGGAGGATTAACATGCATATGTTAATGTTATGCTGACAGTAGTAAAAGAACTTGCTAGTGGAATCAGAAAGATGGAAAGAGTTGAGGAAAAAGTGGATAAGTAAAACGATAACTTCCTTGTTATATTTTTAGCATCCACCTTAAAGGTTCTTATTCTCATGTCCTATTGGTCAGTATGACTCGAGTATGCTAATTGATAGGAAATGATGAAAAATGCTCTGCAGTGATAGAGATCTACTTTCAAATCAAGTTTTTGGCACAGTAGGCAGTTATATTACAACAGGAATTTGGTGCCCAAATTACACTGCAGTAGCTATTCTAATACAGTTAGTGTTCATATACCATAGTTTAAACAACTGACTTTGGACAGGTAGAACCTGCGCAGGTAAGAGGTATTCCTTGTGTCCTTATGGGTTACTGCTTTGTCTTAGAAATCAAAACACAGTTTTATCTCAAAGAAAAATATTATTTTTCCTTTATATAGAATTATATGAAAAAATGAACCCATAAAAATGAAGACATCTATTTAGATTATAAACCTCCCATTATATTGTTTTTAAAGAATTTAAGTGAAGCCTTAGAGAGCTGTACTTTATTCTGCATAAATTGTAATGATCACAGTTATTCATTTAATAACCACAGCCACTAGCAAGAGATCTCTTAAAAAAAGAGAAGTGAGTATTTTAAAATATCCCATGTGTACTGCAAATGTAATAAAAGATAAAGTCTTGTAAATTAGTTCTCTAAACAGAGATAATTTTTTCCTATGTTTATAAAGTATAGAGGACTAGAATTTGGTAAAACTTTATTCATAAATATAGATTTATATCAGTTTTTAAAATATTTATCTTTAAGAAACTCTTATTAAATTAGCAGTTAGGCTGTTTTACGAATATCTGTGGCTAGAAGAATGACTCCCATTAGCCTGCTCTGGATTATTCTGAGAAAATGTCTTTTAGAAAATTTAATGATATTTGAATCTACGTTGTTTGCAAAGTATTGTCTTCCTCTGCCTGCTCACTCCCTCAATTGCTTTCTTCCACATGTAGATAAAACATGTTTTCTTTTATTAATTAAACTACCACAACACATTTTTCTTAACATTTCAGTCTTGTTTTCTGACCTTATATTCAGGTGCTAAATGATACAAGCTAGGAATTCATAGAACTCCTGACCTTTCATTCTGTGTACTGTCACCAGCCATAGAAAGCAAATGATAGCTTCTCTTGAAGAGCATCTTGGAAAACAAAGCAGAAAAATGTCAGAAACAGATTTGGTTAACCATAGGTTTTCTCAGGCAGTTAGTTTGTGAAAAATAAGATGTAAGGGAATGTGTTATTTTTCTTCTGATAGCAATTGTGTGAAAACCTGATGTTTGCCACATCCATGGAATAAAGTGCTGAGATTCCTACTAGATGTCTCTTTGGGCCCTTTAGGAATATGTTTAAAGACTGTATTAAAATACAGTAATGTAGCAAACTTCATAGCAAAGTGTCTCCGCATCTTTCTATTTCCCACAGGACATATTAGTTCCACCACCAGGAAGACAGCCTAAGGGTGATCTTTGGAATCTCAATTTGACATAAGAGCCAAAAGAATGGAGCTACACAAACCATATTCCCCTGTGTTGCAAACGGGCATAATCTGAATGGCTGAAAGCAAAAAACATACAAGTCTGAGATCTTAAAAGGAGTGGTGGGCTATCCCAAAGACCTGTCAGAACTGCCTAGAGCTAAGAATAGAGGGACAGAACAGCCCTGCTTTGTCCACTGGTGTATTTTCAGGCTTTGTGAGCCAAGGTCTTTCTGAAGAAGTTAGGCCCTTGGCAGAATGCTTTGGATATCAGTGATGCTGTCTAGTCGAGCTGGATAATCTTTTACAAGTCCTTCCAGTTTTACTGTGCGGCTTTAAAATAAAAACAAAACTTAACCACCCCAGCTGTTTCTGCTCTGTTTGATAGCACCTCTGCAGCCACTGACTACCTCTCTCCCATGCTGTCTGAGCGCAAAGACTTGTACTTATCTTTCCTTGATGCACTGTATTTCCAGGCTGAGTTGATTGGGTTAGCCACCAGGGGTTTTCTGTTTGTTTGTTTTGTGAAGCAGCAATGAATGTTCTGTATCCTCTGTTTAGGAAGTTGCATTACTGATTTATCATAGAGCTCAGTCCCAAACAAAACTTGGATCTAGATTTGAGGAGGTTTGTAAAAAGGTTCTGCTATTCAGATTATCTGCCTTCTTATTAGAGGTAATCAAGTACTTCAGATTTATTTTTTTTCCCCTTCTCTTTTCTAATCTACAAGTAAGGGTATTACAACCCTTCCAACTAACACATTTTCTCTGCCTGTCTCCTTGTGTGTTTTGGTCATTCACTTCCCACCGAGTTTGCTTTGTTTGTAAAGTCTGCCCTCAGTAAATTTTGGATTACCATCAGATGTAATTTATGGCCTCAGAACCACCTTAGATACCTCAAACATCATTAATAAAAATCTTGATCCGCGTCTTCCAGGAGGGAAACAAAATAGTATTCATAAAGACTGCACTTGGGAAATCTGACTCTTTCTGCAGTCAGCAGGGACTGAGAATTTCATGGAGACAAAAGCTGACTCCTAAATATCCCCAAAGGAGACTATCTCTATGATAATTTCAGGATGTCCTCTGAGCTGATCTCCCCTTGTGGATTCCTTCTGTAAGCAGTGAATGTGTTCGCTGTTCATTAAAAGAGGCTTCCTCTAAGCACAAAACCAGAACTGCACTGGGCAAAACCAAAGGCTTGTCTAGTTCTAGTCCCTGATATCCTGTCTTCTTCCATGGCAGGTGACCAAAGAGAAGTGGGAACTTGTAGTACCTGTCCTCATACCTTCTGTATTTGTGTTTTCATGGTGAGTGAGGAAACTAATCTATATCCTGTACTGAAAGACTTTGGGCCTTAGAATGAGCTGTGGTCAGGTAGGGTAGTATTTTTCATTGTTTATCCATCGTGGAAATCCATGCTGCCATAGTTCATGTGACAATGAATATAGCTTAAGGCTTTAAAAAATGTAAAACTATACAGAATGTCACTGTACTAAGGTATTTTGTTTGCATGTTGAGTTACTGATTCAAGTTTTTGCCTTCTTTTAAAATTGTTAAATTTGAATAAGGGTTAGACATACCTAATAGACATACCTAATGTCTAGCTAAATTCATTATAGGGTATTTATGTCAATAAAAAATAAAATTTTATTACAGAACAACATGAGTAGACTAAGACAGCTCAAACTGTCAATATGATGAAAATTACTCAAAGAAAGCAATTAAAACTCCAATCCATGACTAAATTACTACTGGTTCTAAGTACAGTAAATCCAATTACACATTATGTTATAGTATACTGTATGATCGTGAGTACTGTAGCCAAGTGTCTTGTCAATATACTGTCAATAGAGAATAAGAGAAGCAAAACAAATCTGACATCATGCTGAAGTAAGATGCAAATCCCAGTCAACATTCTTACACGCTATTAAATGCCCAGCAAAGATGGAAAGGAGCTGAAAACTGCATGTGAGTTAATCATCTAGAATTTTTACATATATTTTCATGATGAAGACCAAATATAAACTTATAAATGGCAGTTTTTGACTGTTCCCAACTGTAAATATGAAAGAATATTTGTGAGAAATTCTGTAAAGATTAGAATGAACTTTATATATGATCCTTTAAATCACGGTCTTGCAGAAGGACACTTATATTGTTTAGGGTAAATACAATACTGATATGCCTATATTCCCATGGCCTGACAGCAAAAAACATTAATGGCTGAGGCAAAACTGAATCTTGGATCACAGCAGATCCATTTTGGTGTTTGATTGTACTCTGCCCATACTGGTGGATGGTACTTACACAAGTATGCATTACCCCCCTTCTGCAGAAGGCAGGACTGTCAACTTGAAATTTTTTTCAACAAAATAAACCACACTGTCATCAAAAGTTGTTCCCATGAAAGCTAAATTCCATGTTAGCAGTAATAACACGCAGTGGTGATTGCAGTGGATGGAATTTCATTTCATAATGTGCACTGTAAAACGTACTTTCCTAGTAAATAAAAATAATGTCACTACCATTTTTATTTATTAAAACTCTGAAAGTAGTGTGGAACACAGCTGCTTGTCACCTTTCTGTAAGTGGTGAGGATATGTAGTATAATGCACTAAAATTAGCATTTTTTAATTGTGGTGTTTTGGGTTTTTTTTTTTTTTTTTGTTATTGGTTATGACACTGAAAGAGAAGGGCCATAGAGTAAAACTCTTAGGTAAGCCCCAAATCACTTCTAGGCTTATTTTCCTTTATGAAAGATGTTTGCTTTGATTGCATCTGTTCAAATGTAGGAGAATATGACAGGATAGAATTGGCAGGATTTTCATGCAATATCTAAATAATACAAATTTATTATTATATACTTAATTTACAGAGTAACTTATTTTTCCTTTAAATTGTGATTCTACAAAATATTCAAATATGGAACACAGGTAATACTTGTAAGAGCATGCCTTTTTCACTGACTCATAAGCTGATTGAAAACTGTTGTGTATATTGTTTTGTGTATCGGAGACCAACGGCAACGTGGACATTTGTATAACATGAGCCCCTGAGAAAAAAACTTTCTGATGAATTAGGGAATGATGAATTTAGCAAGCACAGATGCCTAATATTTTTGTTTGAAGAGTAATATTTACTGACCGTTGCATTACTTTTACAGTCTTGCTGAAGATACCTCTACAGTAATGAAACAGAATTTGCATGTTATGCCAAGTAACTGGTTATGCTTACTTGCAGCTTATATGTTGTAATATAAACAATAGTGATACGTGATAGAACTCTGTATTATTTGCCCTCACTTGTTTGCTACTACCTTTTGATTTTAGGGTGTGAGGGGGGTTAAATATGACTAGAACGTTAAATGATACTAGGAAACAGGAGAGGCGACTGCTTTTCCACCTTAGCATTTCCTTAAAAAGAGCAACTAACACAACTGTAGCTTCAGAGGAACTTTTTCAATTTTTGCAAATAGAAACATTACACTTAGTTAATGCTTCAACTGAATCAACAAAGAAATGGGACTGTTATTTCCTTTTTTAAACTTGCCCTTCAAGAAAATACATTAACAGAAAAAATGTCTCTCTGCTGTTCATCTTGAAGATCATTTCTAAGTAATGTCTCATGTGCCAAGTATATTTTCCATTTTTCTTTAGCTTGGTGTTCATATTTCTAATCTTTTAACCTTCATATCTGCAAGGTCTTTCCTTGATTAGAAACCATGTCCTGCTTGCATCATCTGGAGTAATACACGTATGTCTTGGGGAGAATACAGCTTACTTTAATGTTTAGAAGGTATAATGCACTAAAATGTTATCTGCACAATTGAATAGAAACCTACTATGGTATGAGAGATAAAGCTACCTATTTAAGAGACATCATCTCTTTCAAAGGAACATGTCTCTGCTGGTAAACAAAATTAACATTTTACAGAATTCTTTTTTTTGGCAGTGCTTGGCTTGGTTATGTTTATATTTAGAGATGCAAAAAAAAAAAAAAAAAAAAAAAAGTCAATCATGCAATTTGTCCACAAATCAAGCAACTTTTGCTCTATTATTTCTACACTTCTGCATATCACTGACACTTCTACAAAATATAGTCAGTCACGGAAAGGTAAAACTTACAGCATTTAAAGAGAATTACTTTTTAAAACTAACAACAACAGAATGTTGGACTTTCATGCTGTTACATTAAGACAGAAAATATCATCCTTGAAAACAGAGATTACTGTGATAAGTCAACATTTCTTGGATGACTAATGCCATCAAATAATGCTATTAAATTAAACTCTACTCCTAGTAATGTTATTGTATAGTGGCTTTCCTCCAAAAAGTTTATTCTACCATTATGCTGATTCTTCTTATATTACCCTGTGACTAGTCTGTACTGGGTTGCAAGAGCTATGTTTCTACTCATAGTCACTCAGTTTGAATAAGAAACAATTCTGTAGTCCTTCATTTATTTTTTTAAAGATTTGTATTGAAAATATAGGTCTAGGGGATCTACGTTTCTCTGACCTTGTACAAAATATAGCTTCTGAAGCATTTTGTAGCTTTTCCAAGCAGCACAGACCCTAACTCATTAGTCCATTCTGTAAATCAGATTTTCTGTCTTGTATAGATTGTCTGGACCCACCTCTGGCATTGCAGCAGTTCTGCAATAAGTAGTTACAATGCTTTTGTAACTCAATGTATTTGAGTAGAATTATAAGAGAAACTAATTAACCTTTATAAACCTAATTTGTTAGGTTTCAAGGCACAACAAATACCTAAGAAAGAACAAGCTACTGGTATAAAAATGCAAAGGCTAGCACTTTTTCTCTTTTTTTATTATTTTTTTTTAATTTTATTTTTGTGATCTGCAGAAGGGTACAAGCTTTTAAAGATGTCTTTATAGCTGTGAAAAAATATAAGTCAATGCTTTAATTTTATGTCTGTCTAGTTTTCATTAGTTCACTAGTTTCATTAGTTCTGTATAGGCTTTTTTGAATCTTGATTATTTTTTTTTTAATTTTTTTTTTTTTTTACTCTGAATTTGATTTTCCTCCAGTATAGAAAAATATATTTATTGTAGAACAAATTTCACCTGGTTTACACAATTGGATTTCACTCATAGCTCAGTCATAGGAATAAACTGATGTGCAGCTTTTTGCACAATGGTCATGAATACAACTCCTGATATCTGTTTCCTTCATACCTTTTTTATGATTTTCTCTTCATTACCTAAGTTCCTTCAGTAAAGTCCAGCAAATAATTCCAACAGCTTTTAAATTGTGTGGCTAATCCAAGTTAAAACTGAACTCTTCAGTACATATGTGACATAACATGAACATAGAAGAGCATTTTGACATCCACAACTGAGCCTAATTTTGAAAAACTGTTCTCTGTATCAAATGCTAGTCCTTCTGACTTATTAAAACAACAGAGACAGGAATTTGAAGGATGTTCGTGCAGATGTTTTACCTAAAATAATGACTTCTAAAAAGACTCAGATTCATCTGCACTACTGAAATTAAGAGCCAAATTTCTCTTGCTTTAAGGTGTCATGTTTTTTGGCATCAGAGAGAAATGAATCTTTAGGCTTTGCATCTGAAGTTGCCAGAATTGAGTTTTATTTGCATGCATCCTCCAATGTGACTGTTAAATACACTGCTTTGTAGGTTTGCACAAAATGAATGCGTATTTTTTGAGCATTTATTGCTGCTGGGGCTTTTGTGTGTCAAATAAGCGAAAAGCCTGTTTTAAACTATTGATAACAACAAAGCTTAAGAAAAGAATTCTTGGTATTATTTTACTTATTAATGAATATTGCAAGACTCTTGTGTAGCTTTTTGTTTTGGCCTTTAACTTTCATTAATTTCTTCTGTGTACTTGCCTGTGAAATGTTTTTTGTTTTTTGTTTTTTGTTTTTTTTTTTTTCCAAACCGTCTTAATTTAATTGCATTTAATATTGATTTGCTTTTTCCTTTGTTTAATCTACTACTGCTATTAAAACATTGACCTCTGCTGGGGGTTTTAAAAGACGGGCCATTGTGTGATAATTAAGACGTATTTTCTGGATGTACAAATAGTTTGGAGAAGAGTAACGAGATTACATTGCTATTCCCTGTAGTCATTCAAAACTGTAAATATTTAGCTGGCAGGAGATGCCAAAACAAAGATTAAGAGAATTTGCTGTCCTAAATCTCCTGATGAGTCCAGGCCTACCATTCTGGTCGTTGATCAAGCAGATCTGTCCCAGACAGAAACAGAATGATTTGTTAGTGTTTATATCCCCCATGATCTGTTATATATGGCTCTAATTAAAAATAATCCCAACCTATCCAAAATGGTTTGGGTTTTTTGTGTTTTCTTTTTTTTCTTTTCTTTTCTTTTTTTTTTTTTTTTCTACTTTGCTTGTTACTAAACATTCACAACTACATTTAGGTGTCCGTTCTTGCCAGCTGATTCTTACAATTAAAAAGACTCCAGTGGATAATTTACCTAAGGGTAAATTTTCTCAGAAGAAAAGCAGTACAGTGTAAGTCTAATTAGCCAGTTAGATTTTGCATTCTTGCTTTCTGTCTACCACAGGAACAATTTTGTGTGGCCAGATCAGTTCACCTCTACTCATAAAAGCTTGGGTATGAATTTGGCTCCTGTGCTTATGCTTGAGAACTGTTCCTTTTTTTTTTTTTTTTTTTTTTTTTTTAGCCAGAAATGGTTGTATAGCCATTTGTGGCACACAGCCAAAATCCTTCCCAGTAGCATGTAGCTAAGAGACTGGGCTGGATTTCAAGGGCTTCCAAGGGGACTGTGTAAAGTGCCAATGAACCCTTATAACTGAGGATTAGTGAGTGTTGTCTAAGGTTTGATATGCCAAAGAGCTATTTGCAGTTCCTGTGCAGTAGGTTATGGGGTCCTGAAGCTATCAGATGTGATAAAACGCATGTCTGGTCACCATTCTGTGCTTGATCCCTACCTTTCCCCCATCCATTTAATATGAGAAATGCAAAAATTCTTCATAAGGCATATTGAGATGATAGACAGGCATCTCTGTCTAACACCCTGTCATCCCTATGCGCATAATCTTTTCTTGATATTGGCTTTCCATGATTGCCTCGTTTTCACTGTGCATTAATTGTGCTAAACTGCCCATGAGTTTATTGCTTGATAATAAAAGCTCTGCTTGACTTCATAGTATTGCCACTGTTTAGTGTGTGCAGACAGGCTGTTTCACTTGAAAGTAACTTTCTTTGTAAAAGTAAATATTTTACAGAAGGAGATTAAATTACATAGGATTTTCTTCTGCAGATTTAACATTGTTCAGTAACAGTACATTAAACCTTGTATCAGTTGAAGCTGTTCATAGATCATTCTGCATTAAATACTTGATAACCCCTCTGTTTCATCACTAAAATATCAGCAAATAACCCAATTTGGTGGACTTAAAAACATAAAAAGCCTATGCTATTGTACTGGTTTCACAGTGGCTGGAAAGGAAGAGGCTTCCTTTATAACCATGATGTAGTCTGGATTATGCAATAATTTATATATACACTTTTTAATATCTTTTAATTTACAATAACCATGTAAAAACTGTTTGTCTTAGGTTTATAGTGATAGAGGCTGTATTCTGGTTTGTTTCCTTACACTTGGGCTTTATTTGGAGTCATGTCTTATTGGTGCTGTTTGATTTAGTATGTATGTTGAGGTTTGGAGGGTATTTCTTCACTGTGGAATCAGACAAAATCTTTCATCATCTTTGGAGGCTACCTGTGAGGACAGTATTGTGTTGGTTTGACACCCTTCTTGATGGAGCAGAATCTGAACTAGGCTTTTCATAGTGCTGACCATTGGATAATTTTGTGATCCTCATCATGAAACTGAAGTGAGGAGGGGTATAGCAGGTGGGCAAGAAAATGTCAGCTCCCACAAAAGAAGCTACCAATACCAAAACTAATTTTGCAAGAGAGGGTAAATCTTGTGGAAGGAAATGAAACAAAAATAAGACACAGTTTTGACTTGTGCTAGAATTAATTTCAGGTGGTTTGTCAAACATTCTTACTGCCTGCACTATAACAGAAACCAGTAGTGCTCAATCTACTTGAATTCTGCATGAGTCCTATGCTGCACTATTCAACATCACGTAACTTCCCACTGCAATCTACTTCATTAATTTAATACTTTTCCTTAGTTTTAAAATGTTTGGATTAATATTACATAAAGCCAATTCCCTTCTGTTCTGAAGAATGCTATCCAAAGGCAAATATTTCATTTTGATGCATTCATGTATAAATTTAAAGTGCATTTCAAATCCACAACTGAAAATATATATGAAAAAGCTAGAACTTGGTATGATCGGCTTGCATGTACGTGAGTAACGAATGTAATGTATAAATTCATACCTTTGTATGCATATGCTCATTTGGAAATTTTATTGTTTCTGTTTCAAGAGACAACATTATTTCTAAAAGAAACTAACCTAGGCCCTGCGTGTGGGGGAATAGAGGAATCGTGTCATATTTGAGAGCACAAAAGACTAGAAGGACCTGCTCTTTGAGTCTTGTATAAATGAAAAAAAGCTTCATTTGAAAATGAGTAAGAATTGGTGAAAAAGAAGAAACCAGCAAGAGATGAGAAGCTGATGTAGGGGTTTCCCTTTTGAAAAGAGTGGAGTGGAGTTTTCTGAGAATGAGTGAAGTCTGACTTTCTGCTCGGGGGAAGAGATACTACGAGTATCAGTCAGACAAAGTGATACCACAGGGACTGTGACTCTGATGTGTGTCCAGAAAGGGATGTGCTTAACTTTCAGCCACAATGCAGTCAGAGGGAGGCAGATGTGTTCATGAACCCAACTAGGCTAGATGTCCTCAGTGTTTTTATGCTGATCTGAATATGGGAAGAACCAATGAACCAACTGTTTTTATCTGAATGCCTCATTGAGGAATTGTAATCCAAGGTACTATGTAACCTTACCTGAGCAATTCACAAACTATTCACTTCAGGTGTTTAATAAAACTCTTTGCAAGTGAAGGTGTAATCAGAGGTGAGAACTTAAGGCACACTTTATTTTTTGTTTTTTCTCTTGTGGAAGTGTTTACTAGCAGCTCTAAAATTCTCTCCTTAAGCTGTATTTTAGAGATTTATGGTTTTTAGCTGTAAGACAATTGACTGTTTGCTACACACAGGTTAAATTTACTTTTAAAAAGTATTGCAGGTTTATGCTAGAAGCAGCCTCTAACCTCTTAAATTTTGGAGCATGCAGGGTATTCTGAAAATGCTGAAAAGCTGCTGTGATGTTACTTGTTGGATTTTGTGGGGGAGAGTGGGTAGATTGTGAAGAGGAAACAGCTCTTTTTTTATATCTATTGTTTCAATATTTTGCATGTCACAATGTTTAGTTCTAGATGCCCATGAGGAGGGAAAAAACAGAATTAAAGCTAAGGTACAAGATGCCAAGTTGGTTTTAGTAAGAGTTCACTAAAAGCCTTCAAGGTGACAAATTTCAGGAAGTGTTAGGGAATATGTGCGTGCAAAAGGAAACTTGTGACTTCAATAATGAAATCTCAGCAACATGCCCTCTGAGGAACATGTAACAGCTTTTCTGAATATTTCTACCATCACATTGTATGGTATTCCTCTGCTGAACCAATGTGCCATCCAACAGTCACAAGCATTCAAGATAGAATTCCTACCTGTGATTTCCCTGTGACAAAAACATGCAGTGTGCTGGATTCACAAATTACTCTAAAACTGTTGTGTTTGGGTTTTTTTGTTTGTTTTCTTAGTGTTACCACTGAATAGTTATTCTACTTGCACTGCAGCTGGGTCAAGCTGTGCATAAGAATAATAAAAATTCTTTCCTGCAGTTCTGCTGGTGTTAGATTGTATGGAAAGTGAGATTTTTGGCACGTGTAGCTGTCAGCTCACCGCACGGGGAAACATTCATGCGCTGATGCACATTGTATGAAGGTTAATGTAAGAACTCCATGCTGAATAGCAAAGTTTAAGCCTGGTGGAAAAGCTTAGGCCTTACCTCAGTGAGGCTGATGTGAATAGATGAAACTTGTTTGTTTTGGTTTGGGTTTTTTTTGTTTGTTTTGTTTGGTATGTGTATGGTTGGACTCGACCTCAAGAGGTCCCTTCCAACCATGATGATTCTGTGAATGCAAAAGGAGTACACTTGGGTGGAGTGGCTCTATGACATTTATGGTCGTTTTGAACTGGAGAGTTGGCCTGCCTCTCCATATCAGCTGACATAGGCAATGATTTAAATCTGCTATAAACGTTTCTAGATAAATAGCTGGAAACAAGCAATTGAACACTCATTTCAAAAGAGTTTTTTGTCTATTGCTAGAGATCTATTGCAAAATATATTTAAAAGGCTTGTTTGGTAAGCAAAAATATTAGGGCTACTTGAGGGATTCTGAACATAGAAGATCTCTAATAACAGGGTTATACTCAGCCCCAAAATGCTTTTATCTGTTCCAGACCCAGATCTGACTAAACGAAAATCTTCACTTGCCTGCTTCTCATTCCATTTGAAAACAAGAATATTAAAAAACCCAAACACAACAACAAACAACCAAAAACCAAAAAATACCCAAAACCTAAATAAAAACATTGCAGTCAGTATAACCCTTTATATCTAGCCAAAGCTTTCAACTGATCAAATGTATTTCCCAAAATAAAGATAAAACAGAATGTTAGTTTGTGAAGCTCTGAATCCTTCTGTATTTCAACCACTTAAAATACTTCAAATGCACATATGCAATCAGGACAAAGCTGACTTGAAAATTATAAGGAAATTGCAGCTGAGACATCCTATACTTTATTTATTTTATTCCCCCCCTCCCCCAGCTGCCTGTAAATAAGAAGAGCTCTTCCTCGGTTTGGGCATCATTATTTTCATGTCTGTTTGGAAACCTTTTATCTTAAATTTGAAATTGTATAGGCTAATAATTAAAGGATTTAAAAGTCATGTCTTAACTTTCCTAGTAGTCCTTAGCTGCAGAATAGTCTTTGCATGTCACTTCCTGCATAAAATTCTAACCAGAAGTTCACCAAGTTGGGCACATGCCATCTAGTGATACACATAGGAATATTAACAACTTCATTCCTGAACGTAGATGTGTAATATCCACTGAGTGAATACTTCTCAAATAAAATAATTTGGTCATTCTATAGAGAGAGAATGTGAAACCTGTAATTTCTTTTATTTTTTTCTTAAATGAATGATAAACTGTGCAAAGACTTTTCAGTCAAACATAATTTTTTTGGTTACTTTTGGTTACTTGGTAGCTTTCCCTAATGTAAGGGGCAAGGAAAGCTCTTAAATGCTAAGATGTTATCTGCACTTTTGAAAAATTTTTGCTGATGTACTTAGTGATAATTACATTCTTCAGGAGGTAGTTCAAATTTTATGACATACTATGACAGTTTTAAAAGCAATGAAATGGGAATTACTTTATGAAAAAAAAAAAAAAAAGTATGTTTTAACTGGTGAAAACTCTCATTACACCCTAATTATAAATCTGTTTCTTTCCTCAGACAACTTTTGAAAATAATTCTTAGTGGGCTTGGTATCCAGAAGTATAGACCGATCTGCTTTGTGGTGGCAGAAATGGCCATCACACAGTTGAGAAGTCAGGTGAGATTGCTTTGAGCTGACTGTATTTCTGTGGCTTTTGGATCTCCTGGGCTCTTCCTTGAAGTTCAGGAAAATTAGTCTTCTTGTAATTAAGTGTGTTTTCAGGAATTCCTAAGGCCACTGTAGCAACAAGAGAAACATTTTCCCATTGACTTTGTCTCCTTTGCCCTACGACTTGCAACTCCTATATAACTCCTGTAACAACTTCTCACAATGGAAATACTTTTATTGAGGAAAGTTCCAGATACCAGTTAAAACTGGACCGATTCAGTTTTTTCTTCATTTCCAATATGGAAATGATGGATTTCATAATTTTTTTTTGTAGTAAGTTACCCTGTTTTTTAATAAGTTCCTGAGGTATTGTTCAGTTTGGAAAGGTTCACAGGCTTTGTGATATGAAAGCAGTTTACATGAGTGGCCCTGCAGTCTTTTTTTTCTGTACGCTGTCAAATATATAACTATACAACTGTGAATTCAGTGTGAAAGAGGTGTGAACAAAGAGAGAATCATTACTTACCATAGGAGGATTTTATTAGGCGGAGTGTGGTTATAGTTCTGGATAAAGTGCAGTAGATCCCTATTAACTATTTAACAGCTATCTGCAACAGCAGACACCTTATAAATTAATAGACATGCTCAAAACACAAAGTGGCTGTAGAGGAAAAGCTTGGAAGGGTATATGAGTCTCCAGTGTAGTGGCTACTATTTAATCTATTTAATATTAGATGGCACAGTTCNTTTTTTTTTTTTTTTTTTTTTTTTTTTTTTTTCTTCTTTAAGTAGCAGAGAAACACTTGTGGAAAATGATAGAGATAATCCACTTCTAAGGTCTGTTCAGTAGCTCGTTTTACTAAATGATAAGTATCAGTTATGAAACTCAGACATAAATTATTCAAATGAAGAATCCATCAGTATTCTGCATGGAAAGATGCAGCTATAGTATGAATGGGTAGAGTAAGTGGCTGATATAGATGAGATGACCTGATTGAAAACACATGTGCTGCACCTGGCAGTGCTAAAGAAGAGATGACAGCCAGTAATTCCTTCTTGTTATTTAAGGTTAAAAGTAGGGACATTAAATTATCAATAATTAATTACAGCTGTTATTGAGAAGCTAATTATTGTGGCATTTCTAGGTGCAGAAGACTGTGTGAATCTTCCATACTGAGGTTTTGTAATTGAGATGCAGTTTAGCATTCCCTTCCTGACACAGAGCAAAGTAGAAGATACTGCCTTATGAACAGAAATGCTGATACCTTCCTGTACCCTGCATTAAAATAAATATCCAACTCGGTTCCAGTGACTACTTCCTCAGGGAAAAGGAAAGGACTGCTTTCATCAGGAAAAGCTGAAGCAGAGCAAAATACGTTTCTGCCAGTTGCTAGCTGGAATGGTTCTCGGTGTAAGAATATGTGTATTTGAACAAACTGAGGAAATGCTGAAACTGGGACACTTTTTATGGATGGGGTCTCTAAAAAAATATCTAACCTCTTGAGAGGCAAGGACGACCTGAAGGACAAGTAGACTCAATGCAATGGATATTCTGAGAAATCAGAAAATTATTATTAAATAATTAAAGGACTCAATCACTTCGGCTTTAATAGTAAGATTGTGATTAAAAGCATTAAAGAAAATTGGTGAGAGTAGATTTCCCATTTGTAATAAAAAAATGGTACAAAGATGTTACTTGATTATGTGTTAGCTTGTCTGGAAGAGTTTAGTTTACATTTCTGTTCTGGTTCCAATATGTTGTACTGTGTCAGGTTTCATCAGTGACATCGTGTTACACCACACAGAACACTCAGATATGATGGGTACAGCCTGGCATCATTCATGTAGCATGAGCTGTATAGGTTTTTAGTATTGAGGTTTTCTTTAACATTGTTATCAAACTGGATAATCTATGACTTCATCACTTTATCAGTCCATCAATTATACCGTTACCTGTTTCAAACATCTCAAAAGATCATCTGTAGATTATTGAAAAATGTACAAAAGGAATGAATATATAAATATAAGGAAAGGAAAGTCAACCTGGAAGTTTTTCCTCTGGGGAGGTTTCAATGATTTTTAATATGATTTTAAAAAGCACTTGACTATTTCTGAATTAAGAGGCTGCTTTTAATATTTTCATTTCATGGGAATAATAGTGAGTGGCTAATTAAAGTTTTAGAGTGATTGCTACTTCAGACTACCACTTGAGCTCACTTATGTCAATAGACAAGCTCCTAATGACTGTATCATTCTATCTTTCACTTTTTCAGTTTACTTTTCAAGCTATAATTTTCTGTCTATGACTCTTTCTGAAATCAAATTTATTTTAATTTGTATAAAAATTTTATTTTGAGAGAAAATATGTCCTTTTTAAGGACATCAGCAATCAGCCTGTCTTAGACCAGAGACTGAACACATTACAGCTGAAAAAAAAGAAGCCATTGAGCATAATTCATAGCCTGGAATTTATTTTGCAAAATAGTCTTGTAATGGGTTATTTATTTCTGAATGGCAAAAGAAAGTCAAAATAGACATTTTTTGTTTGTTTGTTTCAATAGAATTCTGTTTCCAACAGAGAACTCGACAAGTTGGATTTTGAAGAACTCTTTTTCAGAAGGAAAGCTAAAATTTTCTTGAAGTCAGAGGACTTTTCTTTCCCTTAAGAAAATGAAAGACAGTGAAGAATCTGCACTTGCTTGAAGAATAAAACTTGTCTAGAGGTGTTAGACTAATTTAGCAGGGAAATTTAGCTAATTTTGTTTGTAGTGAAGCATAAAATTAGATCATATTATACACAAACAGAGCTCCTTTGTTTCTTATGATTATTTTTTTTTTCCATGATACTTATGCTGGTCTCTAAAGCACTTGGCTTTAGTAAAACTGATAAATTGCGTGACCATGGGTTTCCAAGCAGGGGAAGAAATGCTTTTGATCAACCAATGGAAAGACAGTATACTTAAATCCTGAAAGAAGAACACAGTGTTTTTTCTGATCTGCCCCCAAGCAAGTATTGGGAAGAAAGAAGCAAACACCAATGGTCATGACTGTACCCTGAGATTGGTGTGAGTTGGGTGTGCCAGTAGCTCTGGGAAATTAGATCCTGTTGCAAGGACCAGGTCTTAAAAAGTGTTTGATGGTAGAAAGCAGTATAGTTAACAAGTTTGGATGCGGGATTGTTGTGAGTGTGTCATCCACGGGTGCAGGTCATACTGTCTAGACAAAAAGAAAATTTTAGCTGTCTATTCCTCTGCTTGTTATTTGAGTACGGTATTTTAAGCTGATCATGAAATGCCAGAAAGATATACATTTTAGTCTGGGCAGATAGATACAGGTCTAAAGCACAGAATTAGATCAGCAGATAATCATTGTCAAGATTAAAGTTGAAATTGTATTTATGAAAAAGATCATTTGAGACAAGATTTAGAGCAAAAGAATCAGGGAGCTGAGCCCGAAGCCTGCAGAGCCCCAATGAGTACAGTCATTTTGAGGGCCCTGAGGGTTCAATTAACCTTGACAGCCTGAAGTCTTTTAAGAAGAGCAGAGCTTACGAATGAAATGCAATGAAATATTACTACTTTTAAACTATTGGCAGTTTAAAACCTTGTCTCGACAGCAAAACCTACTCGGCAGACACCTCTAAAATGCTGTACACTAAATGTGCTGTAAATTTATTCTTCTGACAGGTTTATTTCTTCATTAAATATTTATGTTAGATGGGTTTTAGCATATGCATGACGTTGCTGTAAATTGAGTTAGAAATTTATCAGGTTAAGTCGTGTTTGAGTCTAAAGGTCTCATTCTTGATTGTTCAGTCATGCAGCAAAGTAGAGGGGACCTACAAATAACAGTCCTCAAAGCCAAATGTAATAAATTTGAAGAGGCGGCTCTATTTTTCAGTCAATCCATATAGGTATCTTTTTGGGGATTTTATTTACTTTTTTTCCCTTCTCTGTTCTTGTATGTTTTACATGATTGTGTATGCTTTTCTCATCTTAAAAATGTTGTGCAACTAGCATACAAGAAAGAGATCTAAATTTCAATAGTGTGTCTCTTCCATTAAGTGGAAAGGAAGGAGCTATTAGCAAGCTGTTCTTGATTAACTGTTTTCTTTTATGTTAAATGGAGGATTTCCCAGCATCTTGACAAATGAACTCTTTGGCCTGCTATGATATGTACAGAGTATTACCAAACATTTACCAGATAAATAGTTCTTTGCTAGTGGGTAGCTCTGTGAGTTTGCATTTCTACTGGATCTATTTCTGCACTATACAGTTATACAGCCATCGTATCTATTGCACTGCGTTACTCATATTTCATGATTAGAGAAATTAAATTTATCAAGTACTGGAATAACAAACAGGAGAAATAGCATACAGCTGATTCTAATATTGAGTTCTTGCTGAAAAATCATGAAACTTTTGGGATATATGAAAATCTTCTTTAATGACTAATACTTGTATGGATATTTGTCAGTAACAAGTAACATGACTCCATGAGTTAGAGCACATTAATTTATGTTTTTATTTGGAGAGGGAAATGGGGGAGGAGACATTCGTAAATCAATGCATTTAATATTTGTCTAGCTCTAGTTGACATTCTAGTGAATAAACTTTGCAGCTAGGAAATTCCCTACAGGATCTTTGCCGAATGAAAGAATTTTGTAACATCTTCTGGAAATCCCATCTGTGTTTCTGATAGTTTTCTGGAACAGCTTCAGTGATGATCTTAAGATCCATATGGATCTTATTATAGTTCTTCTGCTTGCTATGGGACACTCTGGGAGCTGAGGTGAGTTGTAAAAGATCATTAGCTAAACTCAGTGTGATTAATTAAAACTTCAGAGTCCTAGCTTTAGTGTCCTAAATGTATCTTGTTAATTAAAAGGAAAAAAAGGTTACTTGAATTCTGATAATTTTTTTTAAATAAATATGTGATCTTCATAAGTGTGTCTTTTTTTTTTTTTTTTTTTTCCTTGATAGCTAGAATATAATAGTGGGACATTTATATTTATTTTTTTTTTATATATGTATACTTTAACAGAAAAACTTCTACCTCCTGTTTTCATTAAATACGTATATTGTTAATGATCAAATATACTGGTTAGCATTGCCAAAGAAAAACTATGCCAGGGTTAGAGTTTTACCAAGGTAATATCTCCCTGCATATGACTCAGTAAACTAGTAATATTAAGAATGAACTGAAGTACAAATTGGAGGAAATGACTATAGAGGAAAAAAGTTTTTGTTTAAAATTACTTTGTTAAAATCTGTAAGTTTCAATTGTCTCAAAGTTGTTAGAATATAATTATTTGCAGCTAACCTAATGAGTACCACCCATTCAACTGCCACGCAAATTTACTCTGTTATCATCTGAATCTGTCTCTCCAAATCAGCTTCTAATTCCCTGATAGATTCCCATGGGCTGTCAGAGCATTGTACCATAGGAGAAGAAACAGAGAAATTATTACTGTGTTCACTATAGCGATTCCTTTTCTGAAACCTCTAAGTTCATTTTCCGATGAGTACCTCAAATTGTGGCATTCGTAGTTATATTGAGGCTGAAAATCTGAATGTAGTATCTGTCTTGACTTGTCTGTCTTGGTTTTTTTTTGTGTCATATGAGATGTCACGGAGCATTTATCAGTTGATATCTATTAAGGGAAAAAGGACAAATGCAGTAGAGACACTGGGTAATCTAAATGCCTGGCTCCTGTTTTGGATGCACACAGTTACCCCGTATTCTGTGATTTCTACCCAAAGAAAACCTCATTCTGCAGGTGGGGGGTGGAGAGGAGAGTGGGCACCATGAGCAGTGGTTACATCTTCTGGTTTCCAGGGTTCCTAGTGTAATTAGTAGAGAGTATACTACTTTCCACAGTTTAAATACAGCTGCTGTGATTGTGTAGTCTAAACTGTTAAATTTGTCCTGTTTAACAGCTATCAAATTCACCATTTGTTGCTGAGCCAGAATACTTCTACTGGAAAGATGTCTAATTTTTATTTAAAAGAATTCATGACATAGAGAATCCACTGTATCTCTTGATAGGTTGCTCCAGTAAGAACATAATAATGGCCTATGCTCTGTCCTGCTTCCCCAGTATCCTGCCTCTGACAGCAGCCAGGAAGATTACAAGGACAAGAGCATCATAATATACTTCCAAAGTGCTTTCACATCTTTTGAGTTTGTACTTTGGGAATTTCCTAAACCAAATGGGAATTTGTGGTACGTATGAACCTCAGGGGTTTTGTCTGATCTCCCCAGGCATTATCAGTCTCCTTGGTGTTTAAATAAATGCCTTAGTTCCTGTATGAATCAATCAAGATGAGATTGTAAGAGGTACTGCTTTTGAAGTTTGAACATTTTTCAGACCTCAATTATTAAAAATTTTTATACAGTAGCACCTAAAAGTGCTGTATAGCTCCTTTTTTGTTATATGAAGCCAAGGAAAGCTTATTTGATTCTTGAGGCTTCTGAAGAGATTAAACACAGATAAAACAGTTTTCCTAGACTGAAAGCAGGGAGAAGGCACTTGGATGAGTCTTTTCTGGAGAACGTTGGGAAAAGAGGTAGCAGGACCAAGAGGAGAGTAAAATAATTTTCCTTCTCATAATTTCCTCTGTTGTAATTGCACTATGTATGTGACTTATATAGTGTAAAAAAAGTAACAGAACACAGGACCTGTCTGCATCTGATACTTCACACCTATGTGCATCACTCATTGCACAATTTGTTTTTCTCAAGTAGCTGGAGAACGATGGATATTGGAGCAATATAGCAGGCCAGAAATGTTAAATTGTGAGAAAAGGAAGGAACAGGTTTGTGCTAATAAAAAAGTCTTTTTCAGGCACTTAACATTTTTGATACTCTACTCACAGCAGACATACAAAATGATTTCTTCATAGCATTTATAACATCTGAAGGACAAGTGCTAACAATGAAAAATAAACATCTGAGGAAGTCTAGTATGCATTATTTTCTCCTAATGTTTGTCAAGAAGATAAATGTTATTAGGATATTATACTATTCATATTTCTCTACTTACTTTAAACTGTTAGTATTTAATAGGCCCCAGGCAAGAGGCTAGTGTGTTACAAACCAAGTCTATGATCCTATCTGGGATGAAATCAAAGACAAGTATTTGTTTGTATGCATCCTTACAAATCAGCCATAAATTTTCAGAATTAACCCAACATCTGAAAACCTGCTACCATTTATTTTCCCAAAATGATTTTTTTTTTTCCTTATGGCACAACTAACAAGTAGGGATATTTGATGTTTTGCTGGCAAGCTAATATTAAGATCATAAATGCCATGATTTTTATTAAGACCTTCTGATTTCGGTGACTTCCTGCTTGTGGTGCCAATGATGATATACAGAAACTGTATATAGTCCTACAAAGCATACTCACATAAATGAAAAACAGACAACAGGGAACTCAAAAACATTTAAGCAGGAGTTTTAACTCATCACAATGAATCTAGGCTAGGCGTTGTGAACCCACAAGCACTTGCAGATATTTGTTTCAGCAAAACATACTTGATTTTCCTTTGTTTTACCACTTATACGGAGCAAGTAATAGGAAGAAATAACTCGGTATCTGTCCTTCTCATGTGATTATTGTTATTGAGAATTCAATGATGTCCTGGTAGCATTTTTGGGGGGTAAGAGACTGGAGAGAAAATCCAGAGACTTGCATTCTGTTCTGTACCAGTCATTTCCCATTTATTTAATCTGCAAGTACTTGATTTAGTCTGTTATTGCAGTGTTGCCATCTCATTCTTTCGGTCTTGCCTGTCAAGTACAACCTTTTAGCAGAAGTGTTTTTATTGCTACACGTAAGTTCAAAGGAAGCTGAGTGGCAAATGGAGCTTTGAGCTCAGTTACGCTTGCTTTTTATGCAGGTAAAAAGAATTAAAGACTATGAATGACCCAATGAATGTTGAAGAATAGTGTGTGACACACAATAGCTATTTATCATTAGCTGTCTGCACCTCCTGTTCTGCCTGATGGTGGTACGTTGAATAAGTTTTTTCATATTGAGGCTTTACTCTGCATGGTTATCTTTGCTATCCCTATAGGGTCAGTTCACTTACTGAATGGTGCAGAGGATTTTCTGAGTCTTTCTAACAGCATTGCTCATTTGAAGACTATACTTAGAACTAGTTCATTGTATGAAACAGTCATGATAGTAATTTGTTCAGGGGAAATTGCTTTTCCAAAGGTGGAGAAGTTAATTAAGTGTGTAACAGGAGGAAGCTAAACTTTACTAATTACTGAGAAGGGTAACGATTATGGGATAGAACAGATGACACTTGGCTGAAGATGAACTCAAAAAATTGCTTTAGCCAAAAGGAAGTTAGAAGAGTGAATAGAAGATGAGCTTTAAGAAAGCAAAGACTCTGTCACTGTGTCCTGATAAATTATACCTCATTTATAGTGTCTGCTAGGTGTTAATCAATAATATGTCGGGATGATTCTTCACTTTTGGGCACATAGCCTGCTGTCTGTTATATAGAATTTCACTTAAATCCTTTGGGTCCTCCCCAGGAGGATGTACTGAATAAAAGGGTGACAGCTCTTACAAACAACTTGCAAGAATGTTTATAGGCAAACTGTAGCACCAGTGCTCTGCTCTACTATCCCCTTTGAAAGGGAATGGCAGTTAGTCCTGGGAGGCCTACCAGCAATGAGTTACACAGCCATATCAGCCATGTCTTATCAAAATAAGAGGCTATGTTGTCCATAGATTGCTTATCTCCCTGGATGCTTTATTTACCTCTGAACAGTAAATATAGTTAACATTCAGGAAAAAAACCTACAATCCTACTTAAGTAGGTCCCCCTTCTAAATTCATGCTTGCAGGTTTTATCTCCCAATAGTTACTGAGTGTGATATTCATAGAGTCAAACTAAAAATATTTTACTCCTTTGATTTTGCTGTTGGGGGAAAAAAAAGACTGTACTTTCTGTTGTTCTGCTCTATGGAATTCAAATGCTTGACCCTTGATATCATACTGTAGTTCTTCATTGGGAAGTATTAGAGGATCTGTTTGTGTCCTCCTGGAAGGGAGTTACATGTGTAACTGAAATGTGTAATTGGTCTCTTTGTGCAACTTTCAGTGCTGGGTTAAATTTATATTAATGAAGAGGACTAATTCAAGGTTAATTTACTGTTAAATTCTCATTTTAGAATTCAAGTGGGTGCTGCTTTTATGATGGATGCTAAGTTGATATCAGCCTTCCTGACTTACACTAGAAAGACTGCAATTTTATGTATAAGCATGTATATATCTATCTTTCTCTCTAAATATATATATGTTTGATTTTTTTTAACAGGAAAGAAACACTTTCATTAATTTAGGCAGAGCAGTCTAATAGCAGTATACCTTAGTAAAGTTCTAGTGAGCTAGGAAAAAAAGAAGATAATAAAAACATTTATCTAAAGGAAAATGGTTTCTTTGCTTTAAATAACATTTGCCATATAATCATAATTAAACTTCAGTATCTTTGAGGCAAAAGCTTATTAGGCAAGTCATCAAAAAGATAAGAGTGGGACTATCCATTAAATACGTAACAATGATAATTTTCATTCACTTATTATAAATTTGCACGATACTGTTAGTAAATTCAGAGGAAACATCAACTCTAAAAGATGCAGTTTTCAAGCCTGCAAGAGATTAGTTGCCAAATTATAAACAAATTAACCATTATGGGAGTGAGACATTCCAACCAGAATCTGTTAGATACTGGTATTATCTCTCTCAGTTTCTAGACTGGTTTTCTCAAGTATTGTCCATTGCTTTCATCTTGTTTGTTCAGATTGATGTGACAGGTTGTTTGAAATGTTGGGTTTGTGTTTGGTCCAAAGTAAAATTTTCCCATGGTGGTGTGAATTCAGAACTGGTCATCATTCACATCTCACTTTTAATAGGGTAGTTCTATTTTAATACTCTTTCTATATGGTATGGGGTAATGTAAATATTGAACAGGGAAATAATTTCTTCAGTTGGCGGAGATCACTAATGAAAATGACATACTATGTCTTCAGGAAAATCAAACTGATAGTCCTAGATTTCATTTTATACATTTCAACAAAACCTGTTTTATAAAAATAATAATATTTTATCATTTGATTAAGTATAATAAACTTTCCCAGCATTTTCCTTCTGTTCTTCACTTACAGGAGCTCCAGTAAGGCTCTATTTCTCAAAGACTATGTCCATTCTATATTCCCATGCCCATTTGTACGACCAGATTAGACAATTCTGATGTTGACCTACATTGTTATAATGACAAAACAGATTCAAACTGCTGACAAATACTACTTTTTTCTTGTTGGCAGATGGTATCAAGGCTGTGATACAAGAAACTTGTAGTCTGGGGGCTTTTGTTTTGTTTTGGTTTTTTTTTTAGTGGTTCTGGGGAGGGTTGGCTTTNTTTTTTTGGGTTTTTTTTTTTTTTTTTTTTGGCTATGTGACTTCAGCCTTCTTTAAGGCCAATGCTCAAACTTGAGTGTACTTTAGGCAAATACCATCACATGCTTGTGATCTTTTCTGGTTTCATTCTGTAGTAAAGGAAAAATAACTGCAGTTCACTTTGGTTTCAGTGAAATCCTGAAATACTTTCCTTTGAAGCAATAGGTCTGGCCTTTCATCAGTCTAGTTATTGGTACCTACATACTGCAACCAGTTCTTTGTTCTTTCGCTTGGAATGAATTGATTGTCAGTGTCCTGGAATGAATAAAAATAGAAAGAAGAAAAGCTTTTTTTTCTCCACTCAATGTTTAGTGTGCAGTAGGAGAGTCAGTAATGTTACAGCACGGACAAAACAGATAAAATGATTTAAACTATTACATTTTAATTGTCTTTGTTTAGAGGATGTTTTAGCAAGTACTCTTTTACAGCATTGTGTGTTCTTCATTTACTAAATTCCTAATCTCTCGTAAATAGCTTTTAGGAGCTGTTATTATTAAGTGTCCAATTTGGCTCCAGCTTGCAAAGAAGAAAGAATGCACTTAGAGTTCATGTTGCAGTGCTGCAAAGCAATTGCCTCATGGAGGTGAAAAAGCCCAACTTTTAGGGCACAATTTATAATTTAAGTCTAAACCAGTTTCTTAGTAGGACAATTCCTAATAGAAGGTGTAGGGGGAAAAAAATGGAAAAGAAGTAATCAGACTATATGAATCATTTAAGCTTCCTTGGAGACTGCAGTATTATACTAAATATACTATATAATGATACCAAATAATATAAAAAAGGTTCTCCATTTGGGACAAAAGATGTGGATAAGCTCTGTGTTCTGCCAAACTTTATACATAGTTCAGGTGATGCATACTATACCAAAAAAAGGAACTTAACATGGCCTATTTTGTGCCATTGTTGTTATTAATGACAGTTGAAAAAGATTTATTTATTTAATTATTCATTTATTTTTAAGCAGACAAGGTGATTTCTGTTTTCTCGCTCACTGGGTGTTTGTAAGAATTCATATTTATTCTCATTAGCTTGTGGAGTCTACTATTTATTTGTATCACTATAGTGTCTGGAGCTTTTCTTACTTTACATAGACAACACTTTTTGTACTAGATGCTTTATAAACGGTGCTTCTATGTAGAGAAAGGGATTGAGTATGTGTATATAGACATGCATCTGTGAAATATTAGTCATTAGTGAAGACTGCCACTTGTGTGGATCTGAAATAGAGGATTAATGGAATCATTTGTGTTACTCCATTTCTATATTCTGTAAAAGTCTTAAAACAGTCCTTTACCTGAAATCTTAAGCAATAAACATGCTTGATAACATGATAACATAACATCTTGATGAGATTAAATATGCTTTGGATACAAAATACTGCTAATAAAAGTCCATGGGAGACCACCTATAAGACTATAATATTTAGTAAAGGAGAGTGTGACAAAAGAGGTGCAAATATAGAAAATATCTATTCTTATTAAGCTGAATGGTCATTATAAAGAACTAAGGAGTTACATTACTTTCATCTAGTCAGTGGCAGAAGTAAGCTGTTGGCTTAAGGAAAACTGTTGAAAATGATTGAGATTTATGTTCTGGACAGAGAGAACTCTTCTCTTTCAAAGCTAAATTATAGTATAAGTATGAAATCAAAGTAGTAAATATATTCTTTCTGGTTTGCAGCAAAACTTTAAAGACTTTATCACAGAAGCCTGTTATAGGGGGAGAGATTAAAATATAAAATTGATACATCTTACTGTATGCACACATGGAAGTAAGAATTAGAGAACTGCATACTGTTTTAAAATCCTTTGTGTTCATTTCTGTAATCAAAATAAGATCTAAAAAGTTTCTGCTGCATGATGTAATAAGGAACAGTAAAACTGATTATTTTAGAATTTATTTAGGGGAAAATGTCAGAGGTAGGAATGAGATTAACAAAATAGCCTAAATTCATCTGTGGATAATAGGATTGTGTAAGGCATAAATTTGGCCCAAATAGTTTCCTAAGCTTTTTATATCTGAAACTGGAGTCCAGATCAGTAAGAAAGGAAGGTATATGATGCTCACAAGTGAGTTATAAGACATTGCAACCCTGAATTAAATGTATTTAGAATTTTTTGACTGTTGGGATTGTGTAATAACTGTAAGACATTCTGTCAGAGTATTTCACCTCTCTTCTGCTCCTGTTCTGCTTTATCACAAAACTTGTTGAGGCTGTGGTCAGAATTTTCATCTTCAAGAAAAGTCTTTAAAGCTAGTATAAGTGGTTTGTGTCTAGCCTGTTACTGGAATAGTGAACTGGAACACTGAGTAAAAAGACCATGAACAGTCTTTGCTGCTCTGTCACATTTCCTGGCTGTTGAAACATCCCCAAACAAAGCAGTGCAGCTTCTTGCAAGTTAAAGGAAGTCAGTCGCAGCTCTTATTTTGGTGGCCTTGACTGATCTTAGATTTGTACTTATAAATGTTACATTCCACTCTCATTATCTTCCTTTCTTCTCAGGTCCTTGAGAAGGCAAAGAGAAGGAAGTACTGAGCTTACAGAATATAAAAGACACACATCTTTCATTTGAACTATGCAAAATTTATCATTGAGGTTTTCATCTTGGTAATGCGTCGATACCCCAGAATTCTAATTGTTTTCAAACAAGATATTCCATTCATGGCTGATGAGGCAGAGGATCCATTTTTTAAAAATCCAGATAAGTCTTAGCTATTTGTTTCATGTTTGCAACACTTGCTTTTTTCTCTGGATACACATATGCAGAAATGAATTTACAAATATTGGTGAAAGTAATTCACAATACTCTGTGGACTTTCCTCCTCACCTCAGGGATTTTTTTTGCTTGTAATCTTAAGACTTCAAAGTCATCTTCCTTTGAAGTGAAACTGAGCACTTTGATTGTTTTGGTTGGGATGGGTGTTATTTCATTTTGTTTAATGTTGCGATCTACAGCTATTTGCAGAGAAATGGCATCTCTATTTTTTTTTTCTTTTCCTCCGCTTAGAGATATCCAGGAACTTTGCTCTGGGTTAATGGAACGTATTTGTCTAATACATCAGGGCACAGATCTACAGCTGTAATGGAAGAATGCATGTTAGTAGAAGGGATGGATTTGATTTAATGTCACCTTTCTTTTCAAATGTCACTGTTACACATTGTGATATCCTGAGTGATTTGAACTATTTGACAGGGTGTCTCAGGTGATTGTTTTCAGCAACTAGTTGATTAAGCATCCTCCTGCCACCCCCCAGAAATGGAAGGGAGTGGTTATGAAGAGCACAATTGACCAACAGGTGCTTTACCTGGCAGAAGTGGAAGATGGAGGCAAAGATCCTCAAATAGAAGATATCCTCCATTATTCAAGTTGTTTTTCAGGCTGCCTTCTAAGACCTTTAGAAAAGGTAAACAAGGCAGCTCTTTCAACTTCGTTGAAAGCACCTGACTAGGATTTTACATGTGAATAGGAGTGAAAGAACACTTCGTCTCCAAACCTGCCCTTTGCCAACCTTTCTGTGAGAAGTAGGCAGCTTTCAGGGTTGAAGTTCTTTAATTAGACAGGTAGAGTAGCTTGGGTAAACTTGCCCCAATCCTGACTTCTGCTTATGAGAGTACAAAGTTCGGAAGTGCAGTGTTGTGTCTTGTTGGAGCTTCTTCTGTTACATTCTCTTTTATGAGCATTAATGTTTACCTACTGAAAAGAAAGCAATGGCAAATAAGAGAGAAAAATGAAAAAGTTTGACCTTTTCAAAGCTGGAGATGTGCAACACATGCCCAGAGCTTTTGAAGGTTATTGAAGTTGCTTTCAGTAAAGCTGTAGGACATAATTTAAGTGTTTTCTTCATTGCATCACACAAGTTCTCTATGCTGGCAAGCTGAATTCCTCTTTACCTCGGGTATTTGAGGCATGTTGTTGTAACCAAAACACTCAGAAGTATGAGTACAAAAAGTATGTTGTATAATTGTAATGGCTTTTATGTTGGATTTTCAAAATATCGTTTATCACCACTGAACTTGACAGCTTGTCATTTTTATTTGAAGAAGTATTTTTACATTTAAATAATGATTTGCCATGGTTTAGCTCCAGCCAGTATCTAAGCACCATGCAGCCACTTGTTCTCTCCACTGTAGTGGGATGAGGGGAAGAATCAGAAGAGTAAGAGTGAGGAAAAAACTCACAGGTTGACATAAAGACAATTTAATAGGTAAAGGAAAAGCTGCACATGTTAGGAAGAGCTGCACACGTAAGCAAAGCACAGCGAGAAATTCATTCACTGCTTCCCATGCGCAGGCAGGTGTTCCGCTCTCTCCAGGAAAGCTGGGCTCTATCATGCGTTAGCAGTTGCTTGAGAAGATAAACAGCATCATTCCAAAAGTCTCCTCCTTCCCCCAGGTTTATATGCTGAGTGTGGGGCCACATGGTATGTAATTAACCCTTTGGTCAGTTGGGGGCAGCTGTCCTGCTTATGTCCCCTCCCAGGTTCTTGTACACCCGCAGCCCACTCGCTGGTGGGGTGCGGTCAGAAGCAGGAAATACCTTGACTGTGTGTAACCACTGCTCGGCAAGAGCAAAAGCATCCCTGATTTAATCAAGACTGCTTTAATTGCAAATCCAAACCAATCCTATACTAGCTTCTATGAAGAAAATTAAATCTATCCCAGCCAAAACCAGCACATCATTACAATCACTAAACCGTAATAACTTAAAAGCAGACATATTGCCCTGGGAAAGTGGTCTAGAAACTAAGATTTTGAAGCTTCAGACTCAGAGTAGAAGGGTTCTTGAGTCCTTAATATTTATACCCTTTGGGAGAAATCTGGAATCTTCCATCAACTACCCAGTGAAAAGTAGTGCTTCAGAATGATCGTCAAAAATCCAATGTGGAGAAAGGTGTAAGAAGAAACTTGTATCCACTTGGTATCTGGAGATCAATGCTCTTTCTTGAAAAGATGCACCAGTATAATATCTGTGAAGTGATTGAATGAGGTTTCCTCCTGTCTTCTGGGTAGTGACCAAGAAGGGCAGGGAAGAAGATTCATAGTAAACTATTCTTGAATGTCCAAGATCTGGAAAACCTGTGGTAATTGTTATTCTGGCTGAAGGCATTGACATTTTCTACTCGCAGCTTCTTGGAAGCATCCTAGCACTCTGCAAAAACTGTGTGAAATTATTCATTGCACATGAGAAGAAAATATATTGGCCCCAGTAGACAGCAGCCCAGAGTAGGAAACAGCATTACTCTGAAGGCTACTAGCAACAGCACTCCTTAACAGAGGGAGTCCTGGCTCCTGTCTTAAGACTTTCTGTTTTAGCTGTAGTAAGTAGATTGCAGAAAAATATCACATAGCTTTGTAGGTTAGTAGAAGAATGTTATCCCTTATGTGTGCAATACTTTCAATTATATTTCTTCCAAAATTATTGGCCTGGTCTGGAAGTATTTCACCCCTTACAATCCTCAGACCTCAGTATTTCCTCACCCTTTCAATCCTCAGACCCTCAGTGAATTTGGTTGTTTCCACTAGTTTAAAACATATTGTGAAACTCCCGTTGTTGTCTTGCAGCTCAGGTTAGGTTCCTGGTTGAAATGATGTGATGCTCTGTCTAAAAAGGCATAAGAAAACAGGCAAAGAACAACTTTGCAGCTTACTTTGATGATACCGTGTCATGTTTAATCAGTGAAGATTGAACCAGTCACCTTGAGATTCTGAGAGCATTGTTCAATACCATTTTAAACATTGATTTTCTGTAACTATGAATCCTCTCAAGTAGTCATTAGACAGGAAGCAAGTTACCTGGGGGTTTTTTAATACAGAAAATGTTAGAAAGATAGAAATCTAGCCTGGAGGAGGCAAGCTGGAAACTGAGGAGCAGTTTGTCAGACCTGAAGCAAAGGCATATCTCCCAGGACTGGCAGGGGTGATGGTATTCAATTGATTTTCAGACAGAGCTAGAACAACTTTTTGACCCTACATCACCTGACAATACTTTTTAGATGACTAAAACTGGACAGAAAGTGGTAAAATAAAATAAAATATATATTTCTTTATAGGTAGATATGAAGAAGAGCTAAGCCTTGGATCTCTTTTTCAGAGCTAACATTAGTTGTGAATGTTTACTGCCAACAGATGTTTCAGAGTTAAGGCAATTACTTGAAAACGTTGCCCAAGACTATATGAACCTTTACTTCAGCAAAAAGTTATTTTCCATAATCTCTCTTGGTGTTTGAAAATGTTGAGCTAAAAAAAGAATGGTTATTATAGGTGTTTACTGTCGTCACTTAGCCTGTTGGTTCAAATGGTAAAGCAGTACAAGTAATATTGTCAGATGATGTCTAAATTACAACAGACATTTTTTTTTGCTAGGAAAGCAAAAATGCATGCAGAAAATATCAGCAATAAAGAAAAAATACCTATCTATTTCTCTTTCCTAATATAACTTGTATTATCTCTCTCTGACAAGCGCTATTTACCTAAATTATGGCAGTATGAGAACTTTCTGGAATCCTGCTAATCTAAGAAAAGCCCCTAAATAAAATTATCTGCTGCTATAATTAGGAGTAGTTCATAGGGATATCCATGTATGTATATCTAAACTATTAGGAATTTATATTGATCTTATCACTGTGGTATGAGTATGGTCTGAATTCGGTATTCCAAAGTATAGCATCATAGACAGAAACTGCTATTGGTTAGTAGGCTAGCTTGGATTATGGAAGAAATAATGGGGGTTACTGAAATAATACATTGCTGCAAAATCAAGATATGGTTTTGAAGACTACATTTGGTAGCCACTTAAGCTTTGTATTACACACCAAAGGAGACCAGTTTTGAAACTTCTTTTACAATAGTTTTATTCTTCAAAACCGTTACATTTCAAATTCTTTACTTTTTTGTTTGCCCTGCCTGGCTGTGCAAATACCACACTGTAGAGACACTTCTGCTGGACTGGAAGAACAGGTTTAGTGGATAACGTGTAGTTATTTTGTGGGCATCAGCAGGAATTGCCTAAGCAGAGTAAGCATAAGTTGCATACTAATCGATTCAAACATTTCTCTGTCTTTGCAGTCCACACTAAAATATTTCATATTACTTCAATATTGAAATGTAGCAAATGGAACTGGTTTATCAATGTTTCTTACATAAAATTTGTCATTAATTTTCTTTGCTGTCTTGCTTACTCTCCTGTAAAATCTACAGACCTTGGTGAAGACTATGCATCATAATTGATTTTTGGAGTGTTACAAATGACATAAATTTACTCCAACCAATGAATTTGTTAAAGCTTCCAAACACTTATTTCCCTCATCCAACATGGTCCCGGTGGCTTCATGTTCATCTTTGAGAACTTGCTTTTCTGCAGCATCTTTTGTTTTAGTGTGACAGAACATATTTGAACAAAATAAACTGCAAGGTAATTGAGGGATTGAAAAATAATGTAGTTAATTTAGAAACTTTGATAATACAAGTAGGTTTTTTTGAGATATAATTAGATATGACACTGGACAAGTTAGTGAAGATACTAATTGCCTCTCTGATTAAGAAGCTTGAAATGGAGCTTTGTAAAAGCTGCTGGTTTTGCAGGGTCTTTACTTACTGTGTGCAGTGGTGCCTCTGGCACTGATGGGAGAAGGTATTTATTTCAACATCACTTTATCTGACCATGACCCTCTCTCTGTACCTGCCTGAGAACACACTAGAAAACTATTTGTGAGCAAATATAACTGACCTCAGCAGGGACTAATTGCTTCATTAAGACAAAAATCAAGGGAGTACCAAAAAAAAGGCCAAAACAGTGTTGCAATTAAAGTTGACAGCTTTTTAAGTGATAAAAAAAAAAAAAAAAATAATAAATCTATTACAGTCCAATGGGAAATTTGGCAACTGAAAAAGGTTTTAAGTTGAAAAATGGAAAATCTCTATTTTGAAAATATTAGAATGAAAAACATTGTAAGTTCTTTTCATCAAAATGAACAGCTTGGTGACAGTTGCATGATTTCATGTAGACATTTCAGTATTGTCATAGCTTTAGCTTAAAAAGACATGTTGAGAGAAAATTGCACTTCGCTATAAGATGTCCGTTTGATTTATTTTCCTCTTGTCAGAATGGGCCTTTTGCTCTCCCTGGCTTTAGACAGGGATCAAATTTTTTTTCTCCTTGTCCTTTTGCCTACTATTAGTTGCTGTTCTAGAGGTTGCTTTGCTGGAATATCAACTCAATACCTCATTTTAACTAGCTGCAAATGAAGGGCCAGTCACTTTTCATTTCTGAATGTATCTTGGGGATCATATGATTAATTTATCTTTAACTTTGATGAGCAGCTGTCAGATAGATATATATATATATGCCGAAAACCCAGAAGAGGTCCCACAATTTCTCCTTGAAGCACATGTTTGTTTAAAAACAGTCCTTTAAAAACATTCCTTATTCAAAATAAGGAGATATGCCTTACGGTGGTCTTAAAAACATTCCTTTGGCATATCGTAAGGCATATCTCCTTATTTTGAATAATGTTCATGGGACACTGCTGATGTTTAAGTGATAAAAACCACTTGTCTGGAATCTGGCTCAGTGCTTATTTTCTTGTGGTTAGCCCCACACTATGCATATATGCATGAATAGTAATAAATAATACATATCCCCTCCTTTACAAAATAAAATTTAATCTAACATAACAAACATATTTACAGTGTGTGATTCAAAAGATATTTGTATATTAAGAAAAATCATAATTCCATCAGCTATTAATACTTTTTAATATTTAATATGAAACTAGATACACAAGATGAGCTTTCCATATTTTTTAACTCCTCTGTTATTCCTCGTTATTTTCATAGAATCATAGAATGGTTAGAGTTGGAAGGGACCTCAAAGATCATCAAGTTCCAACCCCCCTGTCATGGGCAGGGACACCTCCCATTAGACCAGGTTGCTCAAAGCCCCATCCAGCCTGGCCTTAAACACCTCCAGGGATGGGGCATCCACAACTTCTCTGGGCAAGCTGTTCCAGTGCCTCACCACCCTCACAGGAAAGAATTTCTTCCTAATATCCAATCTAAATCTCCCCTCTTCCCGTTTAAAACCATTACCCCTTGTCCTATCACTACACTTCCTGACGAAGAGCCTCTCTCCTGCTTTCCTGTAGGCTCCCTATAGGCTGTACTAAGGTTTCCCCAAAGCCTTCCCTTCTGCAGGCTGAACAGCCCAGCTTCCTCAGACGGTCCTCATAGGAGAGGTGTTCCAACCCTCTAACCATCTTTGTGGCCCTCTGTTGGTTCCAACAGTTCTGTGTCCTTCCTCTGTTGAGGACTCCAGAGCTGGACGTAGTACTCCAGGTGTGGTCTCATGAGAACAGAGTAGAGGGGGAGAATCACCTCCCATGACCTGATAGTCATGCTTCTTTTNAACTAGCTGAGGGTGCATCCTATCCCACTGTCCATGCCTACGACAAAGGTGTTAAATAGCACAGGTCCCAGTACAGTCCCCTTGTGGGACACCACTCGTCACCATCCGCCACTTGGACATTGAGCTGCTGACCACAACCCGTGCAGTCATCCAGCCAGTTCCTTATCCACCGAATGGTCCGTCCATGGGTGGAACCCATGACTTTCCAATTTGGAGACTAGGATGTCATGCAGGGCAGTGTCAAATGCTTTGCTGAAGTCCAGGTAGATGACATCCATTGCTCTGCCTTTATCCACCAAGTTTGTGGCAGTATCATAGAAGGCCATCAAATTTGTCTGGCAGGATTTGCCCTTGGTGAAGCCATGTTGGCTGTCTCCAGTCACCTCCTTATTTTCCATGTGCCTTAGCAGAAATTCCAGGAGGATCTGCTCCATGACCTTGCTAGGCACTGAGGTGAGACTGGCTGGCCTATAGTTTCCTGGGTCCTCTTTTTTCCCTTTTTTTGAATATTGGGGTTATGTTCCCCTTTTTCCAATCTGCAGGAAGTATATCAGATTGCCATGATTTTTTTCAAATATAATGGAAATTGGCTTGGCAACTTGGTGCACCAGCACCCTTAGGACCTGTGGATTAATTAGTTTTATTGAATGACTATGCTTGTGTATGTGTAATATTTATGGCTCGTATCATACTGCCATTCAATTCATACATAGTTTTTGTACTTTAACACTTCATCGAATAATTCTAATCTAGTCATTAGCATTGCCTGTAGAAAGTCCAGGTGTCCAGTCTCCAGGCTACGTTGCTTGAATGGGAGGTGATGTTAGGGAGAATGTTTGAATTGTGTAACACATTAACCTATCCTTCCCAGCATCAGTCTACTCTTTGTTTCTCTTTTTTTTTTTTTTTTTTTTTTGTAAAACTGGTCAGATTTTTTCTTTCAGGCATTGTGTTCCAGTGGGAGTAGCAAAATATAATGAGACCTGTCCTCAGTTTTTCCTCTAAACTAAGTCTGGTGTGTTCATTTGTAAGTGCAATGCCCTGCAGGATTGTGGCTATTTTGGTTCTTAATAGACCCTTTTTTACTTTTTGGAATTATAGGTGTCTCTTTCACTGTCAGTGGCTTGGTTCTATGCCAAAGGCTGTGTAACTTCAAATTAGAAATATAAGTAGTTAATTATTAACTGTTTAAGTCTTCTTTGGTTTCTGCCATTCTTCCTGTTCCTAAGTAGTACTTAGGCACTTACCTTTTAGTGGTCATTAGGAACACTTGTGCATGAAGGTACATTTTACAGTTAGTAAGGAGCGAGGGTGGGACCTTTTATCATGATAAATAATTCTTCTGGTTCAGGATTTCTATAGAAATTAGCACACTCATTTTCAGAGCAAACCTGTTTATCATAAGGGTAGGTGGCAAAATCCTAGATGTGATGTGATGCTGGTACTTCTTGGGTATGCAAATAGTTTTACCCAGAAACATGTAATGTAAGTTAGATGTAAAAATATTTTATGTTAAAAATGTTTATTTTTATGTTTTTATGTTGATCTCTATTTTGCAAAAACTCTAGTGGTACCATTAGCATATGGATACATCATCAGCTCTTCAACAGTTTCAAGTACAATATCATTAATAGAACCGAATACTGTTTCTCAAAATGTGCATTTGGCACTCGGATATATCTGTGGCAGATGTTATAGGAAAGATATAGAACATTATGACTGGTTTTAATAATTCTTATATGCCAATTGTTTCATCTTTTTATTATTATTTTTAACTGTGGCAAACAATGCTACTGAATTGCCAAGCTACCTTTGCCATATCATAAGTCATTGAAAAAGCAAAGAGAATTAATTTGGATGTCCTTTGATTCCTACCAGGTTTATAACTCCATTGCCAAAAAATCTTTAAAGTGTTTTGTGAAATTTATAGCCTACGTTCATATTTTGCTAAAGACATAGCTGAAAAATCAGTAGATACCAAACAATAGACAATGAAACCCCGTCTTAGAATATCCAAATATGAGTTCACGCAGAGCTAAATATACCTTGAATTCATGCAGAGCTATTAGTAAGGCTGAAGGCAAACGTATTACTAGGACTCTGCACTGGAAGGTGAGGTTACTGGAAGGTATTTCATTATTTTGCTGGTGATACGAAAGAACTATAAGCCACTCTTAGAAGCCTGGTCTGCATTATAAATAGTCATTGTCGCAGCTACATCTGTATACTGTGCTGGCAAGGTATTCCTGGTATGACAGCAGCTAATACAAGTTAAAGCCATGCTTAGAGAAATATGACTCACTCCAATGCCCTGCTTAGTTTCCCTTCCTACAAGGCACAGCAAGCTGTGCTAGCAAGAACACAGTGTTTGCTGTTATGACTATCTACATGAAGACCACGGTTACTTTGGTCACAAATCACGCTTCATTACACAACTCTGCCAGAAGAACTTTTTAGTTTAGAACTTGCCCCAGGCACAATGTCTCCCAAAGCTATTTCTGGGCTCATACGGTTTATACAGCATCTTTTGTTCAAGGCTGTGCCTAAAACCACAATGCAGCACTTGCTTCTAAAGAACCGAGCACCTTTTTTCTTTTCTGTAGTGTTTCCATTTACAGCTCTGACATTAGTATACTTTGTGGCTTCTAGGAATTAATATTTAAGTTTTAATGTTGTTAATAGAACAGCCTTTGCTTTACCTGTGTAGCTATAAGCAATTAATAATCCCTTCCTGATTCTCCATGAATAGCATAAAATATTGATATAAGAGCAGAAAGACTATTTATACTCCCTGCATTAAATACTCTCATTCAACTTGTCCATAACTGACTTCAGTACAAGAGCGCTAGGTTGGCTTCTCATGTATTCTAGGCTATGCCTACTAAAATACTTGTTTTTAATCTGGAGTGTTGTATCATTAGGTGTTCAATATGTTTTAGTCAAAGAAACTATATTGGGTTCAGCAAGGAGCAAAGAGGTAAAAATTTTCCAGCTGTGTTCTATAGCAGGTCACAGAAGATGATCTTAACATCCTTCTTGTCCTGAAAATCCAGAAGTAGAGAGTGAAACAGGGCAGACTTTGAGTTCAGTGACCAAGCTGAAAATTATGCAGGAGAAATTAATGTAAGTCTATTTTGAACATAAGTTGTCTTAGGGAATTTGTCAAACACTCCAAATTTGGGGATGAATTTAAGTAAAATGCATTTTTCCATAGGCTAATGTCTGTCAAAGCTTTGCAGGTAAAGACTAATTGAGAATGAGAGAAAGGTGGGGTGCACATTCTACTACCACTGCTGTTGAATAGTATATGCCCATTTGACAAGCAATGCTCACAGATCATCTTGCAGAACAGAAAATAATTATGATATGAATATTACTTGGGAAAGGAAAAGACAGATCATCCCATGATTCCGAATAAATGATCAGAGAGGGCAAAGGATTACATCCTGAAGGTTTATCTTGATTGTTCCATGGCAGTGAGAAAAATGCAGAGTTCCTTGTGATTCCAATTTCTAAAATTCCTAGATGTCCACGTTTCTGTTCCACAAGAATATGGTACAAATTTTCAGTTTTCTTCAAAGCTCCTTTTAAAATATATTTGGTATTAAAAGTTTTTCATATGCATGTGTACTTTTCTTTTTCCCATACCCAGTTTAAGTAACAGCTGGAGATCTGAGGTCAAAAGCCAAAGCTGATCCATACTAAGATTGTTTTAGGTATGAGTCTTCAGTTTTACACGTAGAGCTCAGTGAAAAGTGGGAAACCAAGAAGAAGCACTGAAGTCATAAAGAGAAAATGAGGCACTGTTATTAAAACTCTTCATTACTGCAATACCAGTTTGCTGAAATACTGAGGTATTTTCAGGTAGTACCTCAAACTTCAGTGGGCAGATGGCACATTCAGGTGTTTTGTTTTGGTCCTCAAAATACACTGTATTACTAAACTAATTCAAATTTTAAAACATCCAAATGAATAAGATACAGGACTATACAGCCTCTGTGCACTTTATTCCTTTGTCAGAAGACGAAGTCAGTCTTACATAAGACCTCTGAAAAAACAACAGTATATTTTGTAGAATATTGCAAGTTTTCATAATCTCAATAGCAGGGATCTGTGAGAAAGGATGGTTCAGTGAATATGGAATTAGCCCAAGGCTTGCAATTGCCACTTCTACATTTTTTTTAAGAAACAGTTTTGTGTGTGAAATAGGAAAGTGGCTTATTCTTATTGTACCTCAGTCCTGTATATGTGGAATGGGGCTAATAGCATTTTTGTGTCTCATAGTGCAGATAAATTATAAATGAATGATTGTATGGTGCTCTGATTCTGCAGTAAATGTGTGTGAAGTGTGAAATATACCCAGGCAGGGATAGTAAGTGTTATTTTAATAATATCAAACCAGGAACCATCACTATCAAAACAAGATGAAGCTACATTTAAAAATTGTACTGATGTATCATGGATTTCTGTTGCTTTAATTATGTATTGTTTTACATTGCTAACACATTTACATTACTTTTATTTTGCCAGAAAAAAGTTATACTGAACTTGGGGTTGGTCATGATTTTTCCAAATATATAAAAAAAAAAAAAAAAAAAAAAAGTTTTGTTCCTTTTTGAGCTTAAGGACAATGGAAAAAGAACAGCACTTATTTTGTTTATAGATATATAAAGATTTCTCAATAAAACCTTTCTAAGGAGCTCCAGGGATCCAGGAATTCCATGTTATCTTGCTGAATGGTGGAAGTCCTACATATGTTGTTCAAGATAAAATTTCCTTCCTCTACTTTCCCCTGGAGATGATGCTTTCAGTGTTTTCTTTCTTTGGTTAGTTGTGGATTTATTATTATGATTTCACTTGGCTGCTTGTGTGAAGATTGGAACTTGCCCTTTTTTTTTGTGTTAGACTTTTTTATTAATTTAAAAGGCAAGAACGTACCAAACTAAATGCTATCTCAGAAAATTCCATTCTTTTAAATAGAGAATTAAGGAGTCTTTACTCTTATGATTTCTACAAACCAAAAATTGTATGCTAGTGTGACTTGCTCTCAGTGTCGATGCAGTTAAATCATGACACCATGCAGAAGTAGAAGGAGACAGAAGAAACTGTGGAAGTGTAAATGGCAGATGGAAGCTCAATTCCCTTGGAAAATGATTTCCATATCTCACCCAATATCTTCTATGTTTTTAGTACTGTATTTTATAGAGTCAATAGGAGAGCACCATGTGAATAACGGAAATACATTGGAAGTGAAAGGTCGCACAAATAGGGCTGTGAGACGCATCAATAGGTTAAAGCTTTATTTTTCTGCTGTCAGTGTGGCAACTCTGCTGTTTACTCTGTAATGGGTTATGCATTGGCATCTGAGGAGTGTGTCAGGAGTTCTGGATGATACGTCCTTCTGTCTCCAGCAGGCAGTTTGGGTGCTTTTTAAATCTGGAGAATGATAGTTGGGATCCTCTTAAATTACTTAGTCATAAGAAGGCTCAGTGCAATGACCTTTAGCATGCATCGTAATCATTTGTGTGAAAAACAAGACCTGGTGTTAGACAAGTTGTTGGACTTACAACATCAGTTCGGTCTTTTGATTCTGACATACATGGCATACTTGGACTACTATAAAATTCTGTATAAAATATTATATATGGTACTTGAGTCAAGTATCAGAGGACACTTGGTGGTTCTAAATGCCAGTAAATTAATTCACCTTGTCATCCCTTTTGGGCAGAAAAACGGGAAGTGATTTTTAAGTAGATATGAAAATAGCAGCAGCATTTTTCTTCATATTATTGCCTTGCACTGTGTGTCAGAGATGATAGAGAAACATGTTGTCTGTTTCTGAATATGGCAATATCTTTGAACAAATTCAGATAAATTCCAAGCTGACAAGTAAGATAGGCAAGTGTCAAAACCTAATGCACATTAGACTAGCAGGAAAATGTCATATCCTGCTCATTTCCACATCACAGATTTTACTGTATGCTTAGTTATTAGGAAAGCATCACATGTATTTGGGGGTCTTGACAGAAAAGTTTAGAGCAGATGGATGGATTAGATTTGTCAAGTGAAATATTCCCATTTTAATTTGCTGCTATTCAGCCTACGATAAGGGCATTTTCTTCTATGAGGAAGAAAATTAAAAGCTAAGACAAATCATATTTAATTAGCTGTAGAATTCTTGGTAATAAAACAATCAAATGCTAAACAAGATAGAAAAAAATGGTGCTATGTCTTGAGAATAATCAAAATGAAAAATTCACATTTTTTAAGGTTTGAAAATATATAACAACAAATACTGAAAGTAACATAGTTGCTTTACTTTATAGCTTAGTTACAAATATTGTGGTTTTGCCTTTCTAAAACAAATAAAAATGTTGATAGAAGAAGTATATTTATAATCACAAAAAAGTATATGTTCCAATTCAGGAACATCCTTGCTTTTGTTTAGTCCTTGATTCTTCAAGGTAAGCCATAGAGACTCTGTTACATCACTTTTTCCACAAACCTTGCTACATTCTATGACTTCAGCTGACTTTAGTTCATATTGGACTATGTCCCAAACCAAAAAAAACCCCAAAAAACCACAAAACCCAAACTAAAACAAAACCAAACCAAAAAGAGCTTAGTTCTTGAAACCTTAACAATCATCTTGTAGCAAAATAATGCTATTGGTATTTGCGAGACAGCTTTGAAATGAAACATGCAAATGACTCAAATGTATTCTGCATTTTTTTTTTCAGTTTTTATGGAAAATATTTCTCTTTTCTATGTGCTACCTGTAAATAATTACTGAGTTTTCAGTCAAAAATATGAGTGTTTTCCATCAAACTCAGTTTTGTGTTAAAACGATGATGGATTTTCACACCGATAGGATACAATTACATACTCAGATTCCAAATAGATGTTTGCTTGAATCAATGTGTTTTGCAACGTTCAATTATTTTCTATGATTTTAAGCAATTTGTAAAAATCACACAGAAATGTGATGGCAATACTTTGTAAACTTACTGCATTTTGTAGAATTGCACACATGAAGCTTTTAAAAAACTCTGGCTTACTTTTGATTGTGAAATGTCTTTTTCATCAATACTCACTTATGTAACTTGTATAATATTAAATGGATTTCACAAGTAAGATGCAATAAATCAAAGGGAACAGCTCAGAATTTCATTAATTCATAAGAGTTTGAATAGTGTTTGTTTGATAAACTCTCCATAGATTGAATGTTTTTTTCTTTATGGATTACCATTTAGTTTAGATAGTCATATAATTTAAATTAAATTTCATGATAAATTTCATCTGTATTCACAAAGAAGAAGATCTGCAAGCCAGACAAAGAATATCAGGCCACAGAGTTTTGTGCTACGACTGACAACGAAACCACTTAACACAACCACTCTTGCAAAACACATTCAGAGTACATTCACAGATTTCCCCAAGGTTATCTCTGTTTACAGGCAGCAGAGAACAATGCAGCCTTGAAGAAAAAAATACATCTGTGATTACTCTTATTGCAAAATTAAAAATGATGAATTTGAAAGAAAAGAATTAAGCGTGTTATATGTTATGATGAGTCCTTTCATGTCCCTTTAGCTGTTAGAGGGTACATAGCAGTCAGTTAAATTAAAGCCTAATAAAAGTCATAAAATGCTGCACTCTTGCATGACTTATTGAAAGCATTTCATTGAAGAAAACATCTTAGCCACACATGTGAAAGAGATCTCAGAAAACAAATAAGTACATTAGGTGACTATTTGTGAAACGAAAGCGTATGTGAAACCCTCTCACCCAATTTTTTCGCTAGGGATTTGGATGTTATTTAGCATTGTATTCTGCAGTCTTCTGTAATCCATATTTACCAGTCTTTTTGTGCTGTCATTGTGTTCCTTAGAAGCTTCTAGTCTGACTGTATGAGAACTGTAAATGACCTCTCATTTCAAGAATAGTGATATCAACAGGAAGGGCATAAATACAAACTGGGCCAGTTTTGGAATGGTATTGAGTGGAGCACTGCTCAGGGACAAGGCTTGCCATAATATTACTTTGAAGTTTGTGCTGTCCTTCATCTTAAATGTATGAACAGGAGAATTTGAAGGCATTAAGGAATTCCTGCTGTGGTTGCTATGAACATGTCTGGATTAAGGAGAGTTAGAGATAACAGGCTACATCTCTGTGCTTTTACCCACCCAAATGTGTTGCCCTACCCCTCAGTGAGCTGTAACTGCAGGGTGAACAACTGCTCAGAAATTTGTGTGCACTGATCAAAAATTGGGGGTGGAGGGGTGGATTGTGAAGGAAATGGAAAATAACTGGAATTATTTTTTGCAGAAATATATCTGTTTTAAGGAACTGTTGCCAGTGCTACATTTGTGATCAAACTGCAAAATGAATAGAGTCCCTGTGGCCCCCAAGTAGGGAAGCCTGTGCTCCAGGCTGTGGGCACATCAGAGGAGCAGGGTCAGGCATTAGGCAGTCACCGAGTCATCCCCAAAGAGTCACTTCAGCTTTCTATGGAGTGAGAGAGACTAACTCTATTAGTGAAGGCAAAGGCTGAAGGAAGAGACATGTTCTAGTCCCCACTTCAAAGAAAGCAGATTTAAGTCTGGCCATTACAGATGAATGCTCTCACTCTGGAACCTTCTGGCTGCTTATGATGAGCTTTTCCTTTCCTGTTTCTGCAACAGTCTTGGTTTTGTTCTGACAAAATCTGAAAACTTCAATTTTGTTCCTGTTAGGGTTTGAGAAAACCCATAACAGTTAATTGTTGTTCAGACAATTATTCTATTGGCTGATGACCCCTCCCAACCCAGGAAAAGGGAATCAGGGAACACAAAGAAACACGAGGGTTGAAATAGGTTTAATAGAATAAGACTAAATAATTAACAATAATGCTAAAGAACTGGTATGAATCCCAATATATATATATGATATACAAGAATTATACTCAGCCACTTATATTGGCAGGAAGCTGTGCCCTCCCAGCAGTGGACAGCAAGTGTCAGACACTGTGAGCACAATGGCTTCAGGAAGAAAGGGAGGCCTCAGGGGTCCGGCACCGGGGCAAGGAGTTGTCTAGACCGCCACCATTAAGGGAGAGAGAACTACACAGCAAACTTTTCTAATTTATATTGAATGTGACATTCATGGTATGAAATAATCCTATTGGCCAGCTTGGGTCAAATGCCCAGGCCTTGCTCCTCCTCATCCCTGCACCTGGCAAGGCTCGAAAACACTGCGACCTTGAATCTCACAAAGCCTGTCTGGCCATAAAGTAAATATTTTCATGAGTTCAGACATTAGAGTCTTCTAAAAATGCAACTTTCCCCAGCATTAGAAGAAAAATTAGTCGTGGGTCTCTCAACCCAGTTCCTATGATGGAATCCTTGTTTTGCAGCCAAAGTGTATTCCATTTAATAAGATTACCTGATTTGGGAAACAAAGGTGATACACTGCCCTCATCTCTGAGAGAATTCCGGCTCACAGTTAACTTGAATGGATTGCAGAAATGTATGTATTTTCAATCCAAAAATACAGTCTATGCCAAGTTTTCTCTTTGGATTTTTGTTTGCTTTTTTCCTTTAGCACTGGAGGGGATAAGCACACTGCTCTTCCTTGCTGAGAAAGACCCAATTTTCCAATGACACTGGAGTGTACGTACGAGGAGTGCCCCTAATGTGCAGCAATTGCTAATGAGCATTCAATCCTCAAAACCACATTGAAACTGGTAGAAATAAGTTATCTCCAGCATATTTTATATGGCCATTTCAACACCTTTCAGACCTACTTCAATTGTATTACAGTACAGATATATCCTGAATTGACTAAATTTATGTTAGCTCCCACTGTAGTGGAAGGTTAGACATGCAAAACTTTTTGAACTTATGGTAAGTGTGTTTTGAAGTGCTGGCAGGGCTATAGACAGTAAATAGTCATTAGTCATTAGTATATACAAACTTCATGCATTGATAAAAGTAAATACAAACTTCATGCATTGATAAAAATTCACTGAATCTAGTTTTGCATATACTGCTAGATTTAAATGTTAATAGGAAGAAAGCACTCTTCAATATCAGACCCTCATCGTCAGTGGAACGGTTAATTTGAGAACCTCTAAGATGAAGTAATTCTTGTCGTTTTCTTTTCCTTTGTCTGCTTTTATATTTTGTATCTTAACATTTTATATTTTTTATAATTCAGTATTACATACTAAATTAAATGTTCAGAAATAAACTGGCTTTAAAAATGAGAAAGCAAAATGTCCTAATAGCGATATATTTCCATGTCTTAAAAAAAACTATACTGATTAGCAATTTCTGACAGAAAATTTCTCTTTTCTTCATGGTGTATATCTGCTATTTCAGCTCTGCTTGGATTTGGCTCATTCACTTTTCACTAGTGCACGTCAACTAATAGAGTGTGTGTAATACTCCACTTGTCTATATTATTATGGGTTTTCCCTTCTATTATGCTGTGTGGAAGAATTTCTGAGAATCTTGTACCCTGTGCTTGGAAGGTACCATGATCTAAATACAAAATTAATGTTCAGTGTATTTGACACTGATAAGAGAAGATAAAAGGTTTCAACCAAACAACTGCAAATTTTTCCTAGCCCAGGTGCTGGAGACACACAAAAAAAGTGCAAATCCAAATAAATTTTCTGCCTACTTTTATCAGACAGTCTTGTAATCCCTTTAATATAGAGCAGATAGAAGGAAGATTGGAAGCATAAATTGGTAAGTGGCAGCTTTTTAACCATGTTGTACAGTAAAACAGGCAGGCATTAGTTCTTGGGACTAGTTCACAATTGATTTCCTCTCTGACTAAAAGCTATTTTCTATTTCAATATGTTTTTCCATTACTGACTTCTCAATTTTATTTTTCACAGGACTTCCAGAAAATAACTTTGTTCTTAAGGCATCTCAAAAAATGTCACTGGCAGGAAATGGGCAGGCAAAAACCAGCTTGTTATTTTAGGATTCATTGAATTTGTGTTTAAATTCCCTCCTTTCCATAAGAGGTTGGATCCTGTAGTGTACTCTTAGATAAATCAACTTGGGAGTTAGGATGGGCTGGGGAAGTCTGGCAGGTCTCTTTGTATGTTGCAGACAATGGGAAGATGAAGAGCAGTTGTATACAATTCGATATTCCACATGGAGTGGAAGTGCTGAAAGAAGCCAGCTATTTAGATTCTGATGCTATACTTTTAGGAAAAGATTAATCAATGAGTGCGTATCATATAGATATAGTGCTGAATATAGTGTCAACCCTCTCCACCACTTTTTAGGGAAGGAGCTGTTATTTCTATCTTTTTCTATTTTTTTTTTTTTTCTTCTGAGTAGGGTCTAACACCATGTCACCAGATTCTGAATGACTATTCATGGATTTTAATGGAGTTAGGTGGAGACTGGATTCCTCCTAGTGTACTTTGAGCACTGAGAGCCAGTTACCCTTTCTAGTACTCTGTTCTATCTATGTTAGAAATCCTTGCCTGTTTTGACGAATGAAAACCAGCAATTGATACTTTTACACTTCGTTTCTTCCTCAAAGAAAATTTCAGGTGAAAACTTAAAAATACTGCTTAGCAGAAAAAAAACTTTGGGGACTCATAGGATCTACCTGTACATTTAAAATTTCAAAGTATCACCCAAATATATTTCTTTCTTACCTTTGGCTGGAAAAGCTCATTTTTTAGCTAACACATTTTTAAATGTGTAAATTTTAATTTATTACATTATTATTTTATTACATTTTAAAATGTAATAGCATTGTCATCTCCATGTTCAGCTGCAGATCTTATACCACCTGAGAAACTTAAGTGGGCATTCCCTTAACAAAAAAAAAAAAAAAGTTGGAGCTAATATCATTAATTTATTTCTAAACTCAGCTGTTAAATACTATAATTATGTCTGTTTGCATAATGTAACTCTTTTCCTATCCTTTTAAATGGAAAAATAATCTGAAGAATATATAGGCTTATAATTTTAACCTCATTAATAGCACAACAGCAGACCTTAAACTGATGTTATGAGAATTTATTCCCTGAGAACTATTTCAGTAAGGTCGTTTACCTCTTTATATCCTGTGATGGCAGGTGTAATTTTTGGTCAGTTTACTGCTTGTTCATGTTATATTGCTGTTTAATTATAAAAAGGATGAATTAATTTGAATTTTCATCTTGAGAGATGGTACTAAAATCTTGCAAGCCTTCTAATGACATTCCAGTGAAGTAAGTCAGAAATCTTTTCCAAAGTATCTATTCTTGCAAGAATCCGGTGCTCTTTAGATCTCATCTGTAGTTCTAGTTTCATCTATTGATGTTGTTCGTGGTTTTATAATGATTTCGTACTTCAGAACTCTAATCTCTCTGTTTCAGATGTTTTGAGAAGGACAAGGCTAAAATGTAACTGAAATTTCACTTCAGAATGAATGTGCTTCCATTTCAGAAAAAAAGAACTTGGATAAATAGAGGACTCCAGTCTACTGCAGTCTAAACTGTGTGAGTAACTGCTGGTTTATACAACATTTCCACTCCCTCAATAGCAGAAGAGATCAAATCACAAGCTACTTGTAGTCTTAGTGAAACCATGTGTATGTGGCTCGTCAAATCACCTGAGATGGAGTTCACAGGATTTCCAAAACGTAATTTCAACTTGTCACTATAGTGAGTTTGAAAAAAAATATAGGGGAGAGAAAAAAAAGGGAGAGATTTGACCATTAGCCTTTGTTAATGTTTCTGACTTGATCATCACTTCTAAACAGTTCTGTATTTTTGAACAATTGCATACTAGTTTTTAAAGTCAAGAAAATATGTTAGATACTGGATTTTGATGGGTGGGTTTGTTTAGTTTCTAAATTAGAGGTACTAATCTAGATTTCAGTCACATTTTGCTATTGATTCTTTTTAACAAAGAATGAAGATTTACAGCAAAAAACTCAGGAAGGCAAAGGTTTATTTGTTTACTGCAAATGTGCTAATGTGTAATGTAGTATTTTTAATGTTGAAATGAAAAATGATAATCCCTTCCAGAGGCTCCGTAATCTGCTTGAGAGGTTAGAGTTCACCTTTGGAATTCTCTGAAATTTACAACTCTTTTGGAGCACTGGGTTTAAAGCTGTATGAAATGCTTGTTATATCAGCAGTTATTTGCTGAAGGGCATTGTTTCATATGAGTTCCTGGAGGGTTCACAGAAGTGTTAAGTTAGAATGGTCCTGAAAAAGTTATCTAGTCTATTGGAGCCAGAGGAGAGGAGGATCAATTATACTTGAATAATTTCTGACAGGTGTAACTGTAGTGTTTTGCAAAAATATCAACTTGGTTTACGTAACCTATTCCAAGGTTTACATATCCTCAAAACTAGCAAGGTTTCCCTAAAACCTAACCCTGATGCAAATAAATCTGATTCTATCTAGTCTTAATAAGGTAGAGATATGGTACAGTTGGTAACAGACCTCTTAGTGGTGGCATTTTAAATACTGGAAGATTATTGCTATGCTTTTATGTTCTTGATCAAAACCCCAGAGTTCTTTCAACATTTTCATAGTAGCTATAGCTTAAACTCTTTCCATTATCTGCTTGTATTTCTTAAACTTTCTTAAGTTGACCATGTTCAGTGATAATATGTTTATCTAAGAATAAGGACAAACTCTTAATACCTAAGGATAAACCCATAGTAGTGAGTAGATTATAAAGAATTTCTTCATAAAGTACTGTCAAGGTATGTACAAACTGTTTCATAGATTGTTCTGGTATCTTTTCTCAAATTAATTCTCTCAGTTGGATTGCGGTTTCCTGATACTTCTATTCTGCTGTTTTGCTTGATACTGTGTTTGACCTTCTCCAGTCTTCTGTAACCATGCTTACTTTTCCCACTTTCTGAGAGAGCTCAACCTGCTCTTTAAAATTTGTTTAGCTGCTGCTTAGTAATGAACTTGCTCACATCTTAAGAAGTTGTTTATTGTTTAATTCTGAATATATTCAGTTCCTTTGTTTTATATGCCTTGGTAATCATCACAGGAAATTGTTCGAAATAACATCTATGTTCAGTTTCGCCTCAAGTACCATTATAGGAAGTTCACAGTAATATTTTTCTGTTAGAAAAATGTTATTCTGCGTTTTAGTACAGAAGAGTGCAAAGTTTAACACTGCTCCGTTACACAAATCCCAGGCCCCATAATGCTTTTGTCAACCTGCTTATAAAATAGATAGGGCAGTTGCCAGCACAGTAGATCAAAGGATTAAATATTTAATCTTTTAGAGGCTTTGCTCCTTAGGATCTACAGTCAAATGATAAAGTCACTTACTTTTGCTTTGAATGGCGAGTTCCTTAAGCGTGAATGTCAGGAGATGTAGTCTGGAGAACAGATGAGAAATAAGAGTTAGGCATAAAACAAGGACATACTTAATATATGTAAGTTTGATTAAGGTAGCTCATGAAAGCAAGGCAGGGGACAGCTTTGCTTCTCTCTGTGATACATGAGGATGAAATTAAAAGGCAATTATATACAGGTCATGAATGTCCAGTAAGGACATAAACAAAAGTAAAAGGCTGTATTCTCTGTTGGTATCTGTGCTTTTCTGATAAACTCTGCTTTGTCATTCCTGATTTATACAGATTTAATGATAAAAAGAGGTCTCAAAAGGCTGCTTAATACCTGTTCTACAGCCTTTACATGATGAGCACTTTAATTTTTATATTTGCGTAACAATGCTGTTCAGTTCTTGTGTTTTTCATAGTAAAGCATCCTCTTTTGGTATGAGAGGAAAAAACATAGTGGAAAACCAATAGTTAGGGGTGTAGCAATTTACATACCAAAATGCACCTGAATCCTCTGCTAAAGGATCTGTAGTTGTTGAAATGGGCTGCAGTCGCATCTGAGCAGGGAAGGGCATGAGGATGTAAGCAGAATAAGTGCAGTGTGAAGTTTGTTTCCAAATTGCTGTATGCCTTATAGGGGGTGATAATATCGAAGCCTATGGAAATGATAAATAAATTTCTTCTGTCAGGTTAAAAGGGGTAGAAGGATCTTCAGCTCTCTAGTGAACTGATCCTGTTTACAACTGGGTTGTAATGGATGCATATACTCACTTCTTCATTCCTCTAGGGAGATAAAATAACATTAAAAAAAATTAAAAAATTCTAACTCCATAAAATTCTTGCAGCCTAATTTTCCTGCAAAAAGAAGCTCTTCTGGTCAGTATATATGGCTATTCATTAGCATTTAGCTTACCAAATGAATTTATTGAACTGAAAAAAAAAAAAAAAGAAAAAAAAAAAGTGAAACACAAAATCAGAGCTGATTAAATGACATCTGTATTAGCATTGAGTATTTCCACTCTGCACATGGGCAGATGTTATGAGAGTCTACCAAACCACTGCTGAGAATTAGTTCAGTTCCTGAAAATTTCCATTTCATTAAATTTCTATGTATGGAAAGCAATTTCTTCATTGTAGATAATAATTTTATTAACACAGCTAGTTGCACTACAGGCTCTGACAAGGAAAGTGTAGTGTTAAAGAACATTTTCTAAAAATAAGCAAATTTACATATGTTATAGTAAAATCCTAAATAACCCTTCTTATACATGAGAAAATGGAAGAAAGAACTCCAACATAAAATAATCAGAATGAAATAAAGAAATGAGAGATTTCTCCAGAAAAAGCCCAAACATATTAGAATGGCAATAAGATCTTCATGCAACTCACTATGAACCACAAAAGTTTAATGAAATTTAGTACAAATAATCTGTAACTCAATAATATATCCTGTAAGTAGGCTATTCTTCTTCACCTTTCTTCTGAATTCTTTATATGTTTTTCTCCCATATATAAAAAAAATTAATAAAAAAATTTCAAAATCCAGTAAGACATGATAAATAATGTCTTTAGGTAATGGATTGTAAATGCTTGACATGAATAGTTCCCAAACAATACATACTGTGAGATAATACTAATACAAACAATTCTGTGAATAATAATAATGAATATAACCACAGATATTGGAATATTTTATAAGTAGAGAAGATGGCTTTCTTTCCCATAGAATTCAATCTGATTTGCAGTTAATGATGAAAAGCAACCCAAAATGGAAAAGTTGCCTTCTCAGAGCCTGATTCAAAGCACACAGAAATGAACATGAGTCTTGTTTTCAGGTGGCTTTGGCTGAGAACTGTCAAAACCAGAAGAGTACTCCTGGTGAATTTATACTTCCTTCACTTCCATTCAGGAAAACATGCTGGCACAGAATGGCTCTTTCCTTTCCATCATGCACGTACTTCCTTAGTGACTAAAGCCATCTTCCCTATAGCAACTTACTGCTAAGCAGGAGGTGCATTGCTCTTCAGCCTCCCAAGCAAAATGGTTTTGGGTTTTCTTTGGGTTTGGGGGTTTTGTTTTGTTCTGGTTTTTTTTGGTGGCCTTTTCTTGGACAGAAAATCAAAAGATAAATGTGGAACAATAAAGGTTGGTGTAGCAGGTTTCAAGCAGTAGAAGGAGTGGTATAGATAATAGGTATTGGTAAACAATGAATGCAGGTAGAAAATCTGGGGAGACAAGCTTTCAAAGATAATAATAACTAAAATAGAATGACCCTTGTAGCCTCAACACAGGAAGAGCAAGTAAGTCTTGATATATTGAATTACTGTCATAGTTTCTCTCTTCCCCTGCTCCCCTCAGAGGTTTACAACAGAGGTCTAGTCCAGTCAAGCAAGCCAGATGTTGGCAATATGACCTAGGACTTCCATGCGCTTTCGAATTTGCAGAGGAATCCTTTTCAAATCTGTGCCTTTACATTTTCAATGTAAAATGGAAGTTTTCTTCTACTTTAAAATATCATTTATGTACTGACCAATAGCAAAGTGTGGTTAGCAAATGCATTTCCCATTTATTCTCATTTGCTTATAACCTTATAGCCATGTATTTTAGTTACAGAACAATGATCAAATATTCTGATTACAGGTGTTGACATTTGTTGTTATTGAAACTCAAGGCCTCCATAAACAAACAGCTCACACTAGGGACAGCAAGAGAAAATGGAAGCTGAAAACAAGCATAATTTGGTTTTGTTTTTTTTTTTCAATACCAACTAAAATGAACATTGCTTTTTCTTTTCTTAAGAAATTTGAGAAATCAAAGTTAATAGCTCAGAAGATATTCTTTTATGATACCCAAGAAATACAGTGAAATTACTCTATATGTTTGTTTATACCTATATATACACACATGCACATATGCATACACACACAAACACAGAAATTCCCAAATATATATTCACATGGTGCTAATAACCTAGACTAAATAAAAAGCAATGAAATACAAAATTCAAGCTGTTTGCTTTGCCTTATCTATTTCCATTATGCATGGTAAATATTGCAGATCATATGGTCTATAAAATCACATGCTGTTTGGAGGCTTCTTCAGAGCTTTGCCACAACAGGGGATTGTAAGGATAGATGCAATAGTGACTTGAGCTTTTCAGACTTTTTTATTTAGTTGGACTCTTAATGATATCTGAATCTATTTTTTATTTTTGCTTTTGGAACTCCTTTACTTTTGTGGTTTTTTTATTAAATTCCCCTCCTCCCTCCCCACTCCAACCCAAAATATGTTGAGAGAGGGCAGCATATGGAAATATAAAGCACTAGTGAGTAATAGTGGGTGATTAGATAAAGAGGTTTGATATTACTCATTGCTAGGAACTGTTGCCACCTTAGAGTCTGTGCCCCAGCATGCACCCATGAATTCTCTTGAACCCCAGAGTAATGCAAGCTTGTTCATATTATAGCATTTGGACTTTAACTGACTATCCAAAATGTCATAAGAGAGCTCTCATAAAATGAAAAGTAACTTTTCAAAAAGCTAAGATATATAAAACTATCCCCTGAAAGTCTATGTGTTCGTGTGCTTAATAGATGGATAATGATACATAAGACCAAGAACTTTGTCTGTTGCCTAATGGTTACTTAATACTCCCAGATCAAAACGGCCACTCACCTTCTTTGTCTAGGATGTAATTGTCTATATACCTAGTAAAATGTTAGTGTTATTATAGGGTATCTTTGCAGTAAAGCAGTTTCTAAGTTATTTAAGGGTCAAGTTTTGATTTAAAGCAAGAAGTTGTGTAAATTGTGATGAGTTTATTTAAGGACAGCATTTATACACAGAAAACCTGTTAAGAAAAGCAAGTTCATTTGATATGCTAAGCATGTTAGCATTAACGTTGCTTTTTAAAGAAAGTTCTATTTCATAATAGGACAATAACAGTTTTAGACAGATTTAATAAGATTATGATGCAAAAGCAGGCATTTTCTTTGGCTGGTTATAATTACCTTATACTATTATTTTCACTATATGACCTTAAATTCAGATAAGATTAATATTAGCACTGACTATTGCAGCAAGATAGACTAATATATGTTTGTGAGATGATTTCTCAATGGGATAAATCCAGCTGCATCCATAGCAGAGACTGTAATACTGTGGGCAATCAGATGAGCTGTTCTAGCTACTGTTTGGGCTTAAATAAGAAATGCTGGTCTCAGCTGTTTACTATTGGCTGCTCTCTGAAGCTGTGTGAGTCCTGGGGATTTTACCATTTTTTTGATCACTCCCTGACCTATTTTAAACCTGAGTCAATTTGCAAAACCACCATTGATAGCAAATTTACATTTTTACCTGAGTTCATTGACTCAATCAGGCTATCTCCTAACGAGACAGGAAATTCAACCTGCAGAACTGAGATTCCATCTCTGCAGCAACTAGGCGAGTTTAGCTAATAATTGCGCTATATATTAAATGGTTTTGATGATCGCTAAATAAACTTGAGGGTTTTACTTTTTATTTTGGGTTCCTGTAGATCTCTTAAAAAAGCTAAATTTCATAACTTGTTTATAGCCTGCACCTATGATTTTGGATAGAGAATAGTATCATCTTCAGACGGATACACATCAGTCATCAGTAGTCACCATGTTCCTTTCTTCATGCTGATTGTTCATTGCACAGTCAGCCCTTTTCCATAAAATAGAAATTTGTAACACATTAATATGCTATGTTCAACAAAAGATTAAAAGGATTTATTAAAATTGTGGCTGCGTAATTTTAGAAAAGAAAAAGAAAAAAGAGATCATAGTGTTATGGAACACTGAAACTCAGAAGAGTTCTCAATATATGTGAATAAGGCTGACAATCTCAAGAGAGGATTTTTTAAATTAAAATTCTATTTTATTTTAATGAATCAATACTAAAGGTTCCTACGATCACAGTTGTTTAATCTTATGGATCACAGGAAAAGGAGACATCTGTTTTCTACAGCTGAATTCAGCTTATCATTGCTCCATGCTTTAAAAAAGTTTCTGTGGTTCCCCCTTGATCTACAAAGCTTCTATTAGTTGTAAAAATATTGGAGCCCCCATACATAAATTAGAAAATAGTTTGATTTTCTCCATCTTATAAGAAAATTCTCTTTTGTTAGTAAAAATATCTGCATATTCAATTTTCTTCTGAACTTTCCAGCATTTTACATCTGAACTCAACAAAGGGATTTTTCACTGACTTAGTTTCACTTACTTCAAAAGCATTATGTCAAAGTGTGCATTGACTCCTTCACAAATAGCTAAGCAGAGAAAACCCTTATTTCAGTGCTGTTTTGAGACTCAAAGTCATGAGTTCTATTCTTACTGAGCTGTTCACTCCTGATGACTAGATGGTGATAATGCCACTGACTGCACACTCAACTCTGATAGTGAAGGAGGATTGCCATAGTTCCAGGACAGAAAAAAAGTTGCTAGAATTTGAGACAGTGCAAAGCTGTTTATACTGCCTACTATGCATTATATCCACATTTTCTTTGCAACAAACTTCACGGGAGGAGAGGAATGCCTAGAAAGTAGTATAATTCATTTTCTAAGATTTTATCTGGCTGAAGAGCTGAAGTGTATTTCTCTGAACTTTGGTGTTTTTGGTATTTCAAATATTTCAGCAAATGCGAAACTAAAGGCTATATTCCAGCATGCTGCCTATAGGCAAATCACTAGTACTAGTTCACAATTCAGCTCAGCAGCCTTCATGCAAGTTTTGGAAAAGCTGTTCTTCAAACCATTGACAGCTACCTGCAAAGCAAAGTTAAAGCACTGATTTGTTCACTCAGAAGGTATTAAAAAAAGGGTTTCTATTTGCAGTAGTTTCCTGCATTTCATCCAACATAGGACTCATTAAGTCTTTTTCTCTGTTGCAATAAAAATGTCTTTAATGGTATGAGATTAGAGATAAGTTATCCTAAACATTAAAAGTCAGTGATGCTGGTCATTGATGCATCCTCTTAAATATATAATTGCAGAAGAGGTAGCTTTAAAGGAAAGTGTGGCAACATGTTTACTGATGGGTTTGCATCAGCAAAATGATGCAGAAGGCTGGAGGCTCAGCTGGCAATCCCAGTTCTGGTTCTGGATGGCTGGTAGAGAGAACAGAGTGCTCACTAGGACTGTTATTGTATTTGTTGCCTGTGTTCCAGTTTCTGTCAATGCCACTTATGGTAAGACTGTAGCATCTGCTCAGCCTTTGTTAAACTAATAAAAGCCAGTTCTTACTTTGATGGTACCACTAGAAACAAAGATCATCTTACCATCCTTTGGAAAGTGACATGAATCGCATCACTTGAAGATGTAGTACAGTGTACCAGATGTAAAAGACAGACAGCAGTTTGTTTGTGTGTAAGAGCATGAGAGCAGCAGTCAGTTTTATGAGTTCTGGTCCTATTTTAGAATGGGATCTTATAAAATGGAAGGGAAGCTTCTTGCAAAAGATATACTGAAAAGAAAAAAAGATGGTGAGTATTATTGTTAGTATTTGCTGAAAATCTGAGGTCCGGTAATATTCCCTGAGCACTGCTCCAGCACATCTCATAAGTAGAAAACATTTTGAGTAGTGCTTTGATCTTGGGCAGCATCTGTCCTTAATGGTGAGCAAGAAGAGTGACCATTATCTTGCAAACAATTTTACACATGCAAATTGTGTAAGAAATCTGGAGGTGGAGTTGATGACTTTGAAACCTTAGCCTTCTATGCCTTTTAGCAAGTCCTAATCAAACTCTAAAATTACTTTTAATCTCCTCACTTGGAGGAACAGAATATACTTCAAGGGAAGAAAATAGGCAGAGTTAAAAAAAAAAAGTCTGCAACTAGAAATGAGATGAATACAAGATTTTTTTATGTTTATTAAGGTTGTTCAAAACTTTACCAGATACCCAATGTCTGGACAGTACAGAGCAGCATAGCACATTCTGCAAAAGACATGTAAGTGCACACGGATCACACATCCATGAATAATCATAGTTTATTCTAAGAACAGCATTGATTATTTTTTTTCTCCTTCATTATTAGTATGTTCTCATTGTTTCTAGAATAAGGAAGAGAGTGCTGTTCATATATCCCAGCTGTTACAGCAGTTATGACAAACACTTTCAAAGATAAACTACTTTTGAGTACTATTACTTGGACTTTGCTGGGGTGAACCAAATATGACATTTGGTGGTTTTGTTCCACCTGGAACCCCAACTTTAAACTAGCACATCGTGCAAAGATAAGGGGATTTCATTTATATTTGGCTACACGTTATTGCAGGCAAGGTGCAAACTTGGAACTGGGAGCCAGTGGGACTGGCGATTGTTAACTCGATGCCACCTGTTCTTTCAGAAATGCAATTCATGTGCCTTGTTTATGTATAACACCTCATGGATACTCTATGATCGAAACTACTTCCTCCACATCAAAAAGTGGCTTTTTTTTCTGTTTTGGCTGCAGATTTGATTACATGTCGTACCTGCTCTGAAAACTGGCTCCAGCCACTGGAGGGTCAGAGTAGGTTGTCTCAGAGAGAAGGAAACAGACGGTGCAATCGATCTTCATGACTCCTGATGCACATGACTACATTTCTCCCTGCCTAAGTGGCTCATACAAGGTGATTAAATAATCAGCACTATTACTCTGGAGGAATATAAATCCCTGAAGCAGCCATTCAGAACGTCACGCTCTGGTCTCTTGAAGCAGAAGAGGTGAGAGGCAGCAGTGCCTGTTCCAGGTACAAGATGAAACACAAAATGAATTCTCAGTGCCTGTGTAGGCTAATGTATTTCAACTCTTTTTCTTGTTTGTCTCAATTACTGATTAGTCAAAAAATGCTTATTTTCCTTTTGGTATTAAAAGAAAATGACATAACAGTATTTCTTAAAATGGAATATTTTATCTTGCCTAGTTTAGTAGGGAAAAAATGGACAGAAAATTCCCTTAACCAAGATGGTTTAATTGCTATGTTTACAATCACCCTTTAAAATTTACTGAGAGCATGTTATAAATTTTTGGACCATTTGTAAAACCTAATCAGGGAGAACTTCAAATCCAAAACATAAATTGATTTTGAACACACATGCATCAAAGTGCTTTTATTAGAAACATACTGGGCAATAAAAGCTAATGCATTTTATACGTTGCTGTACATATGTAAGTATTTGTACTGTCTCCTGTAATATTATTATCGATTCCAAACCATACAGTGTTAAACTGACTTAACTGATGTTTATTATTCTGCAGAAAATACAGCTTACTTGTACATTCAGATAATATGGAAATCACAATTATGTCCTCTCAAGAGTCAATAATCCAGTCAGTTTTATTTAAGAAATATTAACCGTTTTATCTGGGTGTACTAATTGCTCAAAGCTGTAAGTTTCATACTGTTGATATGAAAATCCATTTTTAAAAAGAGGGAAAACAGTTATTAGGGAATAAATTAGCTTGGGGAAAAATAGAGTTAAAATTTATTTATGTCTTTCTTGTTTTTTTACAGACATTTCTTTTTAAAATTTAAAATGATTTAAAAGTAACTTAACAGTCATATAATTGTCTTACTTGTGCAGTGTAAACTACGGCATAAAATTAGCAGTTGAGGGAACATGGAAACAAAAGTGGGGTTTTCAGTTTACAATTGTATTGTTCTCAACTGAGCACTTTTAGAAAAACACAGAATTTAAATTAAAGGTCCTTGGGAATCTGGTTGAGTTATAGCTCAGGACCTTAGGGCTGCTCTACAAATAGCATGCTATCAGAAAATCATATATATTATATGCCATGTTTTTATTTCAGTATGCACCTCTTAAACTGAATAAGAAATTTTTTAGTCTTTCCTGTGTTTTGGCTAACAGGCAATTCTTGTCATCTTGTGGCTTCTGTATCTTTTTTGTGTTTGCTGGTGCAGAGGAAGCATCTGGGCTAATACCATCCACAGACAAGAAGGTACAAGATAAACTTCCTGAAAATACTTGCACCAATATAGCAGTTACTTTTAAAAACCAAATCCCCTGTATTTTTCTGTATTGGGACTACTGGTATTTGATAGTCAAATGATCAACATTATAACACATTTTGAACTTTAGAATACTTCTGTTTCCCCCAGGCAGAGAAACTGTTCTGTGGCTTTGCGTCCACATTTTCTTGTGGTATTTTTGCAATTTCTTGATTTTTGTTTATCTTACCAAGAAAATGATTGCAGAATGTGTAACTAAAAATAGAAGTTTCTGACAGCTCCAGTAAAAACATTCTGAGAAAGCTACTACCAAGATAAATCAATTACTTCTACAGACTTTCTCCTCTAGATTTTCCTTCTCTCTTGTTGATTAAGATCTGCTGCCTATGAAGAGAAGTCTGTTTGCAATATTGTACTGAGGGAAAGCAGAATTAGCCTCTTCACTTGACATTGCAGGTATCCATTGTCTTTTATTTTATTTTTTTTTTCCCCAAAGGTAGGTTTGCATGAATACAACACATTTTGCTTTGGTCCTAAAGCAGCAGTGCTTTGCTGACAAACCAGTCTCTGGAGACAACAGTCATAGGTGGAAAGATTCTATAATGGTCCTAAAAGCTTTGTCTTCTTTTGGAGGTAAATCCCTCCAGTTCTGCATTACTGAATCATTATTAGGACACATCTCCCTTTCAGGAATTTGCATGTATTTATATGTGTGATGAAAAATGTGCAAAAAGCTCTCATCAAATTGTCATGGAGGTATTTGACAGGATAAGCAGAGAAAATAAATATACACAATTATAATATTTAGAATAAAAGGGAAAGAACAATTTCCTTTTTGTTTTCTTTGGACTTTGGGATTTAAAGTGCACACCATGGACTATGCATACATCCTGTGGTACAATTATGTGTTTGCTTATTTTGCCATCAGTTAAATTGTTAGCAATATGTTTTAATCTCTCTGTTGCTCATGGATGCTTTTCTAACATCTCTCATTGTCCCAGGATACTGCGATGACTATTAGGAATATGAGTTTCATTTGGATTTTGTATGCTGCTTTGCGCTTTTAGTTGAAAGACTCAGGAGTCAAGTGTTCTTTATTCAAATAATACAGAACAAGGTTGGCAACTCTACTGGCTTTTCCAACTCATCCAGCTAATGAAGGAAAAAAACTTGTGAAAATTAAACATCTCTAAGGTAAAATCCAAGTCAGTAATTTTTCAACACATTTCTGGAAACTGGTCCCTAAATAGAATGATTATGGAGATGAATAGTTTTAGATCTGTAAGTTAAATTCAGTAAATAGTTGCAGTCAAAATGCTTACTCTTTGGTTAAAAATTTGAGTAATTTAGAATGTAGAAAAGGTTAACTATTGAACAGTGGTGATTTTATTATTTAAGTGGTTAAGACATTTTGGGTTGGTTTCTTTCTGTTAACAGAAAAAATAGTGTTATTCTTGGCTTAAATGTTTTTTCCCTTTCTGATCTGTCAGCAAGCAAAGAAAAATATGATTTCCTTGACTTTACTCTGGAGGTAAGAGACTATTTTATTCTTATGGCTCTTTCCTATTCAGTCTTTGGCGGAGAGTGCTAAACACAGGATCTAGCTATCACCTAGAATTTCTGCAGTGTAGACATTGTTCACTGTTGAAGTTGGCTGATACCACCAAACTACCTTCCAAGCCATCAGAAAGAATTATCAGACCTAATCACATGCTCATTTATGTAGACATGTCTCCTGTTTCAGTACTTACCAAGAAGCGAATGGCTCCATCAGTCTAGTCAATACCATAATCCCCTGTAAGGAAATACAGCATTAGAAAAGGTTCTCTTTGTGTTTAGCATGTATTTATTTTTCCCCTTTGTGCCAATGAGCCATAGATCATTAGTAACACTGAAGTCAATAAAACTAGTGTTCTATCCAGCATAACTAAGAGGGTTTCTTTATCTAATATTGTAACATTATAAAAGTCTCTTTATTCTACAGAGCTCTTTCAAAGACACTACATCAGCTTGCAAGCAGAGATTTTTCTTTTATTTGACAAGTTATCCTGTTAATTTATGGCATATTAGAAAAATACATTATATAGAAAGGAATGTTAGTGGAGTCTGAAATTTCGTAAAACCAATACAGACCTTCTCAATACACACTAAGAACTTGAGAGTAAGGGTATGTTTGGTGTATTTTTGTAGCTTATTAGTCAAGAAAAGAATTGTTTGCTGAGAATAAAGATAAAATTACTCTGTTTGTTGCTAGATACATCTTGTCACCTCTTACTATTTCCTATTTACAGCATGCTAAGATCCTCTTTCTGTAAATTCATTTTGGAACTACATGTCAGACTAGACAGATCAAAGTAAAAGAACATCAAGCTGTTCTATCTTTTTCATTCTTTATACTTAGAATTAAGAAGTTAAGTGAGTACTCATCATTTCATAATAGATTTGTAATTACTTTTTGGAGGTCATAGATAAAGATATATTACTACTTCCATTGAGGGGGTGTTAGAATTTCTACTGCATCTGCAACTTCAGCTGTTTCTGTGTGCATTGTAAAGTAGCAAATAGAAAACTAAGACTCAGATCCTATTGAACTGCTAAAATTCCCACTGACTTGCAAGAATGGTATCAGGACTCCACCTCACTTTGCATATGATTAAGAAATGCAATGTTAATGCTAAAGGATAAACTGTTAAAACAAAATTCATTGTGCCAGAGATTTTAAAAAAAAGGCTCCAAAGCAAAATATGTAGTTTAGCTGAATATTAGTATGTGTGCCTAGTACAGCATAGTATATCACTGCATTAACTGGTTAATGTGACCTTGTACTCTCTTCTGAAACATCCTTTGGACTGAGTTTGCAAATGTTTTAAGACCCTGTTATTGATGGTGTCAGTACTGAGCACTGCTGCGGATTGCAATTGGAATGTTTCAAATTCCACATATTAACACATTATGAAACTATATAATTACATTCCTTCAGTGTCTCCCACTTTGGATCAAGTTGGAAATAAAAATGGAATATTATCTACCAAAAAGGACTATTGCTGCCTTCAGCTCCTTCACTCTGGCTTCTGCTACTCCAGTTACCCCTGTTTCCACAAGCAGAAAAACTGTATTGCATTTGAGTGTGGTGAGAACACAGAAAATTTTGAAAAGCTCTCACGAATGCTAGGTGTTTTCTTCCCATTAGAAGTCACATTAATAGACTCAGAAGGCAACAGTTATAATTCTACCACTATCTCTGCAAGATTAAAATATATTATTGATTTTCTTAAAGGAGACGTATCAAAACATAGTGCTCAGTAGAGGGAGCTATTACATCTAGATGCTCTTGAGAAAGAATTGATGAAGTCACTTCATTAAAAACAAGTTGACACATGTAAAAATAATATCTTGGAACTCATTAACAGAATAATGAATAGAAACTAGTGATCATGTTAGGTTTACCTGAAGATCCAATAATCTTGATAGGACTATACTGAATGTTTTATTCTTCTTAGATTATATCACTGCTTTTGTAGGTGTATCTCCCATTAGAGATTCAGGCTATGAGGCTGGCAGCAGGAGTAAAATTTTGTAGCCAGAAACACCCAGTTTACACACATTACATTTAGCAGCAATGGAAACGGTAGTGGTAAGATACACAGGTGAAACTTAATGCCCATTATCCACAGCCAAATGGCTTGTGGATTAAAATAACACGTAACAAATTGTATTAACTAGATGCTCAAATTTCTGTAATTGTGTAAATTGAGACAAAGTAAAGTGACCACAATTTACAAAGGGAAAAAGGAGTTACTGTTAAAAAGCAGGAAAAGGAAAGAAACTAAAAGAATAAAATAAAGCATGTTTCCCAAACCTTGCTTTTCCAGATGGATATGCATTATAGTTGTTCATTCCTATTTTATATTAATTATCAATTTCTAATATTTATGCTCTATCTGTGTGAACATATAAATTTGCCATCGCTGCATACATTCTTACATGTCATGCTTGGCTTAGCCACAACTGTCATCCAAGTTTACTTCAGTGATTTCTCTGTCAGATCTGCTATGAAAATCATGGACTGTCACTCTAATAAAACAGGTCCTGGTTTGGGTGACTGTTTCAAACAGAATCCTGGAAAATCTGGCTGTATATGTTTCTGGTGAAAAGTGGCAAAAGAAGGAAGTCTTTCATGGAACCAAAGGAAATCATTAGTGGTATCGTGATATCTTAGTGATGCTATCTTAATGAGTTTTTTACTGTACTTATAAATCACTGACATTCTAGGAAGAATTTAACACTATGTACAAAGCAGGGACCCTTCAGTATTTATTTTTTTTTAATATACTTATAAGAGATTTGTGCTTCTTTCATATTGTGTGCCTTCCCCTTTTTAAAATGAAACACCTCCTTTGCTTGTGGATGTGAATCAGAACTGTACCATTTTTGTCAAGTCAGTAAGCCTAGTTAATTTATTTTTATATAAAAAGTTTCTGAAGGTAGTTTCAGAATTGCTTTGTGGGCAACAATATTTTTTTTTGCTGAACTGCTATTGCAAACATTCAGTTATCTAGTAATGAAAATTTATGTGCACACTCACAATTAGCAAACCAGCACAGTGTAAAAATTTAAAACCAAAAAACCCTCTAACCATTTTATGCACAATAGGAGGCACAAGGTTGAAAAAAACTTTAGAAAAAAAACCCTATAATTTCTCAAGGCTGCAATGTGTAATTTGTTTAAAAGCATTTTAAATAATAGTACTCTTTTCTTGGATTAGGTTAAGAATGGTGTGCAGGCATGATGCGAGGCCAGCAGAATTTCCTGCAGCTGTATCGGTTACACCAGCTGATAATGCTATCATATCATCATTATGACGATAATTTATAAGCAATGGATAATTTTTTAATTATGGGATTTGATAGGTACTTGGAAGATACACATACTGGTATAGATATATGTTTAATATGCATAAGAAAATACAGATTTTTAATACTGCATGATGTCATGCTTCCATATTAGTTATATTTACAGGGCTTGTGTTTACACTACCTGTTTCAACAAGAAAGTTTCTTCTGCTTAGAATCTTGGAACTTTCCTCTCATACTGTGTTTGAGAGCAGTTCTGACTGAATACATCCTTGTGTCAAAATGGTACCTATGTCAAAAATAGAATATGAAAAAATTGGTGTATAATAATTGTATCCACATAGAGAAAATAACTGAACCATCCTGCTTTTTAAAATGTGTTTCTCATCATTGTTTTACTAAGCAGTTGGTAAATATTAATTTTATAAAAAATACAAATTCTGATCTGTCTTTATGCTAGCAGAATATGTATTTAGACCTTTTATTCTTTTTATGCAACCAACTGCAAACTAAAGTTTTTTAATAATTGGAGCTTTTTTACTGAACAGAAATAGTATCAAAAATAATAAATATTTTCAAATGGATAATAAAAGAAGCATCCAAATTCTCTGGGAAAACTCTACCTCTTATGTAAATATTTCACTTTGTCTTTGAACTCTATGGACAACAAGGTTTAAAAAATTATGAATATTATGTGGGAACTGTATTGCCAGATATGTGTAATGTAGGGTCTTTAAATTGTTTTTATCCTAAGAGTAAAGTGATGTAATATACAGTATGCTTGGAGACGTGGGAATGTGGGGCTGGGAAGGTAGAACTTGATGAGAGAATTAATAGTTCCAGCTTTTAGAATGACTCCAAATGTCTGATGAGCAGCAGTTAATAGTATTTATAGCATAGAATAGTATACCACATACTAACTTCTGTTTTGCTGGTATGCAGAACACCAAGATATTTCTCCTGTGAGAAGTGTATGAGCATTTTCACTACGTGCTCTGTTTGCAAGCATGCACTGTCGAGTGCTCCAAAATATCTCTAGGTAGTCCAGAGAAGGGAAAAGTCAGTCTGTGAGTAACCAGGCTTGTATTTGGATCTAGAGCCATGTACTCTCCTAAAGAAGCAAAGTAAGGTATGTTACAACTAAATATATGTACAATATTTTAGCTTTTAGAGAAAAAGAATTAGTAACAGTGAGCCCTTAGTGTGCACGTAGACATCTTTTTAGTCAAGACACCTTCTGTGAATTAGCATAAGAATTATGCAGATAAGCTCTTTATCTAGCTTCTGTATAGTTCTTTGAAGTCTTTAGAAGTTTAGGAATTAAGCTAAAGGAAACTGAATAAATAAGCGGCACTTTGTTTGTACAAGAGATTAAATGCGCTAAATATAGGTATTGATTGACATTGATATCTAATGGCAATCGTTTTTCCATATGCTCATGTAAAAATTAATTTTATATCTAAGATGAGTTTTACAATTTACTGTGCATTGCTGAGAGTTGAATTCAAATTTATTTTTAATTTTGTAAGAAATAATGGAATTGTCATGATAATTTTGGAATAGTGTTATGTCTCATGGGACTCTCAGAGGCAAGAAAATAAAAGATAGATTGCAGCAGCCAGAAGTTACAAGTACTTACTTACCAGCAAGTATGATGTAGAGACAGGGAGAAAAATCAGAGATGCCAACAATGAAAGAACTGTGGGAATCTGAATTTAAAAAAAAGATTCCAAAAGACCTTCATGCCAACAGGAGAATGCTGCCACTATTTCTGTGCAAAAAATTACTTCAGTCTTTAAGGCAATCCGAATTGACTACACCCTGGACACAACGGGGGCCCATACAGAATTACACCCACCAGCCAGCTCTCCAGTGTGTCCCCTGTCTGTCTCCCATAGCCAGGATCTTACTGTCATTTTGTGAATTATCACCTTAGCTTCCATACATGTTACAACTAGATACAAGCCAAAGCAGAGGGAATGCTGAGCTACTCCAGATCTCTCCTTTTCTCACTGGAGTTCTTGCTCCTTTAAAGTGAGCGTTTTCTCACATTTGGTCTTTAATATGCTGAGACCCTTCCCCAGCTGGTAGCATTTAAGTGCTGGTCTTTCATGATGATTTTTTTAATATGTCAAAGAGTGCTGGAGTGTCTTTCCATATAGACTTCTAACTTTATTCTAAGTTCATGTTCACTCATCTATTAGTTATTTTTCAAGCAAGCCATACTGATTTTGCTTTATTTCCTGCTTGGTCATGTATCTTAAGTGTTTAGCAAAACCTTTAATAAGGGAATAGTTATTAAAAAGGGTAACCTGATGCTTACTCCAAAGTTGGGTCTCCTATACCACAGGCAAGTGATTCATCTCAATAATGGGTTAGGTAAGCATCTAAAAGAAAAAAAGAAAATTAAATTAATGTAATTCTGTTCTAGGAACACACATTTTCCACCAAATTACATTTATCAAAACAGATTATCAGAGCTTTATAATTAGCTTCCTAGCAAATAAGAATTAGCATATATTATGTGAGTGCTGTGCGTTAATCAAATAATATTTAGTGAGGCACCCACCTATGCATGCCCAGGAATTACAAAGCTAATGAGAGACAGCAGTACATGAAACTGTAACTAATTAAGCAAGACACAAAAAAATCCGTAATGTTTGACTGAATGTGTTAGAATGTACTCATTATCATATTTACATGGTAAGTTTATTCCAGCACTTAAGTTTGACAAACTAAGTTATTGGAAGTTAACTTTCTGTCTAAATGTCTATACATGTTTAGACTTACTGTAATTCTTCGTGGTTTTCAATTTCTGTACTTTAAATAAAAAAGTTTAAATATTTAAAGGCCTTTGGCTTAAAAGGGGAGAATAAGAGAGCAAACAATGCAAGTCCTTACTGGTGTACTACCACCACTGCTCTGCCAGTCCCCAGAGGGTTTGTGACCATGATACGCAGTGCTTAGACCCCAGGGAGGCAGAATTGCCCTGTGGGGCTGTTTCCCCACATTGCAGAAAGAAGGTGACGGGCAGAGAGAGACCAGTGCCAGGCTGCATGCAGTAGGGTACTGCGAGTTAGGTGGGCTCAGACAAGGGTCAAAGAAGTACCACAGCCCAGGGATTAAAGCACATTAGAAATGAATGAGGTACACTTAGAGATCTTTTTAATGGTAATTCAGCAATTTCATGTAACATTCTTGCAGTGTTTTTACAATTTAGCCTTTTTCACACAGGCATCATACTTAAAGATGCAAGTAATAATTCCTCTTTTTAGAGCGATAAATAATGAAAGTACAAACATCTGAATGTTTCTCTATACATTTTCTTTTTCCAAGGAAAGAAGAGTTGTCTTCTCAGAGGTGTGTAAAACAAAAAAGGTCTAATATATCTCTGTAATAACAAAGTCTCAGTTGCAAATAGATTTAAAAAAAAATTAAAAAATTCTGAAGTAGTTCTGAGACAGTGAAGTATGAGTATGAGAAACCACTCAAATTTGTACCTCTCACAAATAGTATGTTCTCTGTCTTTAGACTCAGTTTTATGATACACTCCATCGTATAAAAGTATATAATTTCTGACTCTAGGTTACTACTTTTCTTTATGGTAATTTTTCAATGGGCATTAAAAGAATCATATGACATTATTGACAAGATGTTTGTTTGTTTTAAGACAAAGACAGGTCACTATAATTCCATTCTAGAAAATGAATAAAGGAAAGGAAGAGTACAATTACATAGAAAATCATCTGTGTTTGTAAAACACAAATACACGCAATAGAAGAACATTTTAGATGAGAAACTAGTACTGTTTGTGTCCTTAATTTATTTTCATGACTTCCTAGATCAGAATATGAAATGCTCTGGCTGTTTTTAATTAAATCTGTAAACTGAAAACTGTTCTCTTTTTTTTTTTTTTTTTTTTTTAATGTGGTTGATTATAGAGCATATGCTGTTTACTTAGAATGCTAGCTCTTGCTGTTCAGATGTGTTTGCGTTTCCTTTGTATACACTTCGAGCTTGTGAGAGAGTTTTTCACTAGAATGTCTTTGGGAAGTGAAGCCTATGATTTGAAGCGCATCTTCACCGTTAATCCAGAAGTAGGGTGAATGGTGGACTCCCATATTGACACTGAGAAGGATGGAACATTGTATTTGTCTCACTCACAGAACAAAACTGATTTTTGGCATTGTCAAAGATTTGGGGGAAGAAGGGGACAGGGGGCTTTCAGCTTATGAGATTTTTGCTGTCTGTTCATCTCCTCCCTGATATTTTTTTTTTTTTTTTAATCTATTGGGCAGATTAAAGCTAATTTTATAGTGTTAGAAACTCAAAGTTAGTAAATTCCCACTGTTGTCCTGAAAATTGATTACCAGCACATGATTAGACATCAAAATAGTTCCATGGAGGAAAAAAGCTGCAGTCTGAGATCAACTACAGTATAGAATATTAGAAAATCCACTCAGCACAGCCATTAGAGTGCTGTTAAGGACTTTTACCTGTACTATGGGCTGGGATAATATGAAGATACAGTGCCTCCAGAAACCCAGCTATGCAGTCTTGTAGTGTAAGTTTTATTGTATCACCTGTAGGCCAAATTACCATGCTGCTGAAAGTAATTTTGGCTAGTACCTTATGTATTTGTGTGCAGGATGCTTTTAATTTTTTAATTTACCTGTATTTTCACCATTGCGGAAGATCTCATGTCCCATGCTCATTATGATTTTTCTTGCTGATCACTGACGTATGAGTTGTCCCGTATATCTGTAAAGCGCTTATAGAGATTTTATTTTTCTACTAAGTCGCCTATTCAAAACTCACTGGTGTATAGTTGGGGACTTCTGCATTATGTTTTTTGTTCACTGAGTTTTGGGTCAGACTTTATGGATTATTTACTACATTTTTTTGGTAATTAATAATTTTTTCCTGGGGAGATAAATTAAGACACTGAATCAACAAAAAGATTTTTAACTGCTTTTGTATTTTCTACTTACCAGAAGAAAAGTTGTTCTACTTATGTATGGTAATGACCTATTTAAAGTAAGCGCTGTGGTAGGAAAATTCATAATATAGAAATTCTGGTATCAAAAGAGATATTTGTTTTCATGCTATAGGTGTTTCATGTATCTTTTTATTCTATTCATTTCCTTTTCTGTTTGAATCTTTGCAATTAAATGGTTTTATAATTTCACATATGGTAGATTTGTTTGCAGTCTGGTTTGGCCAGCTGATGGCATGCGTTTTTGTATCAAGAACCAAACAGTAAGAGAATAGGGCTCACTCTTCCACTTTTGAACAGTGGTGTCGTGGTTTCAGCCAAATTTACCAAAACCTGAGTGACAGATGTCCCCCCCTCCCCCCTTTTGGTCAGAGAGGAGAGGAAGGAGTTAAAGAGATTCAAGAGTTTAGAACAAACTAAACTACTTTAATGAAAATATAAGTAATATAATAAAAAGGAAATTTAGGAAAAAAGGGAAAAAGGGAGTATACAATATATACAAAACCGTATCAAGCTCCCAGGATGACGACCACGTCACCAGCAGGCTTCAGGAAAAGTCCCAAACTGGACTCAGTGATCGACAGGAGCCGTATTCCAGATCTGGAGTCAGGAACGCTTGGATCAGGATCAAAGGCAGACGAACAGGCAGAGTCCTCCTTGGATGTCAGCCATCGAGGAAAGGGCGAAAGAGGGTGAAAAGGGGTTGACCTGTTGATCCTTCAATACAGGGCATGATGCTGATGGGATGGAATACCCCTGTTGGTCAGTTCTGGGTCACCTGTCCTGTCCGCTCCTCCTTGAAGGTGGGACCCTCCAACGGGCAAATGCTGAAAACTATCTGACCTTGGTTCTTCCAGCAGTAAGTCTAAACAAGGGCCTCTCTGTATACCATCCCTTGGTATAATCAGGTCTTATCACTGTGAGATGGAAGAGCTTTGAACAATGTGCTGTTAATTTCAGAGTTTAGCTAGTTAGAAGAGGCCTAGCAAAGAAAGTAAAACTGTAAAACAGAAAATTGGTTCGTTTTACCTCAAACCAGGACAAGTGGAATGGTCTTAGGTACCCATTTTGGAAATGCAAGATAGTACCTTCCCTTCTCTTTCAAAGAAGTACTGCATGTTTTTTCTCATTTTCTGATCAGATCATGCAAAGATGGTAGTAAAAATAAGTTAAGCTAAGACTATTTGGAAAAGAAATTATGTTCCTGTGAATTAAAAAGAAGAAAAGTTGGCATTTCAAAGATGTTCCTCTTCTATTAGATTATAACAAAGATGTTACCAAAAAATCAGTAGAACAGAGATAGAGGAAAGGTGGTTAGAAGAGATTAGGCTGGTAATTAAACTGTGCTTTATTTGGGGAACATGTAGTTTGAAATCTCTGCTACTCTGTCTTTCTGTACTCTGTGTGGTGCTCTCACAGTGGATTAGAAAGCCAACCTTCTGTTTTTAATAAATTGGGGAGAGTAGCTGTAAAGTGTAAGAGCTGATCTTCGAGGTTTTCTTCCTAAAAATCTTAATAAGACTATAAAATGACAATATTTTATACAACACTGACCAAGCGGTCAGCACTTCAATTGATAAATAAAAGTACAGGGGAAAGATGCTGAATGTGTACTTAGACTTGAGCATGTCAGGACTAAAACTCGATGTTATTACTACTGTCACTGTTTTAATGTATTATCACCATTAATATGTTGATATTCAACTATTAAATCTGATTCTTAAACAAGTTGTTTATTCAAGAGGAGTGTCCAGGGGTGGGGGGAAGGCTTAATAGCCCATACTATAATATATATATATACTATTATATATATATAGCCCATACTGAAGCCCATACTTCAGTGACTGCTACTGGATTTTTTTAAGAGGTAGAGACTTTCTTATTTTTAAAATGGCTAACTGCAGTCTAAAAGAAATAGAATATTCATCCAACCATCAGCATGACTGGCCCCCAAAAAAGTGCATGTTGAAAGTCTCCCATTCAGTTGAAAGTTGAGTTTGCGGAACAAAGTATTAAATGCAAACAGAACTGAAGGCTGTGCTCATCACCGAGTGCATTTTCTCTGCATGTTTCTTGCTATACTTAAATTAGAAGTGAAATCTTCCAAGTGCTTTTATTTCCATAGTGTTTTCATGGGTAGATCTTTCACCTCTATGGATTGAACACAGTAAAGTGTCTGAGGTCTGGGCACACAACCAAATCCTGTGATCTGCTGGTTTATTTTTTAAAGACTTTTGGAATTGAGTGTGTATGTATTTTTTCCCAAGAATTAATTGAATTTGTACTTATGAAGGCTGATAGGCTCTGAAGAAAGGGCCCCATCATTAATGTGACATCTCAATGGGAAATGATTTAAAGGTCAATGAATACCTTTCTGCTTATTATATTGGTTACTCTAATAAATTCATTAAAATAATGTTTAAAATTCAGAAAAGTTCCCATACAAGTGTCTTCCAAGCACACTGCACAGATTAAATCCCTAGCACCGGTCTTCATACCTCAGTCACAAATAAAGATGTTGTAGAGGTTACTAAACTGTTAAGAAATTCTAGTGTGGCTGCAAAAGAGTGTAGGAAAGCTAGAACAGGGTTTCCAAGTGGCCGTGTAATACTGATTGCTTTTAACAAATAGATACAGCAGACTGATAGAGAAAGGGCTGTTACATTGTGGAGAAGCAGATCATAATGATGTTAATAGGTGCGTTCATTAGAATTAGATTTAAATAATATTCAGTTACTAAGTAATTTTTCATTTTGTTCCCTTTTTCACATCTGAGAAAGCTAATGAATAATTTAGAAAGGCCGATTCTGCATCTTTTGAAATGATGTTATGATAGGCTGTTTAAGAAAACTGCCTGAGCTGTATACAGTTGAAATGTGGTGAGACACTGGCCCAGATTGCCCAAAAAAGTCAAGACCAGGCTGGATGGGGCCCTGAACAACCTGGTCTAGTGGGATGTGTCCCTGGATGTTTTGTAGGAGGGTTGGAATGAGATGATCTGTAAGGTCACTTCCAACCTAAACCATTTTATGATTCTAAGTCCAATAGCAGGATGAAGCCTGTTAAGTGTTTTCAGCGGCAAATGCTTGAAAACAGGCCAAGCCACTGAGGAAGGATTGAATGAAGGTTTCATGCCAGTGTTTATGAAGCCCTCTAAGTGATCAGAATTATACCTGCTGGTCTTTAAAATTCTTGCATTTTTTAATTGCTTTTATCTGAGCAGCCCCTTCTGCAACATTGCTTGGGAATCCTGTAATCTCCATTAGTACTCATTTTTGGATCTTCCTTATATGTATTTAAAAAGAAGGTGAAATATTTGAGATTAATAGCCAGTATTGTGCTGTGAACTCCAGTCATAGCTAATGGGTGATAATGTAACCAAATCATCAACCATCTGTATACCTATTATTGCAGTTGATATCTGAAATTCAAGAATTCAGATTCTCCTGCTACATGCATCATTTCCTACAGATGCACAAAGGTTATTGCTTCTATTTTTGATTTAAAATCTTTTCTGTATTTTTCATAACTGCTGGTAAGTAAGTTCTCAGTTGACACACAGCAAGGTACAAGGGACTTTATAATATCTTTGTTCTGAACTTTACTTACATATGAAGATCGGATCAGGCATTTTTCCTTGTATACTTTGTCTTGGTGCTCTTGAAGGGATACAGCAATGGCCTTTCAAAGCAGTTTGGCTTCATTCCAGCATCAGACAATGCATTTGATTATGAGGTCGTAAGATCAATATTGTTTCTTGAAACTAGCCACAATTTCAAAAATGCCTGACTGAGATGTGCAGGCTGATTTCATCTACATCTTTATGCATCTACTATCCTATGTAGATTTTTTCCAACAAAGCAGTAGAGGACATTTTCCAAAAAATTTACTTTTCTAAATTGACAGTAGAATTAATACAGTATTTTGTACTTCACGTTAATCCCCTGTTTGTAGACTCTATTTTTTTTCTGTTCATGGGAATGAATACACTTCCACAGTTTTGGAAAGAGGCAGCAGGAATGGCCAGTAATGATCAGTTCCGAAAATCACAAATTTTGAAGATATTAGACCAGTGGATAGAAAACCCTATTTTTTTTCAATAAGGGTCAGCGTTTTCACATCTGTTGCCAATTCTCTTGTTTTTTTTTTCTCATGACTGGAATGGGAGACGTAATAATTGAAACACGCTGCTTTCTGGAGGCACTTGATTAAGAAGCTCAGCTCTTATAGTTTCTACATGAAAGAAGCAATGAGAAAAGATGTGTACGTTTCTGGCTACTGCAGTTTATCTTGTCAATACACTACAAAAATGTATATACTATATATTTTGGTTTTTAATATAATTTCTTGCATATTTCCATGCTATTATAGTGAATTGGAGGCAAGGTGATGAAACAGAAAAAACTCATATTTCAATGAAGAAATGATCAGAGAGATTGGAAGGTAAATCAGTGAAACAAATTGTGGTTTCTACAAGCTGTTAAATAAGACAGACCCAAAAAAAAGCAGGTAAGTAGAAGTATAACAAAAATGGAAAAACAGGATGGTATTGACATATGATCTGAATTAAAATGTCTTGAGTTACTGAAAATGCTTCTTTTAAGCATTTGGGTTTTGCCACTTTCAAAAATTTCAAAAATTGCCTCCAAAAGAATTTAACGCTTTAGTGACTGTATATTTTAAATGGATCAGAATAGAATCGATTTTATGCTTTCAATATTTGTATTGCTAATTCTATTCTTCATTAATCAGAAAACTGTTTATTAACACGTTTTGAAACTTAGAGAATTTTGTGATTAATGATAATATCAAAAAGACTGAAAAATGTTAAAATAATTATGTATGTTAAAGTAATATTAAATAGTGCCCTATCACATCTACATCTACAGCACACACACTGAGCAGATGCTCTGTGCACAAGAGATTTCATACCATGACTCTTGGACTTCAATATCTGCACTTTGGATATAATCTCTACAGATTGATAAAACTCAGTGAAATATTTACTTTAATTGCACTTCAGCCTCTTTCTTTTAATCATGTTTAATAGATCTAACGGCAAGTACTGCTCCCCACTGCTGGTTTTCTCATTAGCATACTACTGGAAATAAAATTTGAAGATGAAAGTTAGCCACTAAAGCAGCAAAGAATTTAAGGTAATGTTTCCTGGGACAGGACATTCATATAACCCTGATAGTAAAAGCTGTATCACAGAATCACTGAGGTTGGCATAGCCTTCTGCAGATTGTATAGAGTAATGTCCCTGCTCAGAGCATGTAAATGGACATTGTCCAGCTGGGTTTTCAGTATCTCCAAGGACAGAGACTCTACAACCTCTCTGGGCAACCTGCTCCAATGTTAGACCACTTTCACCATAAATAAGAGTTCTTTTCTTAGGTTTAAACAGAATTTCTTGCGTTTCAGTTTCTTGTATGAGACATGCTCCTAGCACCTAATTCTCATTATGGCCCTTTGCTGTACTCTTTGGAGTATTCTCATGTCTCTTCTACTTGGGAGCCCACAACTGCACCCAGCACACCAGATACAGCCTCACTAGGGCTGAGCAGATGGGAAGGATCACCACCCTTGACCAGCCAGCAATGCTCTTATAGCTCAGACTAGGATGTCTTTGGCCACTTTTGCTGTAAGGGCACATTCCTGGCTTGTGGTCAGTTTGGTGTCTACCAGGAAGCCCAGTGTCTTTCTTGCCAAGAAATTTTCCAACCAGTTGCACGCCAGTGTGTACTGGTTCATATCTTCTAGAAGGTCCCCTTTAGAGGGTGACAGGCTTACCTTTGTACTAAAGTCTATCTCACAGTGTGGACAAAGTTGTAAGAAAATATTTATTTCCAACAGTACTTTTAAGACCTTAATTGTGTTACTACAGTAGAAGTTTTTGTGCTGACCCAGTGCTGGCCTCTTGCTCTTTTCCATCTTACAGCTATAAAATAGATCCTCATAAAGTGTTAAGTGTCACTTTGTGTTATTGAGGTGAAGAAATTTATTGTATTGTTTGAAAAGTGAAAGTGCAGTTTGTTATCCAGGTACATCTGACCATGTTCTTGTCATAGGTATCTGAATAATTTTATTTTCACAGAAGGAATTTTTTTTCCCCTCCTGAAGTTCAAAGCCTCTCCTTTCCTTAATGTTTTGTGTTCAGTGGCAACCATGACACATTTTCTTGTGGACTTGGGAGACATGAAAAAAAAATGAGCAAGTGACAGGCAGGAAAAGAATTTAGTATCCGGGTTTCATTCAGTTATCTCACAAGTAAAGTTGTAAACAAATGTAGAATTTAAAGGAGGATTAAAATATTTTTATTTATTCCATTCTGTGAGTTCAATATCAGTAGTTTCATTCCAGAGAGAATAATTTAAATATAGTACATGGATCAGGCTCAATATTCAAATCAAGGTACCAGCAGCATTCCCTTATATTAACTCCTATCATCCACTTTTTCATGGTGCCATAGACGTATTGAATTTTTAAGATTTTTCTGTGCCTGCAGATCTGGTGAAAAACTCACTAGTGCTAATGGGAGATAAGAATGAACATCAAAGGGAGATTATGCCTTAATTCATATATATAGGGAGCATGTGTGTGTATGATATATATCTGTAATTTGTAGTTAGGAAATTGCATGAGGAGAGTCTCTATCATAATCTCCATCAACAGTTAATTTTTAACACAAATTGAAGACCTGTTTATTAACTGCCCACATATGTAAAAAGAAGAGACTCATACTGAGCAATTTCATGATGATATTCTTCATAATGATAAAGTTTGGATCTTTGAAGTCTATTTTGACACTTAGCTTACTTATGAGCCAGTATCTCTATGATCTTGTAACTTTCAAGCAAGAAAAGTCAGGAAGGAATTTTGTAAAACTTGGTAGTTCTCAGAAAGGTAAACTTCAGGCCAGGTTCATCTCTTCTTCTCAAATCCTTCCAGCTTTAAAATTGATGAAGGGATGATTTATCCGGATGAGGAGTATTCAACCGTGACATACAGAAATTCAGAGTTTTGTGTATGTCCTCATTTGTCATTGTCTTCAGTCATTCATCATTTATGATCATTGCAGTTTTATACAGCAATGGTTCACGTTCTGTGTTGAAAAAGCTCACATTGTACATTTGTAGAACCCCATTTAAAATCTCAGAAAGTATTGATTTATTTAAAACAGAAACTTAATGAGGCTCTTTGCAGTCCCAAATTTACACTTAAATGTATGTAGACCATACTGTCTATTCCTTGTTCCAGTGATTTATTTTTTTTTTCTAAGCAGGCAAACAAAATTCAGTCCTTGTATTTTACTTTAAAAACAACTGGAATTGTCTACTGCAATCTTGTACATTTTCATAGTACTTTTATTAGGGTTAATCAGCTGATAAGAATCAATGCAGCTGATCATCTGATTAGCTGAACTAAATTGTAATTAGGTGCTAATGAAGATCATTTGTAAGCATACGGCATGCATATAATTCTTAAATTTGATTTCTAAAGATTGACAGTGTTCTGTTCTACTAATTTTTATTTACTGTTTTGTGTTGGTATGTTTGAAAGCTGTATTTCCTTCTTGTTTTTAAGACAGTAGAAAACAAAGGTACCTTGGTTGTTTTGTAAGGAGGTTGAAAAATCATTGTGAATATCTAAATATTTGTTAGAAATTTGTTTCACGCCCTAAGGTATATGGTGGGAGGAAAATTTTCTGGACCACTGGGCTCCAAAGGTTATGAGCAGGAGTGCAAACTCCAGCTGGGAACTTGTGGTATACCTTAGGACTTTATACTAGGGCCAGTGTTATACTAGGGCCAACGTTATTAAGAGCACCAATGTTGGGACAGAGTCTCCTCTCAGCAATTTTGTGATGATACATGCTTAGAGAGAGTGGTTGATATGCTGGAAGGCAGGACTGTTATACAGAATGATCATGATAAAATGGAGAAAAGGGATGAAGAGTCATAAATTGCAACAAAGGCAAATGCAAAGTCCTGTGTTAGGGATGGAATAACCTCATGCAACAGTATAGGCTAGAAGCTGTAGATGAAAGACAGAAAAGTACCCGGGGATCTTAGTGGAGAGGCTGAACAAGAATTAGCAGTGTGCCCTTGCAATAGAGGCCAACTGCATGCGTTAGCGAGGCTGCCAGGCAAATTCAAGGGAGATGTTTCTTTTCCTCTGCTTGGCTGTGGTGCGACCGATTCTGAAGTGCTGTGTGCACTCGTGGGCTCCCCAGTACATGAGAGATATGGGCACATTGGATAGAGTCCAGCAGAAGCCAACAGGTCTTGAAGGCAGTCAGGGCCTTGAAGCGCATGATGTGCAATAAGAAGCTGGGCTAATTGGGTTTGAACAGCCTTAAGAGGAGAAGCCAAAGAGAACATCCATGATATCACCATTTGGTATTTTGCTCCTTTATAATACCTGGTTCAAAGTAAGTAACAGATTTATATACAGAGCTTTGTAAACTATGATAGCCTTTTGAAAATGTCACTTAATGATGTCACTTAAAAGCAAAAAATAATAACCCTTATTTGAAAAACGATAGAACAGAATCAAGCCTAGAGATATAAAACACTCAAATCCCATTAAAATTCAATGCACTCTTATTTCACTCACACAAACAAGGTTTCTTGCTCTTAAACTTAGAGGTAATTAACATTTGTTTGCTTGCTTGTTTTCAATTTAAAATAATGATGTAGAAGTTAATTCTGCACTGTCTGTTTGAGCCTTACACACGCACACACACACACACAGATCGCTTTTGGACCAGGACTGTCTGGTAGTGATTCTGATCAGAGAATTACATTATGGTTTCATTAACTCTAGCAAAAAATTTGGTTCTTTTGTTTAGACCGATTATAGTTTCTTTAAATGTTGCTGTAAATTTTTAGGGCTACTTCTCATTAGCAAAACAGATAAGATACTGAATTGTTCTGTTCAGCATATTTGCTGTTCAATAAAGTTCCTCTTAAGCATAGTTTGATGCTTTCATTAACTTGAAACTGCTTTAAAACCCCCACATAATTGCAGAGGACTCAACCCCTCTTTAGTATAGGTTAGCATACTACTCTGTCAATAGGCAATAACAATAATAACTTGAAAAAGTAGCAAAGCAATTTCAATATCATGATAAATGTTTCAGATAAATTGCTAGCCTATGTGTTGACCTTGGTGAGCACTTTCATGGGAATGTAGGATGATTATATATAACTTGTCAAACAAAACAATACTTTATGATCTTAAAAAATTAAATTGCCTGAGCATGGTTGTGAAAAACAGACAAAAAAAGACAATAAATGCAAGTAGCTATTCAGGTCATGTCTTTATTAATAGCATGTCATTAAGCAAACTAAAAAGCGTTAACTGTGCCATATTTAGAGATTAAGTGGGAGCAAAACCTCATTAGCTCTAACAGGAAATCTCAGTCAGATGATAGCAGGGCTGGGAGCGTTTCACTAAGTACATCTGTACAGTCCATCCTTATTAAAGGGTCATGTAGAGAAACAAGGCACCTTAAGTACTACAATATATTTGGTTGGCTCAGAGCCTTGCAGAGGGTTCGAGAGAACTCCTCCTGTTCTCCAAGAACCCATTTGTCTGTCTGACTTAAAAATGCCTAATGTTTGAAAGGTTAGAAGAAACTATTTGTCCAGGATGAACCCACATTGCTCAGGAGAATAACCTCTATGTGAAACAACCTTAGTGGCCTCTCTGCATTTGGTAATAGACGACTATCTTCAGCTTCATGCCCCACCTCTCTTTTTTAATTTTATCCTCTTCCACCTTCTCACTGTGTTTTGCTTCTTACTTCAGCTGGTTATTCCAGAGTCATGTGCGGACAGCCTTTGTGTTCTACTTTGGACATTTTGCTTTCCCAATTAGCCATACAAGCAGTTTCAGCCAGTGGGAACCAGCAATGTAACAGAAGTGCCACATGTAATGGTGATGAATAACCAAAGAAAAGGAGTAGGAGTAAGTTAAAGCAAGCCAGCTATTTTCTACTGGGGCACTCTGGACTGAGGTTTCCAAGGGGTGGAGAGCTAATTTAGCTGATCGCTCTCATGGTTACGAGATAATTACATCACCTCTTATAAAAAGGGTTAACTGCTGCCAGAAGCAATAGAGAGAAAATTTTTATTCTGTTCCTTTAAATAAGAAGGTGACTGGAGACAGCCAACATGGCTTCACTAAGGGCAAATCCTGCCTGACAAATTTGATGGCCTTCTATGATACTGCCACAAACTTGGTGGATAAAGGCAGAGCAATGGATGTCATCTACCTGGACTTCAGCAAAGCATTTGACACTGCCCTGCATGACATCCTAGTCTCCAAATTGGAAAGTCATGGGTTCCACCCATGGACGGACCATTCGGTGGATAAGGAACTGGCTGGATGACTGCACGGGTTGTGGTCAGCGGCTCAATGTCCAAGTGGTGGATGGTGACGAGTGGTGTCCCACAAGGGGACTGTACTGGGACCTGTGCTATTTAACACCTTTGTCGTAGGCATGGACAGTGGGATAGGATGCACCCTCAGCAAGTTTGCTGATGACACCAAGCTTGGTGGTGCAGTCAACACGCTGGAGGGAAGGGATGCCATCCAGAGGGACCTGGAGAGGCTTCAGAGATTGGCTAATGCAAATTGCATGAAGTTCAACCGAGCTAAGTGCAGAGTCCTGCACGTGGGATGTGGCAATCCCAGACACACATACAGGTCGAGCAGAGAATGGCTGGAGAGCAGCCCAGAAAGACTTGGGAGTGCTCATGGATGAGAAGCTCAACATGTGCTGGCAGTGCACGCTGGCAGCCCAGAAAGCCAACCATATCCTGAGCCACATCACAAGAAGCATGACCAGCAGGTTGTGGGAGATGATTCTCCCCCTCTACTCTGTACTTGTGAGACCCTACCTGGAGTATTGTGTCCAGCTCTGGAGTCCTCAACACAGAAAGGACATAGAACGGTTGGAATGGGTCCAGCAGAGGGCCACAAAGATGGTTAGAGGGTTGGAACACCTCTCCTGTGAGGACAAGCTGAGAGAGCTGTGCCTGTTCAGCCTGCAGAAGAGAAGGCTCTGGGGAGGCCTTATAGTACCCTTCCAGTATCTGAAGGGAGCCTACAGGAGAGCTGGAGAGGGGCTCTTCGTCAGGAAGTGTAGTGATAGGACAAGGGGTAATGGTTTTAAATGGGAAGAGGGGAGATTTAGATTGGATATTAGGAAAAAAATTCTTTCCTGTGAGGGTGGTGAGGCACTGGAACAAGTTGCCCTGGGAAGTTGTGGATGCCTCATCCCCGGAGGTGTTTAAGGGCAAGCTGGATGGGACTTTGAGCAACCTGGTCTAGTGGGAGGTTGGAACTGTATGATCTTTGAGGCCCCTTCCAACTCTAAACATTCTGTTATTCTAAGGACCTATCAGTCTTTGTCTGGACTTGGTTTGGCCCACATGTGCTCTGTTTTAGCTTGTTTAGCTGTTAACAACTCTTGTCTCATAAAACAGGTGCTACTACCTTTTTATTTTTTTTTTTAGCTGTTATACAGTTGTCTGGTGTATATTTGTATGTAAATGTACATAGATATATGCTTATACTTTGGTATATATATTTCTGTAACTGGTAGATAGGAATAGCAAGTAGTTTTTCCGTGCAGAATGAACTACCTATGACCCTGGAGCAAAAATGCAGCACAGGAGAGTATAGGCAAGACTTAACAGAAGGGGTTTCAAATCTTGAGGGACAGGGTGATATCAAAGGCCTGAGGAAGTATAAATAACTCACCACTGGATGTTTATGGTTGAAGCAAACAAACATGGGACCTGGGTAAAACTGGTTTTAGGATAGATAACACAAAGAAGAAAGAGCAGGTGTCTAACATGCATGAAAACATAATACATTTGAATAGAAAGTGTGCTTGAAAACCAGTGAAGAATGAGCATGTGAGCAAGCATGTAAACACGACCACAAGCAGTTCTAAGGGTGAGATGAAATAAAATGGGGGTAAGGGTAGGCACAAAACCAGTAGAAAAACAGTGATTTAAGAATGTTTGCATGGATATTTTAGCCTAATATATTTTGAGATTCAAGTGCTGGTATCATTGCAATTGGACTGCTAAGGCTTCAGTTACAGTGACAGTTATTTTTGGACTTCGCATATCAGGTGTATTCCTTTTGCTCATGTTTAGATTTTAAGTGGAAGAAACAACAAGATTTTAAGCACAACATGTTACAAACTGGTGGGAATTTGCATAACCTACACTCTAATTTAGGTGAAATAAATTGCTAGTGTTTTGCTGTACAGCAGTGCGCACAACCTGGTGCATTAATGACTCCAAGCTGTCCCTCTCACGGTTAGGAAAATTCCCAAGGATTATCCAGATTCTTTCCTCGGCAGAAGTAGCTGACATGGTTTTTGAACAAGGAGACACCTGTGACCAGGAAAGACTAAATTTATTTCTAGGAAGTTGTCAGTTGACCATGTGGAGGTCAAGCTACCTGACTTTTACATACAGCTATGAAAACTAGCAGGTTCCCAGCCATTTTTCTCTAGAAGAGAATACCATATGAGCTATGGTTATCCATCTATAGTCCAGATATATTGCATCCTATCTTACAGTTGCAATTTTTATACGTGTAAGTAGCTGATCTGTTTGAGAAGGGTGAATTTCAGTAAAGATCCCCTGATCCTCTAAAACATAAGTATATAATTATATTAATATATGTCTGACTATGCATTGTCCTATCTATAAATAAACTCATTAGATTGCCCATGGAGCCTTCCAAACATGTGTCTATAACCAGCAATGTTATAATCCTAACACTTTTCTGTATTGGTAGTTTGATCTATACAAACACAAATACAATAGTAGAGAGATTTTAAAAGTCAAATAAATGTCACTGGAGTGCAGTAGTAAATGTGTCCAAGGAATGTGCTACCTTAATTGAAAATTCAAATTACTGAGCATTGCTGCTTTTCAATAAAACATTCGGTGCTGTTGAATGAAAAATCAATAGCTGCTTTATAGTGCATTTTTCTTAAGTAGTAGGCAAGCACTCAATTCCCCTTCAAAAGGTTTTTATTCTTCTCTCTTTAGTATTTACATTTCTTCTTCTTTCTCTCTCTCCCTCCCCTCACAACAGAACAGCCTTCAGTTGCTTTTGCGGACCAAAATGTAGTTTGCTGGTAAAAACCAGAACATGTAGTATTCAAATTTGGTAGTAATTGTTATCATTTAAAGCCATTACACTTTGCTTTGCTATATGTCAGGTGCCTGGATACTTCTTTTTTCCTGAGTGAATACTTAATTTAGGCTGTCTACTGAGATTTCAGAAAATACTTTAGTTCATATTTGGGTAGGGTAGTATTTAATCTTAAGGCAGGGCTCTGACATTCTTGTAGGATAATTTTGAGGTTTGTTCTTGTTACTGAGAGAAAAAAAAAAAAAAAAACAAACAAAAGAACAAATATGTAGAAGTTCAATTGGAAATGGTAAAAATGTGCTGTAGATTTGTAGGTTGAAAGAAAACTGTAGATACCTATGAAATCAGAGATCTTTGTGGCATGTGAAGTTCTTAGAGAAGTTGCTCCATGATGCTTGATAAAGATTGTACTTCTATTGTTTTTGATCTTTGACCTGTACATTTGACAGTCTTCCATCTGGGGAAGCTCGAGCATGAAAGGACTGGTTCCTCGTGTCACTTTGCCCTTTCTGTTTTCACTTGCTTCTTTCAGGAGGCAGCATGGAAACTGCATTAATCCTCTGCTGCACACAAAGTAGAAATGGCACCTGCTGCCTTCTTTTCCTCTATCCTTGTGAGACAGTGACAGCTATGGTTTATACCAACTAAACCTGCAGCTTTGAGGCTTTGTGATAGGGCATATTGCACCCCTCAGTTGTTGCACCCCTCACCTGCCTCAGCTCCATTGCAGCAAGTGCTCTCATTTCCAATAAGGAAACTATTGCAATAATCTGCATCATAGTGATGAGAAAAAAATCTAATTTGTGGTAAGAAAAGCTATAATATTACAGACTGCTATACACATAGTCTATTGGGAGTTTTGAGTGAAAATTATATTAATTTTTGAGGATAAGTATGTAACACGGAGTTGAATTCCAGCATATAAATAACAGACACTGATTATAGCTGGTACTGGAATACATAGTGTCACTACATATGACATAGCCTGAAGTTTTGTATATATTGTACATTCTCGTATATTGTATATTCTCAAAGATTTTGGAATTATTTCTAAGCATCTATTGTTTTCCAAAAGAGGAGAAAGCAATGGCACTGTTACTTTGAGTATAAGCTCCTAGGGCAATTTGCCTTGCTAAAAGACTAGGAATGAACTTTAATTTAACTTTGCAGATCAAAATAGTTCCTCAGAACATGGATGAAAATTGTGTGTGCCAATATAGACTCATTCTATGGAACTTGTCCTTTTGTAGCATTTCACTGATGTGACTTAGCAACAAGGTTCATTAGCCTCTAAGCTAGAAATGAGAATGAAAAGAGCCAGATCAAAGCATGCATTACAGCAGGAAAACCACTGCTGATGCATGTGCTGAAAGTACTTTTGCTTTTCCTTATTTGAGATTGCCTTTTTTCTCAGCTGTGTGATTGCCCCCAATGCTATACGCAGCTGCCTTTTTTTCTCCTCCTGTTCTGCAACTTATCAAATTAACAGATGCTTGTTGAGAAGCACGTGCAGACTCAGTAAAAGAAAAAGACCAAAATGTTGTCAAGATGTAGACACTGGGTCTGTAATGCCGAAATTCTCCTATGTATAATAAATCATGATGGAACTATGGCTGGTCACCCAGTGGCAAAATCTAATCTGTATTTGTGTTAACAGATGTAAATTCTGGAAGCTTTCTCAGTATCTTATACAGTTTGTTTTGAACAAGCTAAAAATAAGAGCTTGATTTTTGTCTCGTCAATGAATGTGGAAAGAAGTAAGTCTTTGCTACTTTGTTTGCTGCGTAGTTACTGTCCTTAAAGGGCTTCTGACTTTTTCAGTCAACATATGATGCTTTTCTATTTGTGCTGAGTATATCCATGTGTGGTAAGTGGAGACCAAATCAAGTACAGTCTGCCTGTCCATCCTTGTCTACCTTTACACCAGAGGCTGCTTTCAGCACTCTGTATCTTGTCCATGTGTGGTTTGGTGCATGGCTCTTTGGACACTTTTATGTCATGGTACCTTTCTGGTTCAGTATCAGAATTGGACAGAACAAGTTCCTGTTACTGGGCCTCCTGTAGACATGGTAAGTCTCCTCACCATTGGACTATTGATCACCTTGGTTTAAGGGCTGTGTTTGAAGCAAAGGAGGGGCGCAATCTGCAACATCCTGCAGTTCTAGTCCATTGCTAATCCCATCTGGAGACTTGGCTTGCATGTGCTCTGGCTTCTGAGGAGTCACTCTCCTTGGCATCCTTCATACAGGAAGAGGAATGTGGAAAGGGGGGCAGGGGGTGGAAGGAGGGAAGGAAATTATGAGGGGCTTGGTCTTGTTGCAATGTGGAACTAGGATGTAGCTGAAGCATCATCTGAGAGCATCTAAGTATTCTAGCATCCCATAGTAAGGACAGAACGACATTCTCCTTTTCTGTGTAGTTTGTTTCTTTTCATTTCAGAAAATTTCAAAGCTCTTAATTCTGCCCTGAATCAGAATGTGTGAAAAATAGTTTCTTGGAAAAGTGTGTGAGAACTGAAGACTTTCTAGTTTATCCAAGCTCTCAATATTTAACAGTCACGATTTGGATGCTGAAATACTATTTTTTTTTTCAATCATTACTTATCCCCAGGAAAATCTATTTTTCTTTAATAGAAAAAAAAATTAAAAAAAATGTAAAAAGTAACTTACCAGCAATTGCATGGGGCCAGAGATATAACCATCTGAAAAAAAAAGATGACAAAAAGAAGAATACACAATAAATATTTTTTAACAGTGAGATAAGGTAACAGTGAAAGATGGGTAAAACCCCAGCTTAATTCTGAGTAGGCCTTTTTAACAAAATCAGTTACAGAAAATGATGTCTGGAGGCCTATGGAATTGATAGGTCATCTTTGGACTTGGCTTAACCTTGGAGAATTTAATTGAAATCAATGAGTTTGTTAATAAGATTTAGTCAATATATCTTTAGTCTGTTTCAAATAAAAGGCATATGAATGTTTTGCTGTGAAGTAGCAACAGACGCAAATAGCAATGCCAAGCCTTCTTAGTGAAGGATGTAATAAGTTCTGAGAACTAAGCAGAAAAGAATGTAGAAAAAAAAATTGAAATTAGCATTTTATTTTATTGATTTTTCTTTCAAGACAAAGGAATGCGTTAAGGTTAATGTTGCCTACATTATTTTTTCCTGTTTCTAAAACCCAGATTCATTTTTTTTTTCTTTACTGTGCTATAGGTTTCCACTGTTTGTGATGTCTGTATCAAACAGGCTAACGGAGAAATGTTAAAAAATCGAATTGGTTAAAACATGTTTCCCCAGAGTGACATAAATCCTAGCATTTGAATCTGTTACTTTACACTAAGCAGGAAAACAAATGGCTATTGCTAATACATAATCTTATTCTTAAACAATGCTGAACGGCTTCTTCAAAATTAATTTCAGGCAAGACAAATGATGTTGAGGAGCCAAGCCAATCCCCCCATGACCTCCCTGAGAGGCTGTTTCCAAACTGCCACTGCTACTCCTTGTAAAGCAACTCATGGGATCTGTCAGAGAGCAAGCCAAAGAACTGAGGCACAAAGCCAGATTCAGACGCTGGAGGCATTCCAGATTTTGCTGTCTCTGTCAGATGTTTACTGATAATCTTCCATGTGTGCATATAAGGCTTCAGGAAAGAATTTCTGCCATAGCAAAGATACCCAAGTATGATGTTTTAGAGTATCACCTTGTGTTAGATGCCTTTCAAATCCCTTTTCTTATAAAGTGCTCTCATAGCAGACTGAAGCAAAGGGACAAAGTAGAAGCCCTATTTCCAAGTATTACTATGCATGGATTCTGAGATACTCATAAATTCAGATATGACTAAATTGGCTGTTTATATTGTACTTTCTAAGTGTTGTGGAACAGGTTCTTATCTGTTTATGTCCTTATTTTCTATTCTGTAACAGAGATATGGATAGAAAGGGTAAGAAAAGGAGTCTTAATGATTTTGTGACATTTCCCATTCCAGAGATTCTTTTTCCCCATTCCTAAAAATACCACAGAGTGGAGCAACAGAAGAAAGCGGGCAATACTTAATACCATGTCAACCTTTCACATTTCAGGGCAGAGGAATAACCTGAAACATTACGTTGTTTCCTCTTTCTGGTAAATGTTGTGGGGTTTTTTTTCCCCCTATTGAAGCCTGGAGGCATTACAGCTGATATTAGAACCTATAGATGGCTATATTCTGCCTGATTTAAACATAAGCAGAACAAAATGTGCTAAAATGGATTAAGCATGAACATCAAGAGTGTAGCCCAACAGACCACATGCAGCTTTTAATTAGACACATGCAATTCTGTTTAAGCTGGTTGGTTTACACAGGGTTAAATGAGAACAGAGTTTGACCTTCTGACTGTGGAGTGCTAAATACTGTAGGACTTGAAACAATTTACAAGACACATCGCTAACCTTCCCATCATATACAGTCTACTGTGGCTGTTGCCAACTGGATCAAATGAACATTTGGAAAGGTGTATTAAATAGTAGCCAGATCCCATTCTCTCTTAATTATGTGGCTTTCACCAGTATGCAGTACTAAATCATCCTTGCCCAGGAGTAATATAATTACTACTGAATAGCCTAATGCTGAATAACTTAATATACCAGAGGCAATAATTATTCCCAGAATGTGTCTGTTCCACTTTGCCTATTTACTTGTGTTCTTCAGAAAAATTATTCCACAACTTAAATACTCTTTAGGGCAATTCTGGTCCTTGCCTTGAATATATTGGTCACAAGCTGAGCCCTTTGAGAGTAAGCTAAAAGGCTTCTTAGAAAAAATGAAATGGTAATGGAAAAAATATCTTCAGTAGCTCTATAGAACATATTTTTAATTCTGTCATGGTAGTGCTATTCATTTTAATTTAATCTCTACTGCCATCCCATTTCTTTTGAATTGCTCAAAATTCTTTCTTCCTGATTTAAAAGAGAGCTAAACTTACAAACCCAAATAACCGAAGGTCACTTTTATCTTTAATATTTTAATAACCCATTATAGTTTACATTTGCAATTGGAGAATTTTAATCAGATCCAACGCAAGATACTGCCCCATTTCTTTCAGGCACATAGTTCCTGTCCTCCTTGTTCAGTTTGTGCCTGGAGTGAATGGAAATAGTTCATTGCTATTATCCACCTCTCTCCAGCTTTTATTAAATCTGTGTTGTGATTTAATTTAACCAGTATGGTGATACTGGTTGTAGAGAGCTTGATATTAAGTGTGGGAGCAATGTATTGCCCTTTCTGTATTTCTAGACTTTTCCCTCATGTGGCTAAAGGGTTTTCAAAAAGTATTATGCCACAAATGTTCCAGTGGGAGTATTTCTGCCAGATAAGCGATGTTAGCATTAGAGAGTGGGATTAACATTAACCCCCTGAAGGGTTTCGCAACTGATTGGGTTTCAAAACTCTAACTTACTATTTTGTGTAATTTTAATTATTTAAAACCTACATCATAGTGAAGTGATTTTGAGAATTGTACCTACTGTACATTGGAAAGAGTCGGTCTTGAGTTGTAAAGATGTAGTGTTGATCCACCAGTTTTTATTTGCCTGACAGTCTGGCTCAGTGCTGTACACTATCTATCTTGAGATATAAGCTTTGGGTCTCACAGTGACTTGACAATTAAATTTTGCTTAATTTTATTTACTACTGTCTAGCTTTAAGCTGAAAGGAAACACTGGGAATAAAAAGTTTATATAGACACGAGCTAAATATCTGAATATAGCCCCTGGGACCTTAGCAATGTGCGTACAAGGTGCAAAGCTCTTTATAATATGATCCCAGGCTACATTTCTGTGTTGCAGAAAACAGTTAAACTCCCAAGAATAAGTGGGGAAGGGACTATATTACTTCAGCAGACACTCATTCTTAAACATATGTGCTTATAACCTTATATGAATAAAAGCTGCCCTGGTTCTGAAATCTATAATGTTATTTCATTACCCTCACATTCAAACATGCATACAAATCTGACAAGCCGTAGATTCATCAGCTGAAAGCAACTTCCACTTTAGCAGCTGTATCTATTTTGGTGTATTGTCTTGGAGGCTATGTCAATGAGCCTCCATATTCAAGTATTCAGTATTCAAGTGCTGAAGTTTTTGATTGGAAGCAGATTAATATTAGTCTTTGCTTATCAAAAATTCTAATTCCTAATCTATTTTCCCCAAGTCACCAGTAAAAAAGAGCATTTTTTCAAAGTCTGAGAAAAATTAATTTTTATTTGCTGAATTTTTAATTTTTTTTTTTTTTTGAACAAAATTACCACCTCAGAATAGGATATGAAACTAGAAAACTTAAGAGTCTGATGTTATTGTACATGAAAATAAATTCATTCTCTATACCTTGGAGACAAGACCTACCAATGAAAATCAAATAAATGAATTAGTGTTGAGCAAAGAACATTTTATATATTATGATTCTCTGGGCTAATTTCACCCCTTTCCAACTACTCATTATATAAAACTCCTTAAATCAGTGGGACACAAGGCACTGTACTGAGAGCAAGATCAATGAAACTAGACTCTGTCAGGATATAATGAATGAAGACAGAATTCTCCAAGGGTTATTCTTAATGTATGTCAGGAGCACAACAGATCACAGACTAGTGATTATGAAATGGACCTGTAGTTCTATTCCTACCCCACCCACCATAACCCCTCAGCCTCCCCTCTCTATCCATATTTTCTTCTTCAACATTTCTAACCTGAATACAGAGGCTTAATTCTCATCAAGCTGCCTCTTCATGGGGAAAAAGGTAAAGGTGGGCACATAGGAAAAAAAGTCAGGACTATGGTCCTATTTGCTTAAAAAGTGAAATTGATGAGCAGCCATGTAATAAGACTTACATAATTCCTTGTTTTATGGAGATACATTTTTTTAAGATATCCCTTTAATTGCAGAATTCCTTTAAGTGGGCAATCTGAATGTACAGAAGGAAGGGGCCAAGAACAACACTCCTGAAACTCTATTCCAAAACAAATGTTTATCTAAATTTAACCCTTGCAAAGTGCACGCCTTTAAGAGTAATGGTTCGGCAATTGCGATCTGGGAACAGTTTTAGCAGAGGTTTTCCAGCTCCAAGTCTTTCCTTGATTATTTAGAAATACTGGTTTTCATTCTCATTTAGAAATGACTGTAATGAAACACCTGTTTAACATAATTCTTATAATTTTAAGTGCTACATTAGATGCATTTTGCTATAACCTGAGGTCACATTTACTCTTATTTTACATGATATCACAGTTATTCTATAATAAGCCTAGCTAGAGAAAGATCAGGAAAAAAAAATAACCCCAAATAAATCGAGGAAAGATCTGAGAATTCATTATATAAAACTAGAAACTTTTGCAGGCTTGTGAATTCTTGAACTAACCGGCATGAAACTAACTCAAGTTAGTTTAGCTATTGAGTAATTCTGTTGAAAATTTAGTGGCCTCAATGAAGACACAGAAAAATTGCGGATTGTTCAGAGGCCGTCTTTACCTGTATAATCCCCTGGAAGGAAAAGTATGTAGATTCTTACTGTGTTGTGAATAGTTTGTGTAACAGGGCAGCAGGAGTCATTAGGCTGCATAGATAGTAGAGCTGAGTTGCTGACTCTTTGTAATCAATTATTTATATTTAGGAAATCCTGTGTCTCGGTATGGCAGTTAGATATTAACATGCAAATCATCTGGAACTGTCATCCCAGATGCATAAGCAGAAAGATTCTGAAACCCTGCAGCAAACCCAAAGCACAGGCAAGGTTTACTTTGAATAAAAGAGGAATTGAGAGGTTTCAAGAAATAATGAAGAAGCCCAAAGTAGACTTGGTATAATTCATGAAGAAATACTGTCTCTCATAGAAATGTTAGTCACTACGTAACAGTCCAAGTGAGACATTTACAGAGTTTTGCTTTTCTTTAAGTTGTGTTTGTCAAAAAGATTTCAGTTAAGAAATTTGTGGTACTTGTAAGTATTCAAAACAAATAAACAAATGAAGAGAAAGGATAAAGTAGCTCAAGAGAGAAACTTGAAGCTTAAAGAATATTTCATATTTTCTCTTGAAATACATGTAAAATTCCCAGTGGCTGAAGGTTTTGCATGCATAAATGCTCATCGAGTCCTAAAGTTAACATCATGTAAAATCAGGCAAGCAAACAAAAGGGAATAGATCAGTTTAATGCAGATCATCCATTAGATCTTAGAGATGTACTTGACCCATTCAAATCTCATAACTTTGTAGAACCATTTTTATTCCTTCAGGCTTATTTCATATATTAAAAGCATGGCTCATCCATACTGAGCATGAGAAACACAGCTGCTTTATTATACAAAGCATAAATTGCTCATCTGAAAAAAGCAAATATATTGGTTCTTCAAGGACAATTCTGATTTATGTCTGAAGACAAATCCAGGGATGTTAAATTTAAAAAACTGGATTTACTATTGGTACTTGTATAGCAGTATTAATACAGCATTACTAGAACTATTGTTTTGCTGTTTGCATCTTTTTTTGTCATCTTTTTTTTTTTTTTTTTTTTTTTTTCAAAGGGCAGGAGTACAAAAAATTTGTTTTAGCATAACCTTGTCAGTGCTTTGTCAGGCTGCCTTCAGTCATGACGGTATGAGTGCTAGGATGCTGTAGTCTGTTTCTAATGATTTTTGATGTGGTTATCCTTAAGAGGCTATTTTTCTGTGAACTGCTAGAAGATTTTATATCCTGAAGCATCTCTACTTTCTCCATTCATAACTAAATTAGAACACTCAATTTTGAAATAATAGTGTGATTTATTATTTACCAAGGCAGCAATGAAGAAGTGTATTTGAAAAGAAGCCAGTAGCAAATTACAATCGATTTGCACAATATAACAAATAAAATGTTTTACGGAGGCAGACTTGCTGTTTCAAGTGGTATGTGATCCATAATATTATCTCCAAGATGTCTGCTTCTTTATTGCTGTCAACAATTCATTAATCATCTTTCTACAAAAAACCCCAACAACCTGCACCCACACACACACACCCTGGTTTAGACATCTAAGAAAGTGCTGATTGTGGCTCTGCAGTTTCTACCCACTTTTTTTTCAAAATGCTATTTTTAAAGTAAAATAAATACGGAGAACTTCAAGGTGTCTTTTCACGTGATGGTGGAGCGAAAGCAGGTAAAGTTACTTACCCTGTGATGGAATCATAATAGTGACTATGATGATGGACTGCAGTTACCTGATGTGCTGAATGGTGGCTGTCAACAGATACAGAAACTGCAGTCACTAATGATGTGGAAGTAACAAAATCCTAAAACAATATGTGTAGTTAGAAATTCTTAAAGCTGTAAGTTCACTAGAAACAGATATCCATGTTCATTATCCAAGAAAGGTATTTTTTTGTTAACCAAAAAGTAAATTTGGTTAAAATCTTTTTGCTCTGTTTCCAGGTGTTTGGTTTTCATCCCCAAATGCTGTTACGCCTGCAGTTCAGTTAAGACATGATAACTGCTGCATTCTGTGTGCTTGTCCTTTGGGGAAGGACACTTCTATCAAGTGCCAAGAATGTTGCATCATCTTTGGAGTTAATCCAGAGTATTTCTTTCAACAATATTATTTAGCTATGAGAGCTTCATCTTCCCATGCTTTAGTGTATGTTTTCCTGACACTTAGTACATTCCTGAGGAAGAGAAGATGGCAGAAGCAAAACATGCCTGCCTGAGCAAAAAAAAAAAAAAAAAAAAAAAGGCTCGGATAATGACATGCATAAGTGAGATAGGCAACTAGCTATAGAACAGAAACCTTTATTGAATTCTCTGCTATTCAGTGTATGTGTTTCTCAGATTGTGCTGAACACCTCACTGCATCATGCAGGTAACATAGATGAGTTGCAGAGGAATAATTTTTCTGCCTCCAGTAAAGTATAAATGAAAGATTAGATCTACAAAGATGTTTAAGCATGTAAAGATGCAGATAACTTTTGTAACTAATGTGATTGCTGAGGATAGGGTATTGATTTGATAGTTTTTTCAGCTGAAAATGTTTGCTAATTGGGGAACTAATTCAGAACAGAAGCAAGAAGCTTCTGAATCAAGAGAAAATACTTGCTGAAAGAAATATAAATCAAATAAAACCCCAGGATGTGATACTGGATAAAACAGCAACCTGTCAGTCTTGTTCTGGGCACTCCGAAACTGCCGTATAAAAGAACAGGTAGAAACAGTCATAAAATTGAATTTTTTCAATTCAATGAATTCTAGTAGGCTTCATTCAATGAATGCTAGTAGGCAGTTATGCCTTGCCAAGCTAATAATATTTTTTTCAACTATTGTTTTAATCAAAACGGTCCACAGGATTATTAATATTATTGTTGTAATGATTAACAATGAGATACAAAACATTCTAGTGTGTTGTCCTTGCTTTTACAGAATTCTCTCTCCTTTGGTAATTTATTGTGACAGAAAGAAGCAAGTAAAGAAGATGACTGAAAATGGTAAATGTTTATTTTGTTTCTTGAAAACATTAAAAATTCCAACAAATTATCTGAACAATAGGAGAATTAGTTTACGTTATTTTATTAAATGATTGTCTTTTTTTATTTCCCTCTGGATAGTTCTATTTTTTTCATCGGGCAGTGTTAACCCTGTGTTAATTCTGTATTCAGGAGAGATAAATCATAGCTCTTTTCTATTTCAGATGTCATTCAAATGGCAAAAAGTGTTTGGTGATCTATAGGAGCTGAATAGTTGCAGGCTGCTGGTAACTGCTGACAAATGACACCAATCACTTCCTTGTATCTGTATCCCCCTTCTTTGAATTTTCCTGGGTTTGGTGGTTGGTTGTTTGGGGCTTTTTAAATTTTTTTTCCCCTATTCCAAATCAGATATTGATTGTTGGTTGTTTGGGGTTTTTTAATTTTTCTTTTCTCTATTCCAAATCAGATACTGACATTTCTGAAAAAGTGCCAGCCACTATCTCAGGTAATTTCAATAGATATGAATCCAGCAGTACAAGAAGAAAAAAGAGCTCTAGTAAATCCCTCAGCAGCAGTATGCTGCCAGCCCAGCCCATTCCTTCCTGCATCCACCCTCCCCCAAGAGGGGGATGGGGGAGGGTCCTTTTATTAGAGTCCTCATTCCTTTTATTAATTGCTTTGGTTTTTCTCCCCTTCTGTTTTTTTTTCTGGTCTTTCTTCTTTTGGAAAAGCATATCTTCTGTTCTACTTATTCATTTTTGCTCATTCATTTATCTTTTCTTCATTGTCTCTTGACCGTGTAAGTCTCCTTTCCTCTACCCTGGAGGTAATTTCTCATTTCTCCTATTTCACTCCTTATGATCTGTGTGTCCTTCCTTCTGTGTCTTTGTATTTCTTTGTCACATTCACTCTGTCTTAGGGATCCCTTTTCTCTGCATCCTGCCACTGTTCTTTCTTTTTATGGTCTCATGGACTTCTCTCCTAAGGCCTCCACAGAACTTGTTCTGATTTCATTCTCTTCTGCCAGTGCACAGCTGGCACCTCCAGCTACATTCTCTGTTATTCCTTAGTTCTGTAACATCATTTCAGCTTCTGAATGTCTTCTACCCTTCCACCACCTCACTAGGCTGCACCTATGCTGTTTTGGTTTATTCTACTCAAAGGGCATAAAGGAGACAGAATTACCTAAAATCACAGTCCCTTCAGAGAAGACTGATGTGCTGATGTCCCACTGCTTCTCAGTGTCCTCTCCCTGTCCATCAGAGTGTGCAGGGGCTGGCTGGGAGGAAGGGAGGATTCAGAGCTGGTGCCTGCTGTGCTCTGATTATTCTGCACTTCCCAGAGCTGCAAGAAGCAAAGCATAATTAGATCAGCAATGGACCTTTTTACAGTTTGGGATCATTTGTTAGTCCCACTGATGGTTTTCTATAGTGAAGGGTTGATTTTATGTAGAAAGTAAGTTATTGAATTATAGTCTGTCAGTCATAATAATTAGCAAGCCATAGCTTACACTCACTACAGCAGAATGGTGTGGGTTGTTTTTCCCTTTAGGTATGTTCTAACTTGGATAACAAATATTTGAAATTTCACTTCTGATATGTGAAGGTCTGTATTGGATCCAAGGCCTTGGGCAGAAGGTTGGTATCACTAAAATCTCTATGCCTTTGACACCAGTAGACTGTTAGGTGTGATGGCTGCATCCATACCAGCCTGCGAGCACTCTTGTTCATACTGTTAAATTGTTAATTGCTGGCATGCTTTCTGCTCCTGATGACTTAACTAGCATCCGCTCAATGATGCTTGAGCACAGTTTGGGGATTAGCGTAGGCCAGCAACCACCTCCCGCTAGGCAGTTGGGATCGACTACCCTGCTTTGGGGGCAGAATAATTTAGCTGAATGGAAGCAAGCTGTGCCCTTTAGTTGGCCCAAGGGCCTGAAAACGCTTCCTGGATTATTAAATTTACTGGTATATGTAGCTAAATCTCACCTCTTGCTTTCTGGACTTTCTAATTGTAATGTTTGCAGTTCATATTTATACCACAGATGTACTGTTTTATATCAAAGGTCATTCTAACTCTGTGCCATCCCTCCAGTAGTAACTTCCCTGGATGTGCATAGCAGTTTTAAATAACAATTCCCCAAATAATCCACATACATAATCCTCTGTGTAACAAAGGTCTTCTCCCTGTCCATGGCAGGGGGCTTGGAACATGATGATCTCAAGGTCCTTTCCAACTCTAACCATTCTATGACTCTATGATTCAACTAATTGTCTGATCTTTGTTTCAATTGATGCAGATTTTCTGTATGTACAGCAATTTTTGTCAAGATTTACTGTCAGCTTCCTTTTTGGTTGTTTGAGCTGATCTTCTGACTTCTTGTGATGCCTTAATTCTTGTGTATAAGGATCAGTAGACAGGTGACTGCTGTCCGTACTTTGTCATTTGTGAATGTTTTAAACAGTGAAGGTCTTGGTAGACATTGCAGCAATCTGTGTTATTTTTCTCTCACCATTGCAATATCTGACCATTTTTGCTTTTACTCTCTTGTTCCTACCTTCTAAAAAGAAATTATGTGGATTTTTGTTTTGAGTGTCACTGAGTACTGATACTTGTGAAAAGCCATGTATTATTTTTAATCTGCTTATAGTCAGTTCTGCAGAATCCTATGGACTTGAATTCAGGCAAGACATTCACAATGGTAATTTTGTGCATGGAGTTCCAGACTTGCAGAGAAATGGATTTAAATATACAAATAGCAATAGAATTTTCTATAAGATTAACCAATTCCTCACTCCCTTCTCTATATCAGCATACCATATGGATCTATTATTTAATGTTATTTAAGAACTTTGTTAAATCGGTAGAATGAGCAGCACCAGACCTATGTTGGAATGTGGAATTTTTTACATATATATACCAATCGGTTTTGTCTTTTTCCCTAGTAATGGTGAATGTGTAAATGTCTTTACAGTTTTTATTTGAATGATAGTTTGGTTTGATCCCTTTCATCCATCTTATACCAGTGAAACTCCATGAAATGCTGTTAATTTACATCAGCCCAGGTAAAAAAAAGAAACTCATAGTCAAGGCAAAAGGCTTTTAAAATTCCTTACATAAAATTCCAATTTTTGTGTAAGAATTCTCTCATGTCTGCTGTTTCTTAAATGTGCCTTTGAAATGGGAAAGGCATGCTGGAGTCAAAGAGTACTTTCCCATGTTCTTCTACAGGCAGGTTATAAATAGATCCCATATTGTATAGGTTTTGAAATAAGAACGTTGCCTTTTCCCCTTAATATATCCCCCAGGATATATTAAGAAAACTAGATTATTATGGTTTGGGGTTTCATTTTTCTTGCACATTGTCAATTTTGCAGATGCTTGTACCAATGCTATTTCTAAAAGCATTTCCAGTTAACTCTGTAGTCTAACAAGGAATGTTCCTGATTTTATCAGAAATACATTTGTGTGTAGTGTGCTTGTCATTGACCCATCTCCTTCACCTTTCCCTGCAGAAAGATAAAGTACACAACATATTAACATATTTATTTTATTTTGACATCAGTATTAGATCTGTTTGCTAAATCGTACTTTCTACACATCTCAGGAGTTAAAAGTTCAATATGACAATGTAAATCTCAGCATTCTTTCTTAGTAGTGATCTGAATTTTCCATGTTCCTTAAGTGCTGTTTGTTCTCAGAGACAGATTTTCATGTGATCTTGCATTTGAAATAATTAATATATTAGTGTTGAAGACAGAAAACATTTGTGGACTGCTAACATAAAAGATGATAATGTGGAAGATTACTAGCAGGTCTTAACTCAGATTTTAAATTCTGTAAAACTTCTCCAGAGTGCTCTGATTACAAGGCTGTGGTTGAGAACTCTTTATTCTAATTCCAGATGTCTCTTTTTGCTACCAAAACCAAATTTCTAACTTTTGCCCTCCAACCCACACCCTTTTTTTTTTTTTTAGGCTCTAGGCTAAATGCCTCCTACATAGGACGATAGTGATGATTAATTCCTAGCACTGTTGCAAGGTTCTTCTAAGACTGACTTGCATTCCAAATGGACAATTATAGACAAAGGTGGTAAAATCGTTTAATATATTTTATTGCAAAAAATCTTCAAAATATATTACAAGCTTTAATGTCATGGTTATTGGTTTCCTTCCAGGAAATTAGGAACCTTGGCCACTTTGGTTGTGTGTCCATTACAAAGAGCCATATGGTCATTTGAAAACATTTTGTGTGAACTCAGTGCAAATAATGAAATTCTGAAACTATTCATGACAATAGAACAGCTCCTCTGTGCAGGGCTACTGGAACCTGC
>VZRU01014720.1:38557-51751 GCA_013398155.1 Pedionomus torquatus | reverse complement strand
CAGGGCTACTGGATCCTTCATTTCTTGGTCACTATATAATGAATGCTTGCAAATTATTATAATCTGAAAAAGCAATGCGAACAAACATGAAGAAAACCTGATACAAATTATTTATTCATTCATCTACCAACCAATCTAAAGGAAGCCAATCCCTTATTTAGAATCAAATCACAGCTCTGTTAGAGGCATGTATTATGGTGAAAGAATCAAAAATGTGAGGGCTAAACCATTTCTTTTAGCAAAATTCCTACAAGACAATTGTAAAATAACATATTTATATATTTAAATTTAAATATATTTGCATACAAGTAAATATAAGAGTATTTCTATACCTCTGTGTATAAGCAGGATTCTTATATGTAGTACATTTGTATAGATATGATTTATGTAATAAATACATAAACAGCTTATCTGAATATATTTGTGGTTTCATTCTTTTGACTTAAAAAAATAAAATTGTTTTTCCTGTAACAGACATCTGCAACTGGCTCACTTGATAATGCTTTCTCCACAAAAAACACTGGAACCTCCTCCCATTCATTGCAATGGATTGCTCAAAGGAATATTGGAGTATATCTAGAGCGCCCATTTAAAAACTGGCCAAATAAATGTAGAAGTTTTAATCCTGGAACTTCTAACTAGATAAAAGACTGTGAAACAGAACACTGTGAAATTTCAACAACACAAACAAAAAATCAGATGTTATCTAAACTAGGTCTTACAGGACATGATGGTAGAGATGGAGATTTCAGGTTCCAGTGGTTTCTAAATTCTGGCACTGTCTGCTTTATCATTGATTCTATCGACAACTTCATCAGGAAAGGAAATGGAATAAAATATTTTAAATCTATTATTGATTTTAACTATTTCACACATAAGCTTGTAATTGTTTCCTTTGTAGCTTCAGAATCCATGATGAGGCACTGGATGAGTAAGATACTTAGGTTTATGATGCATTTTATGTTACCAAGCAATTCTTGAAAGTGTTTAAAAAGGGCAACTGTGTAACTTATTAATTGTATGTAAAGTCTCTAATACCATGTCTAAGGTTATCATCATAAAGTATGTTTATAATTCACTGCATTTATATTTTAAATAAACTTGCATTATTTATGAGTTTGCACACATCTATTTAAGAAACAAGATAATGTGCCAGGAGATAAATAGAATCATAGAATCATAGAATCCTCCAGGATGGAAGGGACCTCCAAAGGTCATCTAGTCCGACCTCCCTGCAGTCGCAGGGACACCCCCAACTAGACCAGGTTGCCCAGGGCTTCATCAAGCCTCGGCTTGAATATCTCCAGGGAAGGGGCCTCAACCACCTCCCTGGGCAACCTGTTCCAGTGCTCAACCACCCTCAGTGTAAAGAATTTTTTTCTAATATTCAACTTAAATCTACCCTTCTCCAACTTAAGTCCATTACCCCTCATCCCATTGCAGCAGGCCTTTGTGAACAGCCCCTCCCCAGCCTTCCTATAGGCCCCCTTTAGGTACTGAAAGGCTGCGATTAATTATAATATTGTAGATGCAATTAAAGCAGAAAAAAAGCAGAGAAATGGAGAAATAAGGCTGCCACATAATTTTAATCTGTTTTACAGGAAATTCCATCAAGATGTCAGATCAAGACATAATTACAAATGAGCTACAGAATCGGTGCATGGAAAATGAGTTAAGGAAAAGGCTGATATTAACTCTGACTTTTTTTCTTTTGGCAGTTTTACCATAACTTAAATAAAGGTGGGAATTTTCTTAATTATTATAGACTTAATATTTTCTTATAAAATTCCATTGTATTGATTCTGATGTGCACCTCACATGTATTTAAGCTCTGTAATCTTTTAATGACAAATTGTTGGTCAGCATTCATGAGAAATGCTAGCTAAGAAGTCCAACTGCCAAATGAAGTGGCCTCTTTTCACTGAATTAACAATCTGTTCAAGAGCTGGCATTACCTTCTGATCTTGAAGTTCAGTTAGTAATTTTCTTTTTCTTGAGTTTAGCTCAGCAGAATTTATTTTCTCTTGAAGAAAATGACCTGCAGTTTCATCTGTGCTCTCTAAGAAAGACTCAGCAGAACATTTTGTACTTTCTTTTCTGAAGCACCTCAGGCTGTTTCATTATGGAAGTCATAATTTTATGATCCAAAGTTACAGGAAAAGTACAAACAAGGCCTAGGTCTGAGATATTATCAACATCAGCTTCATCCAAATACAATAAAGCAATAAAGTTTTAATATACATTTTTTTTAAGTCTTTTTTTTTTTTTTTCCCTGTGGAATGCCATGGTAATCAAACCCTCTTCAATAGATCTGTTCCTGAAAAAACAAAAACCAACCAACCAAACAAAATCTCCCAAAACTCCTACAGAAAATAGCAGTAATGTAGTCAATAAGACTGAATTTATTCAATTATTTTAAAAGTCATTTATTATAAAGCGAAAAATGCATTTCCAAATTTTTTTGCCACCTCATGAACAGATGCTGCAGCTCATGCCCCTCCCATTAGGTGAGATAGATAGCTGAGTTCTTTTAATAAAATGTAAAGCTATTGAGAAGTACAAATCAGACAACAGGAGTGCATTTTTTTCTTGACTGCCTGTGCAGCTCCATTTCAGGTTCTTCTGTGCCAACCTATCAGTGTTGCAGAAACTGCTTGGAGGAGTCAATTTCTTGTTTTAACAGAAGCTCTCCCAGAGACCTTGTGGGGAAAAGAAATAAGTTGTAGGGAGGGACCCCCATTTTTTTCCCTTGGAGACTCTACTTATGGTCTGAAGACCAATGGAAAATTAACCTTGCAGTTTCTTAAGGAGTCAGGGAAAGACCGAAATTGTGGAGAACAGATGCACGGCAGAGAAGTATGATTATTTTTTGAAGTAGGATGGACCCTGCAGAGCCTCATCCCCATCAGATCTCAGTTACCTCAAAGACTTAATGGCTCTGAAACATAATATTTTTCCAAAATACCCTACAGAATTTTTATTTCATCTATATCCATCTCAGAGGCCCTTACTGATCAAGTCTTCAAGCTTGATTATCCTTTGTACATCAAAGGAATGGGAAGACATATGAACCCATATAAAATTAGAGGGCATCATCCCTATTTCATGCTGACTAGATGTCACCTAGCCAGCACCAGATGGAGAAGAACTATGAATTCAGTCCTGGCTCACTCAAAAAAAAAAAAAAAAAAAAAAAAATGTTTCCAGCCACATTTTGTTTGAGATTTCAGGTCCTTCTCTTAGTCCTAAAAAAGCCCCTTGATCTTTGTCCAAGCTACTGAAGATTTGAGACAGTCAGTATCCTCTTCAGCTTTAGCTGAAATCATTTGTTCTTAGGCAGCTTTTCCTTACTGGTACTGAAACCTGCTCCTCTGGATTATTTTTGCAATTAGCAATTTGGCAACTTTTTATCTAAAGATGCCACAGATGCTGAAAACTCATTTAATCAAAATTGAAGATTCATTTTCTTTGTACTTTGAGCTGCTAATGTGTCATTTCAGCCCTTTACTGATTGTCCTATTAGTATATCACCAGATGATAACAAACACCAGTATCAGTCTATGCTCTATATTCTTTTATTTCTTTCTTTAAAACTTGGCCAGGTAGCAGACAGCTAATATTTTTTTTTTTTAAATTGAAATCTTAATGCTCTTCATGATCTTCCAAAAAAAGCATTTAAAATCTATTTTGTAATAGCTAACTTCTTAATGTTTTATGATAGTAATGTGTAGGTTTTATATCTCGTAACAAGTAATCTCCAAAATATTTGCTACCTGTTTTAAGAATCATTCACTGATAACAGGTGGTGATGTAGAAGTCCCAGAAGCTTAATGAATCACTCTAGGCTGCTGCTACAAAAATTGTTTTGGAGATTTGGCAGACACTATTCACCTTAGCTATCAACCAACCAGTTTATACAGGGAAAAAAAATCCACCTAAAGTACTGTGGCTTCCCTTTTAACTGCGTCTCTGTTTTATAATCAGGGCTTTATACTGTGAACAATTTAGCATGTCTATATTGATTAAACCTTAGGAGTCTTTAAATTCTATCTGGTATTCTGCAAACTATAATGAACATTACCGAATGCATGGCATCTTCTGGGAAACACCTTGAGATTATCAAGTTTAATTTCCCCTAGGAAGTTCTTACAGCAGTGCAATCAAGCTAACTTTTACTCTCTGTAATGGAATAAGATTTAATTTACAATTTTTCAACCACCAACATTTCCTAATTTTCTTCTTTAAAAAAAAAAGCCATAGGACAGACTTTTGCTCTGTTTTTAAGTTACTGCTATACTTTTTCCCATAGTGGAACTAATGAATATCCTGTCTCATTTTAGTACGCTAAACACGTACAAGCAGCTTAAACCCTATGGTTGGTAAGGAATTTATGTAAATAATGCAATTAAATCTTGTCTGTAATAATAGGTGACCTAGTATATATCAAGTCCCTTAATCTCTCAGATTGTAATTGAGTGATGAAGATGCAAGGCTTCATGAAAGAACTGCAGATCATAAGAAAATAATTATTTTTTTTGTGTAAACTACGATTTTCCAATTACTACTCTCAGCTGGGACAGAAAAACATCTAACTCATGATATGTTCTGATCCAAAATTAATCCTTTTGTAACTGTGCCTTTTTTGATTGAACACTGGTTTTTCTTTCTTCCAAGCAAAATCCTCAACCCCTGTGGTAATTTTAATGTGAGTTATATATTTTTTTTTCTTTCCCAGGATATCCTGGGAAAGTATAAGCATATTGGTAAATTGAGGTATCTTTATAAATAATCATTAGAATGATTTTATTATCTATAAATGTTGCTTTGAGGGTGAAGTTTATCTGGTACATACAAAAAGACAAGTCCATGAATAAGCTTTCTTTTCAATTTATCAAGTAAATATCCAGTTGTTAACATTTTTAAAATATGTAAAAATGGTTGTAGATGCTGAATAAATGTATGCACAAAAAAATAGGGATAGATTTGAGTGGCCAGAAATTCTGGACAAATATTGATGGAAACATTTGCTATGCCTTTGCATCACAGAAGAGAAATTTTTAAGGCTTGGCTATGCTCACAGCAACTGTGGATGTACCAACAGAATCATGCAAGAAAACTCTCAACTGGCATAATCATCTTGTTTGTAAAGAAGTTTGAAATGTAGTGATAAAAACTTCTGTGTAAGAATGAGGTGTTTATGTAAGCTATCGGGTTTTTCTGTCTATCTCTTTGCTTTCATTTCCTGTATTTGCTTATTTGCTGTGTTTTCTAATCGTGGGAAAATATGTTCCCTAGTTACCTTCTTTATTGAAATAAATTATTTTCAGGTGCTAATGTATAGCAATGTTAGCCCAGGATATTACTGGGTATTTTAAACTTGTGGTATCTGCTGTTTGAGAATGGAAAGCAGATATGACCTTAATTTAAACTAGGGGAATGGGATACTTAGGAATGCAGGTGGCCTAAAGCACTCTGCCAGCAGTCCATTAGTGTGCTGCTATCTGCTAGGCTAGCTTTGTGTTTGCTGATCTGTGTGAAACTCTCCCGAGATGACAGTTCATCAGTGGTTTTGTCATTCCTCTTACAAGAATGGTCCCAGAATCCCTTCAAGAGAAAATTAGACACATCAAACTTAGAAATGGATACAGTTTCTCAATTACTTAATACCTTTGCTCTACAATAAGTTTATTCTCTTCTTCATACTGCAGCAGACTTACATTTATATTTTATAGGTGTAAATCTTTCTACTTCACAAGGAAGCCAAATTCTGCCTTTTGCTCAGATTGTTACCTAACATTTAAATTAGAGCCCCTTTCCTTTGCACGGGATGAAAAATCATTCCCATTTCAGACTGGAGTAAAAGCAAAGCAAATTTAAATTTTGTATGAAGTAAAACTTTAATATAGTTTTGGAAAAGAGAAGTTTAGAAAAGATAAAACTATCAATTCCAAAACACATATTTTTAAGAAAGTAATTTAAGCTTAAAAACTTAGAACATGTGACAAGGTTGTGCTGAACCACTGTGAAAATTTTAATGAAATCCAAAAATATAGGTTGAATTACTATTTTTTTTTATCCTCAAAACAGAATTTCATTGGTCTCTTTTAACAAAAATATTTTGATGATTTTATTATTTTTTTTTTAATTCCAGGGGAAAAGCAGCTCAGAAAATGCCAAACTGTCCTCTTTACTCCCTTTAAATCTACTCTGATTAAGAATCTATAGTTAAGACATGAACAGCTGTTGTAAACTGTGAACAAGATCAGCTTGCTTCATACACTTAAAATTGCATGTAAATGTTTTATTTTTCAATCACATTGGTGTGGGTAATGTTAAGAGTGGAACCCAGTGGAATCTGAAAGGAACCCACGCAGAGTCCCCACCTATAAATGAAACAAGACTGATAAATATCCTCTGAAGTATAAATTAAAGGTGTTTCAGGAGAAACAATGGAGAACAAAGACGCAAAAGAGGGAAAAGATCTTAGTAAATGGCATGTTGCTTGCTTTTTAAGGTGTCTGATAAGTGAACAGGAAGAAGGAAGGAGCTTTGAATGTTTATTTCTACTTCAAAGTGACCAGAGATTTAGACTGGTTTTGGTGGAGACAGGGGTGGATATATGATTTGAGAGAGAAATGTGAAGATACATCGTACATAAAAAGCTTTAATGAATATAGAAATGAGACACAGACAAGAAGTAAAAAAATAACTGAAGACAAAAAATATAGCTAAGGATGCATTTTTTTTCCAATATGAGTGAAGTTCTGCTTTTCTTTATGGCAAATTGGAAAGAGCTACAAAGGGAAAAGAAAAGTTACTTTATCCAGTTTCTCCGTATTGACATACACAGGGAGAAATGGAAGCATAAATAATAAAGCCATTGAGAGGATCATCACAAGCAGTGGGAAGGTTACTGGGTTTACAAGCATGAGATTAAAAATGGGAGTTAAGAGCTGTTGAAGTCCATTTAGAAATGTGGCAGAAATGAGAAAAGAGTGAATGTTGAGTACAGAAGCTGTAGTAGTCATGGCAGCACGGTGCTGCATGACAGCTTGAGCTGAATGATAGAAACAGCTCCAAAGGAAGTAGGATGAAGGAGAGTTATTTGTAGGATGGGGCAAATCAACAGAAAGAGATCATGCCGTTTTTGTGATTAAGATTTTTTACCTAAAAACACTGCAGAAGGGGTCCTCCAGGACCTGTCCCTTAAGCAAAAGCTGGTGTCTCATAGATACAGTCCAGACAAGTCCAGGTACATATTTGCACTCCTTGAGTAATTTTTTCCTTTAAATATTTGTTTCCTTTCTCTCCAATTCTTGTAGCTGTTTGCTAAAAATAAAAGGACCCGACGGCAAATATAAGATTCAGAAATGCCAAGATAATATCACCGTATGAATTTAAAAAGTGGATTGAACTAAAATAATTGGTATTTTGTAGGTTGTTCATGTTGTTTATGTAGGTCCCTAATCACTTGAGCTATGTTTAAGCTTTTTAAGTGATACTTAGTGCATTCAAATTACTAAATTAATCTCTTGGGTGCACAGCAACTCAGCATACCTGGGGTCACAGGGCATAAAGTTATTTTTTGTTGCTATCTACAGATTGTCTTGACATGCAGCATATACCCGTAGGGTCAGAAGAACTGCCCTTTGATTACATGTACAATAATCTGGATCTCCCAAGATATTCAAGTGGTTAATTAAATATCAAGTAATTGCAAAAACTACTAAGTGACATTTAATTAGTATGTTAATTGATATCAAATTTGCTCTCACTATCTTGTTTTATGTTAATAAAATCCCTAAACATTTCTTCGAAGCAGATTAGGAAACAGTGTGCTTCAAATGTACTAATGCAAAATAGCCATAAGCATTACTTCTGCTCATGGAACATAACTTCTGACTTAAATCTTTTGATCCCAGTTGTTTTATTTTGTCTATTTTTAAACTTACTTTTTGCTAGTATATTATATTTATATTATAATAGGATATATTTTATATTTTTATATATATGTGTTTATATTTTTTAGAATGAATTTAGACTTTTCTGAGCCTATAATCCCTTAGAAGTGTATCTAAAGTGTGATAACTGTTAATGGAAAGCTAGGGCTGCCTCTCTTCCCTTTGGCACCTACCAGTAGAGACAGCAAGGCATATGGGAAATGCCTCCATTTGACTAATGTAAATGATGTATTTCTGCACTGCCTCCCAATGTGGTGTGTAGAAACCTGTGCTTCATGCACAATACAAAATTATCCTCAAAATATCAAGGGACTGATTATTCTGCAGCGGCAAAATGCTGCCTTGGTTTTAGTTCGCACCAGGAAAGGTGATCCCCTCCTCCTCTCTATGAGCCTGCCCAGCAAACAGTCCTGCTTTACTTTTCAGCTTGAACTTTCCACAATTGTCACTGCTGCTTTTGACTGAAGAGCCCAATTATGATATAGAGAAGAGATGCCTTTAGGCTTGAGTCCACAAAAAGCCTGACTGAACTCCAAAGCAACCAAAGCCCCAAGCTCGTTCTTCCTTCCAGCCTGTAAAGTGTTCCTGATGGCCTCATAAAGAACAGGTGAGCAGACCCAAGTTGAACCTACTAAGGAAAATGTCATTTTCATAACATTTAATTTGAGAACATATTGCAAAGAAAAATCCCTATGAATATTCATATGAATTTATAAATTAATTCCTTTTAGCTACACTCATGTCTTTTGTGTGTCAGCTTTCTGTGGAGTTTCTTCTGCATTTTATTGGTGCTAATGCAGAGAGAGAGCTGGTTTTACATTCAGGATCACAAAAAACAAAGTCTAATTTATTCTCCACGAACATTCACACCCAATTACTTCAGAAGAGTCCAACTGGGGAATAGAGACAATGGTGTACGACTGCATACTACTAACTATATAGCTCTGATTCCAGCCCTTCCCAACTTCAAAATCTGGACTATCCATGCAAGCAATAAAACACTGTAAAGGGAAGTGGGTTGAGAAGGAACTGTCAGAGAACTTTGAATTACGCATGAAGCAAATTGTGATCTGTTTGTTCATGGATATGTCACAGAAAAAAGTAGCAAAATTGGAGAAATAAATTATTCATTACAAAGTACTCAGCTCTAGTTGTGTGTCATCCAAATCCTGCTACAGAACTAAGAATGCAGCAGAATGATCATGATAGGCAAAATATGACACTGATTTGCAACTATTTTTTGTTTGATTTGTTTGAGCTTCAGTGGATTCTTACATATGGCATTGATTTAGAGTTCATAAATAGTTTCACACAATACATTTTAAAATTTTCTCTTGATCTTTGATATACTGTGATAATCGACATTTACTAATACAAAAAGGGTTTTGTCAACAGTGTAGTATTTTAAACCTTCTATAATACAAAGTGGATTTATTGCTGTTATTTGTATTTGTAATTTGTAAATTCTTGAAAATAATGTACTGGTAGCAAAAAAGTTTAGAATTGACATGTTTATTTAGGAAAAAAAAACAACAACCAACTTTGAATTAACTTGTCACAGGAGAGTGAAAAGTATTGCTACCGTGTTAAGTCTCCTTTTTGCCTTGTCTGTTAGCCCTCTCAGATAATGACAGCTCCAAAAGCATCTCAAAATAACATCCATCTCCCCTACTAGCAGAAGTGGCTATTCCCTGTCATTATTGCCAGCAAACATTCTCTGATATCCCAACATTTGCATTATCTTTTTCTGCTTTCCTCCTCATCTTATTCAGTGTCTTGGCTTTGCCTTGAGCTCTTGTGGGAACCCCTTCTAATCCCCTATATCTTCAAGTGTTGGTAAGGGCCGGCTCCAGCCCCGACATTCCTGACAGCTGTCTTTCTGCCTCCACACTTTCTGAGCACTGAGGGAAGCAGTATATCACAATACACCATGCCTCTCCTCTTTCATATGAAGCAGTTCCAAGTCATTGCCAAATCATTAGGCAAATGACTGTATTTTGAATGCCCTGTAGGAATTCAGTGGAAGCTACTGCTTCACACAAAAGCGAGACACAGCTAATCAGCTCCTTACCGCAAAGCAGGGGCTCCTGCTCCCGCTGAGGGACTGGGGAAGTTACTTGGTGTGGTGAACAGCAGCGCTTTGCAGGAGACCAAATGATATCCACAGAGTCAGCCTGCAGTGGCCAAGAGGCTGTTCTGTGAGGGTCACAGGGCACTGGGACCTCCATTAGATGGCCTGGGAGTCACTGTCTAACACTGACACCAGCACAAAATCTATTTATGTCTGTGATGAGTAATCTATTGCCTTCAGACACGAGTCTGAAGCTTGTATCTCACTAGGGCAAGATGCACAGAGTATCTTGCTTCTGTGTCAGGACCTGCTTCTGGCTGTTCAGCTCTGTGCCCACTGTTTTTCCTTCTTCACTTCAAGCATTTTATGACTGCAGCTTCTTCATGCTCTTATAATTCCCTAATGTAATTGGACACATTTTACCTCCACAGCCTATCATGCTCCCTCCTGATTCAAAACTACATTATTGAGTGCTATATCAATATGCTTCATATATATCTTTATGGATATCAAATAAGTATGCAGGTACCAACAACTTCTGGTAACAGAGATATTTTACATCCTCTGACTGTGACAGAGAGATAGCACTTCTTCAGTCCACACTTTATTATTTATCCTTTGCAGAATAACATAAATTTAAGATTAATTTATTCACTTGTTTCTGGATCAATTTTTTATTAATGATTATTTTTCTCTCTAGAAAAGATTAACATCTGATCATTAATTTTGTATTCTGAAGTCTTCTGATGAGGGCTGGAGTATGAGAAATGCCTGTCTTAGTTATGATTGCTGGTTGCTTTGAATATAATCTCTGAGAAAACTATGTAGTTTAAAACAGAACAGTAAATTGGGCTATAAATACACCGACACTGGTGTTAATGCTTTATAGCATTGCTGTTTTTTCATTTTCATTGCAAAATTAGAAAAGCAGCCAGTCCTCACCAAGAGCGAAGCTAGTAGTTTGTTTATTTTCTGCATGGCTAATATGATTTCTATTGTTTCAATTATATTTGTTCAGGCATGAAATGCACTGTCGATCATTCAGCTAATTAAGAAGGGATGTACTTTTCTTTAAATCGTCTATACAGCAAGGTAAGTCTAAAGCCACCAGTTACAAACTGGCAATGTTAAGTAAAAGCTCATGCAGGCAGGTGTATAATGACATTTGCCTTACAGTCCTGCCCGCAACACCATATCTGCAACATGCGGTGCTTGGCTATAGGCATGTGATGCAAACTTACACATTTTTAAAAGCAGTGACACAATTTTTAGGAATGTGTGTTTGAAAAGGTAACAAAAAATATTAGAATACATTTAACAAGCCAATCTGTAAGACCTATGAACTCGTTTCCCACTAGAAATACAGGAATGACAGGTAGTTTTTGAGTTGTTCTGTTACTACCCTAAGCAGAAGCAGCACTGATGCTACACTTACATTGTAATGACGTAAGAGCAAAAGTACAACATCAGTTCCATAGCTATTGAGAGATGCCTTACTTATATAAACTTTAAAGTTATCTTAATATTTTAGCAGATTTGATATTTATTTTATAAATATATAGACTGAGTTTATACGTCTGTGCGTATGTTTGCATAATTTTCCAATCGTTAGCTTTTTTTAATGTACTTGATTTCTGTATCAGTATGTTGGCAGTATGCATCTGCCAACTGCAAAAATTTATATTTCACATCTACCCACATAAATAAGAACAGTGACCTCTCCATGTATATAAATACATATGTGCAAAAACTTAGGACTGAAAAGTTAACATTCAGAGGTGGTACAGTGGAAGTTTTCAGATGGTAAATCTGTCACACACAGTCTGCCAGGAAAAAACAAGTGACCAACAGGCTCAGAGGTGATTTGTTTGGGATTCCCTGTGTGAACATATACTCAACAGAGTTATGCCTCCATGCATCACACTGTGGTCAGGGAGACCAGAAACCCCACTGCAATCAGTGTGCCATATCTATGGGGCAAGGGAAGGATCCCGTTCTGTCAGGCACAATGGCTGTTGTGAAGATGCACAATGAAAAGGTTTCTTCTTCTGCGCAACCTGGCTGATCAACAATGTGTAATTAAAGGACCTGCAATGCCACAAGTGGAGCTTTAGACAGTGAACAGTCCTGTCAGCTGCTGCTGTGGGTGAGCAAATGCTGCTGCCTCCCCATCTCCCCTGCTCTTACTGGTGAGGATTTCTGTGCCTTCTCTGAGCTGTCTCTGGAACAGCCACCTCGGTAGCCCTGCTCTGTACCTTTTAATTGAATACTTGTATCTCACAAATTCATTTGCTTTTTAACCTGATTTTCAGAATTGCCTGAATCCTTACCAAAATGTCATTCTGGGGCAGAGCCTTGTATGGAATATTTCAGCCAGGCTGCTTAAAGATTAGCAAATTTGGTAAAAGATGAAAACAGTATTATAAAGAATGTGACAAGTACTCTTAAAAGAGATAGAACTGCCAGCCCTGATCACAAAATCCCCAGTAGGTATAAGCACTGCTTGAAATTGCTGTAAAATACAGTCCTGAGAGTTGCTCAGTTTGATTAGAAAAATTGCTGCTGTATGAAACTATTCTAAAAGGCTGTTTATACATGTTAGTATGTTTTTAGTCCAGAATTCAAGGATCATTGCAGAGCTGCCTGTAATCTAGTTTTGAAAGGGTTTTTGACAACCCTTTCTTCAATAGAGTAAATCTAACAGGTTTTGTTTAAGATTTGTACAGTTTTCAGGATAGAATTAAATATACATTCATCATTACAAAAACAGACTACACTTGTTGGTTATTGAAAAAATATTCTCTGTACGGATTCTATTTTCTAAGGCTAAAAACAGGCTCTGAAATATCTGGAAGAGGTGAGTTTTCAGACATTAATATAAATATGAGTATATTCTTGTCACTGTTGCAAATTCATACCTGAAACTGTAGAAAATAACGTGAAAATACATAAATAGGGTGTATAAATACACGGATAAGGTAAATAAACTGTGGATCTAGTCCTGTAGGCCTAGTGTAAAGCTTAGAGAGAGTTCATGAGAGGTTTTTTTATTGATGTAAGTGGGTTAGGATTCTTCCAAACTGATCAATAAATATTTGAAGAAATTTGCAATCACAATTTTTATGAAGCCAAATGAAAAAAAAAAAAAAAAAAAAAAACAGG
>VZRU01014720.1:26086-38550 GCA_013398155.1 Pedionomus torquatus | reverse complement strand
GAAAAAAAAAAAAAAAAAAAAAAAAGTAGCAGAATCATATCTCAGAAAACATTCCCCTCAAGCATTTCCATTACATAAAGAGCAGATACTTGATATTTGGCCTAAGAGGGGGTCTAGTAATAAGGATGTTTCTCTGTACTTTTGAAAGTATCTGCAAAGAAACTTGTTTTCTCCTGTTGATCCATGTCTGTTTTAAGACAGTATTTTCTGGTCTCTGGGGGCTACTAATCTGACTTGTTTCCTGGGCATTAGATTCCCACTAAAGCAAAACTATACAGCTTTGAGATGAGCCCTTCTGAGGTCCTATCTAAACTACTACTAAACTACTGAGTCAGCCTGAGCAAAAGGATGCTCTTTTGTACTGCTCTTTTACATCTGAAAGCATTTCTGCTTTAATTCATTTTCTTTACCTTTGCTGTGCTGAGTATGATTATAGTCTAGTGAGTTCCTGAAAGTGGGAAATGCCAAAGAAACAGGTGTCAGACTTCAAAAGAAGCATTTGTCAGAACTTAATGTTCTGAAGCTAAAGGTGACAGCTCAACCTAAAAAAGCTCTTCTCAACAGGATCTAAGTTTCCTTAATAAAAAGTAATATTAGAAAGTGAAATCCGACGGCCTAGAGAATAGAAATCTTAGAAAAATGTGTATCATTTGACATGATATCTTGATTTAAAGACTATTTGAAGTATACTACTCAAAGTCCAAGGTTGTTTATTTTCCTCTGATAATTTATGACCTATAAAGGTGCAAGTTTGCAGCATGATGCTGTATGTGGGCATATTCATGGGGCTGTTGGCCTTCAACTATCTTTTGGCAGAGTCTAGAATGAGAATACTGCAGAATACAAAAAACAGTCCTAATATAAGTCAAAGAACAAATATTTAACTTGTGCCCACCTCCCCTCCTTCATCCCCTCTCAAAAGTAAGGTAATACTGTTAATGGCATACTTCCTGAGGAACAGAGAAAAAAGAGAGTGATATATGAGCCACATACATCTTCATCCTACACGCTGTTTTTCTTGTCATGTTTATATGATGTGCATAAATAGCTTCGAAGTTGAAAGTTTATCTATCTGCTTTTCAATTCATGAGCACTGAGAGTATGAAATTAGATTTAAGAACCTAACTAGCTGTGTACACTATTCCATATATCTGTTAGTGCATTAAAACTGGTGCACAATTCAATTTTGATTTAAAGTCTGAGAAGGTAATAAATGGTACCTACTCTGCTACACTTTAAGGTCCAGTCATGGAAAATAGAGCTGTTCAATAAAAGTATATATTAGTGATATGAGAACATGGTCCTTTTTATCATTGTGTCATTTTCAATGCTAATTGATCAAAACAGATGCTGAACGCCTTTGCTAAAAAGTGATATTTTCTCCTTGTCTCTTCTGGACTAATTACATGTGCATAAGATTTATGAATGGGGAGTCCGAGAGCAGCTTCTGTGTTCCTTCATTGTTTTTTACCCAGTCTTTTATCTTTTTTTTTTNNACAAACCATTTCAAATATCTACTCCCATCAGCCTTTATTTGTTAGTTAACTTTCAACAATAGCTCCCTAACATACTTAGCTACATGCTCGGTCCTTTTGCAAAGAGGACAGTTAAATAAAGTTACTTATGTGCTTGTAGTAACAGTCTTACCTGAGGTTTTGTGTAATGTGTTTTGGGTGTGCTTCTTCATAAGTCATGCTGACATGTATTGCTGCTGTTATTTGATCCCCCTGTTCTCAAATCTTTTATCATATTACTGTGTGTGTTTCAGCTTTAATTTTGAAGGATATGCTTACTTGTATTTCCATGTATTTCCAGTTAGGAATTTCAATTAACATAGGACTAAGTGTGACTCTTTTTTTTTTTTTTTTTTTCATCTCAGAAGAGCATTTTTATCCAGTCTTGAACATAAGTGGGTAGGACTCAAGGTGCATCCAAGGTGTAACCCATATGGGGCTGGGTCCACATGAAGGTTGTAGCAAAAGCAGTATTAGCAGCTGAGGGGGTTCAGGAGGTGTCACTCATGTTCTCCTTTGCTCCTTGAAGTGGAGATTGCAGCAGTCACAGTTCTATCTTCTAACAAGCTGATTGCAGAGACAGAAAGAGATCTGCATGTTTGCTTTTCACTAATATTAGCTGATGTAGCATTTTATACTGGGTAGAGCTATTTTTTTCTGTCAGCTCCAGCAAATATTGCTTTGTCTGTTCCTCTAATTAAAAGGCATTGAGTATGATGGGAACAGTCAAATGAAACATGCTCACGGTGTGCATTTTACCACTGTATTTGGATGTATCCATCAAACAAATGTCTATTGTGATTCCTTATCACCAGCAATTCAGTAATCAGATGTGCATATTCATTCTGCAGTCTCTGTGGTTATCAGTGTGACAGTTTTTCTAAGGCAAAATGAAGTCTGACCTTTGCAGTATTGCCAAGCAATGTCTGATCTTGTCATCAATGACTCTGCTAACTCTAAAGCATAGCTATACAAATTGGTATATGGGAACATTCACATATATTAATAAGATTATTTGTGAGCTTCTAGGATGTATATGATTAGTCTTTTGGCTGGATCAGAAGCCATGAAAGAAGCTCTGTATGTATTCGTGTAACAGAATGCCACATTAAGGAGCCTTTAAAAATCAGGCTTTGAAGACAAATAAGGAACTGTAAATATTATTATAGTGAAGGAAAGAAAAGCAAAAATAGGTGTATGCAAAAAGAATTTATGTGATGTGCTTGAATGTTTGCTTTTCCATCTTCCAATTGTCTACGATAGATAGTGACTCAAAGTCCTCCATAAATTCTGATGGCAAAGTACCAGACACTCAAAAAAAATAGCTGGATCTTAGTGGTCTTCACCCTTGAACAGCTGCTTTCCAGTTCTTTTGTCATGTTTGCACTCTGTACATGTACGCCTTAGCAGAGGCAAGAGTTTTGTGTCAGGATGAGCAAAGGATATGGTTTTTTGCATGTGCTCCATTGATTTCATTCTCACACTCACTTTCTGTGGACACCCTGTATTAAACATGTTGTCAGAAAATTTTGCTTGTACTAGAGCAACGTTCCATTTTCTGTTACCTTTTTGTTTACACACTTAAAAATGGCAGAATGGAATGCATGTACCAGTCAGTGACACAGCAGACACCTGTGCTACGTGTAGACTTTAAAGGCTGATAGGAAAGAAAGTGCAGCTGACTTACTGAGTTACTTTCCCATTGCTCATTGAGCTATTGGTAGCTTTCATTGCTGGGATTAAAACAAGATAAGATCTAGTCTTCAAACTCTGTAGCAGTGAATATAGATATTGTGAGCCAGAAGGCAGAGTAGGAGTTCAGCTTTTTTTTTTCTTTTCTTTTTTCTTTTTTTTTTCTTTTTTTTTTAACACTAATAGTCTGCCAAGAGAGTTGCCTTAGACCTGCTTTTAAATTTCAAAGTCTGTACCTAATCTAATTTTGCATCTGAGTGACAAAGTAGTAAGAGAATTTTGTTTAAGACTTGTATTTAATTTGTCAGTGAATCAGCTAAAAATACAGAATATTCAAATGTTTAGGTTTTATTTATTTCTTACTCACTTTGTGTTCATGAAAATTTATCTGAGATCGTGGAACAGTTTTATTTCAAACACATAAGATAAACCCTGCATTACCCAAGGGGAGCTACTACTTTGAAAAGTAAATGAAAATGGCAATCTGGCCACCTGAAAAGTAGAATGGGGCAAACATCTAAAGGAAGGAGAAAGATCAAAGATTGGAACAGGGACTACAGAACTTCAAGCAACCTTAGAGTCCAGTAGATTGAATAGAACCCAAAGGGTGGTAACAGCCATCTGAGCCTCTTAATTTCAGCGTTCAGATCCCGCTCACTGTAACTGCTCCTAGTCAGGGCACACTTGCCTTCATCTCTCCTCTACAAATGCAATAAGATTTTCATTGTTGAGGACCCATCCATACTAAGAAAGATGAGTCTGACCTGCATCACTTTGTTAGAACTTACACCAGATTGTTGCCACTGAAACGATGGAGCCTCCAGTCTGCAAATTCCGGTGCACACACAGCTCAGTCTTTCTCATTGCCAGAGCTTTCCAAATAAATTGGCAGCAACTGAAATCTGAATAGTGGAGCAAAATTTTGTTTGTTGGTAGCTTCTGGTATCTGGAATAAATTATCTTTTTTCACCCCATCTTGTGATTTTACAATTATGTTCAATTCTTGCACCAAAACAACCCGTATAGTTTGTTAACCTTCCTAGGCCTTAGTTTTTGCTGTTGAAATTATTCATTAATAAATCTGGGTTTCTAAAAGCATCACAAGAAGCTGAAGATTTGTATACGTGATTAGTGTGTACACTTATCTTCTGCCTTGTGTATTTCCTGGGCTTGTGAGTGTGATTGAAATCTGACATTCTGAATCATGCTTAGTGTAGACAGAGTACTTGAAATGTTATCAGGAAACTCCAAAGGAAAGGCTAGAGGTTGTGTACAAATAGTGATTTTTAGAAGTTTATGACTAAGCCAAATTTGAATGTCTTCTCATAAGGACAAATTCAGGAATCTCTTTCATGGCACTGCAATTCTTCCTGTCAAATTTCCAGTTCCATTTCCAAGCAAGGGCCAAGGGAAAACCTTGCATATATACTGAAAGAAGTAATATAATCAGCTCAGTGCTATTATTGCCCATCTTCGTTGCAGGAAACAGATCAACCCAGACTTTCCCAAAACATGGGAGAAATTTGTGAAAGATAATTCCAAATGGAATAATTAAAATTTACCATTGCAAGGAATCCAAAACTAGCCACACGAGTAACCCTATAACCATAACCATACAAGTCTGTCAGGTCTGTTTCTAATACTTGATAAAATCAATATATTTAAAGATAAGGAAAGCAGAAGTTATAAATGTAGAATTGCAGTGAAATGGGTCTATTGCTGTCCTGTAATTGAACAATAACATCTCATATTCTACACTTTTTAATACAAGTCAGTGGCAGAAGTTGTGTTCTCTGGGCTTGCAAAAGTGGAAATTGGATCTAAATTATGGATGTTTTCTACTCACTTGTATGTTAAATGATCAAGAATTACAGAAGTATCATGCAATAGTCTTCTCTGCATATATATTTAAAGAGAACTGTATGAATATTCAAAAATGATTGTTTCTCCTATTTCAAAGAATAAAAGAAATATAGTTATTCTGCTATGTATACCTAAAGCATTTCTCCCAAGGTCAGAGGGATAGGTCAGAGCCAAAATAAAAATTGCTCCTGGGAGTGGTTTGCCACATGATCTTTTCTGTGTTTTGAAAGGTCAGAGTCTATGTGGGACAAATTTAATAAACAGTTCCCAGAAGTATTCTACTCAATTTCTGAGGAAACACTCCAGAATGCTAGAGTTGGGATTTTGTTACACTGAAACACCAATTGTTTTGTCATGTTTTGTCTTATAATTATGAAGATGGCTCAGCTCCAGCTGAATCATTGATCAGTTATGTCCCTTCCCTAAGGAAAAAAAAGCGTTACCTAGAATGTCTGAAAACTGATATTAGAACTTGGTAAAAGTGGTAGGTTGTATCTGCTTTCTCCTTTTCTGTACTGAGCTTGACAAAAAAGTGAATGGAACCAGTAAGGAGTGTAACACCAAGTTAACCACCTGCTGTACAATCAGCAGTTCAAAGTACTCTGCACCATTTGAAAAAGGCTGGAGAGGAATTTCTGCTGTATACAGAAAATAACCTGACAAAAAGCTGAGAATCTCTGCTCCTTACTGGGGCATTTTCTTATCAAAATAAGAACCTAAAAAAAAATAAAAAGAAGTAACTGAGGTATAGTAAAGGCAGTGTAGTTGGACATATCCATCAAAGTCCTTTTAAAACTATTTAAAATAATTCTTAATTATGTTTACTTTTGATATTATTTATATTTCTTTATATTCTTGTATGAAATCTCCTTCTTTAAGAAAGATGATTTTTCATCCATATGTCCTCTTTCTTAAAGAGGTCTTATACAAGACCTTGTATCCTCTTAAAGAGATCTTAAACAAAAATATGACCAAGTTCGCTTAAGTATAAAATTAAAAGAGATGGCAGTGAAGCATACTGTTTCCACAGGGGTAAATTAAATTCACAGTCAATATAGAAAATGCTAATTATGTATACATGCAGGCCCACTGACTGTAGGCACAGTTTACACTGTAAATTACACACATTGGTTATTGTTGACAGGACAAAATACTAGGTGCTCTGACCACTGGTGCATTTTTTTTTCTCAATATATGGTAGTAAAATTAAGACGTTCTACTTCTGTGTGCAGAGTCAAGCCTCCCTTCCAGGCTGTGTGGATATGATCATTATTTCATTCATGCTGAGTCTACTTCAATATTGATTATGTTACTCATTTCAATGGAGTGGGTTATGATTTAAGCTGGTAAAGGTAAAATCAGCCTTCATGATAATTACAGCTTAACATCATTTACTTTCTATGAAACACAGTAATTTTTTCTGTTATGTTAGCTACTTGCTTTCTCAACATGGCTTACTACTGGTTTTGCCTTTCTGTGTGTCACAGACTGTGTTTTACCCTACAGGTTTTTGGAGCATTTATCATATGAGCCACAGTGTGTATACACCTGCTATGGTAGTAAGAATAAATGAAAATAATAAAATTGACATGATGTTTCCTGTCCACATCTCATTAAGCAGAACTGTGTTATAACAAGGGCCATGCAGCCCTGTGCCTCACCAGCTCTCTGTCAGTATCTAGTACACATCCTTAGGGGGTGGGAAAATCAGAACAGAGCAAATATAGCCTCAGTGAGGGAGCAGTTGGAGTCTGTAGACGATGTGGAACATTACTTCAGAGAAGTGAAGCTTGGGCCTGGGACTGAAACCTAAAGGTAACAACTGAAATTATTTTAGTGTTGTTCTTTCAGCAGAAACTTCCCAGAGGCCCCAAAAACTTTTTATGCCTTCCCCTGTGCCAGAAGCACCAATTCACTCCCACACAGGATTCAAATTCTGCAGCTGTTCCCTCAGTAACTTTCACAGTGCAGCTAGTTATTGCTAATACAAAAAATCTATAGCACACTGTAAAGTAGAAATATAATACAATATATTTAATGTCTGGATACCTCTATGAAGACTTAAGGAAGCCATACAGGAGCAGTTCAGGACTTGTACAGAAAATTTAAAATTTTCTGATGGCAAAGCATCAACATAACTTGCTTTATGACATCTACTTCCTCTTCACAGAGAGAGCAACCTGAGTTGATGCAGGTAGGGAAAAGCAGGGCATGATATAAACCCAGTTTGCACCTGGAAACCCTGATTATTGTGTTCTGCATTGCTCATAATGGGAGAATGATGCTGCAGATTCACCTGGTTTCCTTCTTGGTTTTTGCAGAAGGAACATCAGCTGACAATCACCCTGAATATGGAAATGGAAAACACGGAAGAGGGGCAGTGTCAGTGTTTTCTTCTAGTTGCTTAGCTTCAAAATTTTCTTCAACAGCAACCAAATTGTTTGTTCACTGAGAACTGTAATAAACAATATCAGTCCTATATATGATGAAGTATGAGATATTCTGCTTACCTATGAAGTCCTTACTGGTCTATAAACATAAACTTTTTACTGATTAAAGCTTCTTAAGTATTTCCATTTCAATTTTTTAAGGTATTATTCTTCTTTCCAAATGAACTCTGGATTATGGCTTTAATTTATTCCCATGTAACACTTTATTTTATGGAAGATGGGAAAATGTAACACTACATCTACATCTACAAGTTATACTACTAAATATTGCAACAGTTTAGGATCTTGGAGTTTATGCAATTAATTATATTACCTATTGAATTAATCTCACCTAAACACCTGTTACTACCATTTATTTTCTGTTTTTTTATAGTGATATCAATTCAAAAAAGCAAAACCAAGAACTTTTCTTTTTTTCTGAAAAAGACATTGACTTGTGTATATTTAATTAACATGCATCTCCTGTTGTCACATTGCTGTTTTGACATACAACCACAGATTAATCACAAAATATTCCATTACATTTCAAATTTAGCTTGTCTTCATTTATTAGTTAAACATGGGTTGTGTTTAATGGAAGTAAGTTTTGAATCCAGAACCTTTGTATTGATGTATTTGGCAGTTTTATGTTTATTGTCAGTCTTTTTTGTTAATTCTTTAATGAGTCCCATGTATTGTCATATAACGTTCTTCATCTTCCCGTAAGGGAGAAAACACAAGCCATTATAATTCAATAACACCCTGTATGCTAAGACTGTGTGGTGGCAGATAATGAAGTCCAATATACCTATCTGATCAGAAGTTGCTCTTTAGATGTAGGACAAATAACTACAAGATGGCAATGTCAAAGCAATGAACACTTACACAATGAAATATTAATGAAAATACATTGCACTTACATCTCAATGACATCTAAATGGGAATCAGTTATCAGATCTTGAGTGTTTGCAACAAATTTCTACTCTGTAAAAAAAAAAAAAAAGTCCAATGAACTTTAAAAATGTCAACCATCAGGGCTTTCAAATACATAATTTACTATTTTGTTGGCTTCCTATAAATGGGTAATAATAAAGTCCTAGCTAAAAGCAAGTTCATAAATGCTGAATCAAAACCATGAAGATCACCATGAAATGCTAAATGCAGAGCTGTATGGTAATTTTCTTCTAAGCAGAAAATGTAGCCGTAGTGTTAAAGATGAGGATGGAAATTTTTACATTCTGCTTGTGCAGAGCAACAATTTCATAAAGAAGACTCTGTGTCACTGTTAGTTTGTATATTGTTACAGCGATGCAGTATTAACACTGCTGGAACCGCAGCTAAAGTTTGATGTACTTCCATGAGCAATATATTTCCATACCCTACACTGTTACACTTGCCTCTGATACAGTCTCATACTTATTTACTTAAACATATAAAAAAATAGACGATTATGTTAATCAGGGGGAATAATTAATAATTTCTCTTGGAGAAGCTTTCGTCTTAATTGAAAATTTACCTATGTCTTATATTTTTAAAAGGCATATATTATTGAATACTGTTAATAGAACTTTTAACGCTAAAAACTTGTATACCATGCAGAATTAGATTCTATTTTAAGCAAGTACTGTAAGCCGAATGACAAGAAAAACTTCTCATTTTTTTGGGTTGACTTTAATAACATACAGACAGCATTGGAAAGACTCTGTTCTGCTGATCAGTGTTCTTCATGCTCCCTGACACTTTGGTCTCCTCTTTACTGAACACAATCTCCCTTCCTGGGTGTATTATATGAAATCAGTAGGTGTGACTTGACCTGGGCAGACTAGTGAATGGAACAAAGCTTGTTTAAGTGTATCAGGTCATGAAGACTGTTAAATCGTTCATTTGGATAAATGTGTCTGAGGCTATAAAATACCATTACATGACCCCCTGTCATAGTGGATTCAGATTGCACACTTGAGCTACATTACTAATTCCTTTGCCCAGATTGAAGGGGTTGAGAGCACCCATGCAGGCTCTGTTCAACTCCTTTGGAAGGAACCCTAGATTTATAGCAAAGGGATTAACAGCCTGATCTCTTCTGGACACGGTTCCAGTATGTAGCTTAAGAACTGGTAGTCTGTGCCACACTGCGGGACACTACTATCTAGTATGAATTCAGTTAGAGATTTAGAAATTATTTTTTCAAATGTTTATATGGCATCATAACAAGAAAATAATAATAATAAAAATAAATTTTTGACACAGGAGTGTTTAGGTAAGTTGCATTTCTGTAGGATAAACCCTGAAACTATAAAATGAAAATTTTTTTTAGGTTTTAAGTCTTAAATCTTAGATATTTAGTCCTCTGTTAAAAAAAGGACATCTCTTTATCAAAACAATATATATTTTATAACAATGATTTAATTTGATTTATTTTCTGTTCACATTCCAACCTTTCTCATAAGAATGAGCTACAGCATTGTGGAATATTAATTTGTGATATATTCTTATTCACTCTACAGACTCTCATAGCAGACAAATAATATTTCAGTGATTTTTCTTCCTAATTCAGGAGAATATTCTTGGAAAAAGTACAAACTCCCTCCAATTTACTTATCCTAGCTTTTTGTTATTATTAAAATATCTAGGAGTATGCTTAGGATGGCTGCATAATTCTATACACATAGAAACTGTATATTGTTTTAGTGACATTTTTTTGTTATCTTTTATATTAAATTACAGCCTAAAAACTCTGTTCAACATAAGACCATAGTAGAACTAGACATAACAAAATATATGAAGTGAACATGGAATAAATTAATTGTCAGAAAATGATCCTGAGATCCCGAGAGTGAACCAACTCTCATTGGTTTCATAAGCTAAATTTGTCTTCCTGTATTTTAATAGTAGGGCACCACTTGTCAGCCTAGAGGAGAGAATGGAGCCAGGCTCGTTTCAGTGGTCCTCAGTGAGAGGACATAAGGTAATGGGCACAAGCTGAAATACAGGAGGTTCCATCAGAAAATGCTTTTTCACTGTGAGGGTGACCAAGCACAGGCAGAGGTTGGAGATATCATCCTTGGAGATATTAAAAGACTGCCTGGACATATTCCTGGCTAAGAGGCTCTAGGCTGCCCTGCATTGGACAAGATAACCTTCCAACCTCAACCCTTATATGACACCCAGTGTCCATCTGCAGCACTAGATGATGTGGTCCATAGTGATCAATGCAAAAGCCATGCAGGATAAAAGATTGCGAATTGTTCACAGCCCAGTCTCCCAAGTGAGCTGTATTTTTGGAAAAGAGGTCCCTTCCCTGACCATAGTACCCACTGCTTTCTGAAACCCTTACAGCAAGGATGCTAAGCTGTATGGAACCATTAGCATATTTGAAGATAAATTTTTAACTACTTATTTTGTTTTGTGATATGATGACTTCTCAAATATATCTCTTTAATATGGTATTAGTAAGTTTTCAGAAGGCACCTAAGTCTGATTTTCTCTTCTTATTTATGTATTTCAAAGTGGAAAACAAAGGTATTTTTTGCAGGCATTGTTAGGCAATTAATCCTGTTCCCCACCAAGATCCCCAGAGTTTACCCACAGCTTTATTGATTCTTCTGAACTGTCTCATACACTGTACACAGCCAGTCAATAGGATGATGATGACAATCAATAGAAAGTATAATAAAATAATAAACCTGGCTAAGAACAGCAGCTATACTCTTAGACCTTAGAATTTAACCTGTGAACTGCATTTACATTTGACAGGCCCTTTCTGTATTAAAGCTTACTCCAGTGGGTTTGGGACTGGGTTTATATTTGTTGCTTGGAAGAAACAGGACATACAATCAATCTTGTACAAAATGTGTTGGTGGAATAATGTTGCAGAACTAGCTACTCCTAGGATTTGGATGCTGCAGTTTCCTTTGTTGGGCTCTAACCAATAGATCTATGATATGAACATGTAAATCCTGTTAATAAATTATTAGTGTTAAGATGTTTGCGTTACAATATACACGGCAACACATCTTAAATTAGATTATATTTGAGTTTTATTCTTGTACAAAGTAACTTAGCTCAACTAGTCTTTGGCAAGTGACTAACTAAAAATAATTCTTGCAGGTAGACATGACTAAATTTGAGAAAAAAGTCTGGAACTGCCCTATAAAACACAACTTACATTAAATATGGTAATATCTCTTAGCTATAGTATTATTTTTGTATTTTCCTAGCAATAATAATAATATTTCCCTGTACTGCAGATATCTTAATGTAATTTATAAGTTTTAATGATTTGCACAGCTTCCCAACCCAGAAGGGAAGGACCATTACATGTTGCAGAGATGCACAGATTATCACACCGACTACTCACAATCTGCTTCAACAGCGGTAACAATCAAGAGGTCAGAGCTACTGTGTTATAGAGTAACACATTTTGCAATTCAATTTATAGTGTTTAAAATGCTTTCTTCTCTTATTATATTGTATCTTTCATTTTTCTTCCCCTGCTTTCTGCTGTCGGCAACATAGTTGTCCCATGAGTTTTGTGAATTAAGTACCTCAGTATAATGTACAAATTACTGCCCTTGAGCTGCAGATTGAATCTTACAGCAAATGTAAACAACTGAATTGGCAACATTGGTTTGAAAAAGCTTAGCTAGGATTCTGCATATCTTTTGTATCCATGGATCACTTACATTAAAGAACACTTTAGGGACAATCATACAGATATGCTATAGCCAGGAAAAAAACTTTAAAAAAGGAATATGGCTATATCTGAACTTCAGCAAACAGGTACACTTCCCAAGTTCTGACCTTAGGCTTCAGCTACACCCCAGCTTTCTTCTGGGAGAAGACTCAAATTTCAGACTTCAACATGCTGAATTATTTTATTTTATTTTATTTTATTTTATTTTATTTTATTTTATTTTATTTTATTTTATTTTATTTTATTTTATTTTATTTTATTTTATTTTATTCA
>VZRU01014720.1:0-26056 GCA_013398155.1 Pedionomus torquatus | reverse complement strand
AGATTTTATTTTATTTTATTTTATTTTATTTTATTTTATTTTATTTTATTTTATTTTATTTTATTTTACTTTGTGAAATAAAGTCTCCTTGGCTACAAGGAAAGAAGAGCTTGCTGCAACCTCTCCCCAGGTGAGAAGGAAACCTAGGTCAGAGTGTGTACCCAGAAGCTCTGTGCCTCTCTAAATGCAGTATGGGAGCAGCTGCTCTCAGTTCTGCTCACAGACACCTGGAATTGCAATGGTTTGTGAAGGCGTGGGAGCAGCGTGTAAAGGTCAGTGAAGCTATTATGTTTCTACTGATTAAATAGCTTTTCCTCATGTATGTATGAATACAGTAAATTCCCCTGTAGCCTTAGATGCCAGTAATTATTGACTATGGTATGGTACAGCTGTAGTTTTACTGCATCATTAGAGGAAATTTTTCCACTCCGGTGCTTCCAGAGATGTCTCCAGACACATGCCAAAGTACATGTGCTACACACTAGAAGATACATTGTGTGGTCTTTTGCTTTTTTTAGAGGGAAAATGTTTTGTGTATCTTGAATATTTTCATTCTCATGTTAGTTACAGGCAGCCTAACATTCAGTGTTGAGAGATTTTCATCATCAGTGTGTGGGCAGAGAGCAGACTGTGTTAATCTAATGCATCATCCATGCAGAATTCTCTTCTTCAACAGTCTATAGTGCCTCAGACTTTGCAGTGTGTATCTAGACACAAGTATAAATACCTGTGCCTATAGCAGGAATCACTTCTATCATTTAAATGCAACTAGCTCTTAGAAGAGATGGGGTGACTCTTAGGTAGTAGATAGAAATATTAAATGAGTGTACAGTAAAGAAAAAAAGAGAAGTCAAATTATGTACAAAATGTTTTAATTGGGACAGATAGTAATGACCTGTATTGGCTTTGCCCGAAATACATGGGCTTTATATTCTAGTACTGGCAGAAATGGCAGTGAATATTTAACACAAGACACAACTCTTACACTTCCATGTTTCATATTCAATATATCTTTCTAAGTGTGTTATTCATCGTACCAAAAGTGATATAAACAAATCCTGCTCTGCAGGCTGCTGTTTGCTTTCCAAGTGGCATTTTAAGAGCAAACCTTCCTTCCTTGACATACCACAGTGACAAATTACAGCTAATACTGCTATATCCAATAGGAAAGGAACATAGTGGTGGTAAGGATTTATATAGTAGAGAGCCATGTGGCATATGTAACTGGCTGGCATTTTTAGTGCCCTGCCTTGATTCGAGATAGCTTTGGTAATACATATCCTATCTGCTTTGTCCTTGGCTATTTAAAGATTTAAATTTTTTGTTTGCTTTTTTTATTTTTTTTTTCTAAACTGAGGAAAGCCTCAGAATATGTGTGTATAACAAATCATGAGACATCTTTATACAATCTCAAAGAACATACTTGACTAAGGAAACAAAATAACAAAAAATTGCAGTGGAAAATATGAATGTGAATAAATACAATAAATGGTATTAACCCAGATACATTTCTTTTAAAGCTGTCAGAGAGCTTTATGTTTCATTCATTTGGCAATTTTCCTGTCCCTCTGAGACTGCCTTCCAAAGGCTTTAAAATGTGCTGATTTATTTTTGTTGCTCATCATCAAAATCGTTCTAATCTATTTGGTGCATAATAGCACCAAATATTTAGAAAAATGAACTGTGCCACAGAAAACAAAGAGATATTATGGGTCTTAAATATTTTTTTAAATTAAAATAAATCTGGTTCCTGAAGTTCAGTCTTTCTAATCACTCTGCTAATGTGCAGTTGAGAAGGACTCTGATAATAATACCATTAAGATCATCTGGGGTATTTGAAAAAAAACAAGCATTAGAGCACAGTATCAAAATCTGACAAGCCAAGGCAAGTTGCACCAAGATAAACTACCACAACTACCTTGTTTCTCTGGCTTCAAAGTTCAAATAAGAAGAAACAACAGACTTTTAATGCTTTACTTATGTCTTAAACCAGTACACTCTCAACAGCATGTACTTACTGTCCCTCAGAAAATGTGTAGATTAGTACCAGTGAGCACCCTGTTTATTTAGACAAAGCCAGCCTATCAAAGTCTTAATCAGCTTAATCAGGATTTTTTTTTTTTTGGTATTACGGATACTTTTGAGGATTTCCTTCCAAGTTTTGATACTTGGTATTATTTCTGGTAGTCAGAAGTCTCCTTCTTGCACATTTCTACATTGGACTGTGAGCATTAAGGCACCTTTCTTTGTCCTGGTTGATTCATAAAATCACAGAATCACAAAATTGTCAGAATTGGAAGGGACCTCCAGAGATTATCTAGTTCAGCTCCCCTGCCAAAGAAGGGTTCAAAGCTCTAGTTTATTTTTTTTTTTTCACTCACTTGGAAAACAAGAGGAAATTAAGTTGCCATCTAGTTTTTTGAAGTAAGTGAGTAATATGGCATCCTGGTTCTTAACTTATAAATATTTCATTTTTGTTCCTAATACCAGTACTTACAGTTGACACTAACACACTATCTAAAGAACTCATTAACAACGTCAGTGGCTAAGCTAAAGGTGGAATTCTTCTTTCCTTTTCTGTGGTAACACGAGTAAGACCCATATACTTGTGCCGGTAACACTGAATTAAAATAGCTTTCTTTGCATTTCTTAGTATGAGCTGGAAATGACATTCAAAAAGGGAACACCTCAACTTTTAAACTGTCCAGTGTTCTTCTGATAGTTTTAGAAATTAGTTTGCCTTAAAGTATCTTTACTTGCCTGGCCCAAAACCCAAACCCATGTAAAATAGAAATAAAGAAATATAACGTAACGTTAATCTTAATGATAAGAATTATTTAATTGAAGATACTGGAAAATCTAATTAAATTATGTTTCTGCTTATGATTCTTAGCAAGATACAGCCTGTTTCAGCAGAAAGTCTTTTTCATGTTTGACAAGTTATTTTAGGAGATAAGAATGAGTTTTTCTGTGAAGAGGAACTACAATTAAGGATTTAAATTCGACTCCAACATAGCATTGCCCTAGAACAGTTACTTGCTTTGACTTTTCTTTCTTTTTTCCCCATTTTTACTTTTTTTTTTTTTTAAGCAGAAAAGCTTTTGAAATCTGTGGGGTTTTATTTTAATTTCCTTCTTATTCTTTCCCTTTTTTTTTTTTTTTTTTCCCAGAGAAGTCATTCCTTTAATAGTATGTTTTAAAATACAAAGTGGGTTTTTTTCAGTGTTCTACAGATAACCTGTTATTTGAGTGTCTAACAATCTCTTATGTTTGGTAAATGGTATATCAGATTAGAAGGAAACTTTGGATAGTCAAAACATACTCTTAAACCTTGTAAAAATATTTCTTTCAAGGTTAAAAGTAAATAAATGAACACAGAAAAAACCTTCCTTATGTGAGGAAGTAACTATTTTCCTGCCTTTTTACTAGGTTCATCTTGTTAAAATTTTCACAGGAAGTTTCTAAAAGCTTTGTACTCTTTTGCAAATTATTTTTTAGAAAGTAGTTAAATAAAACTGAACATCCTTATGAATTTTTAGAAAGGCTGTTTTGCAAATCAAGGATTGTTAGAAGAATGAACAATGATCTGTCCTTAGAAAGAAACAGTTTGCTAAACTATAAATATTTACGTTGGAAAGCTTTATTCCCTGAAAACTTTCCATATTAAAAAAATGTTTTTCTTTCTTGTTCTGGCCTTTTCCCAATGGTACTAGCCTATTCCCATCCCACATAAATTATGACATCCTATTTTGATTTTTACGTTCTAAATAACTTTATTTAAATCTTGTTGTGGTAACTCTGTTATTTGAAAAAGCCAAAATGTCAGTTTAAGAAACAAGACATTTGGTGTTGAAAGGGGGAAAGGGGGGAAAAAGAGCATCGGTGGAATTTACCTCCATATGCTTCTGCACATACCTAATTCAGTTTTGTTCCCAGAAATATACAATCTTACTTTCCCATGAATTACCAGTTAGATGTTGATTTCCTTTCTCTTATCAGTTTAACTTTAGTAGAGTTGTCTAATTACCAGAAAAAATGGGAAATAGATGTGGAAGCCAGACTAGGACTTCTGGTGATTACTACTGGGATACAAAATATTTGAGCGTTTCACTTCAGAGCTTAATGAGCAAAAATTAGCATCACAAAAGTGAGGATCTGCATCATTTTCATAAAATGTGTAACCTGTTTTACTGGCAAAATATTAACCTGACATACCTCCCCATGACTCCTTGCTGTCTTAGGTTTATTAATATAGCACTAGTTCCTTAGGCTGTGCAACGTCTTGTGAGCATCAAGAACTGTAAAATAATGCTTAGTCACTGTGGATTGCACACTAAAGCTTCTGGAAAGGTTTTATTGTTTAAGTTGGAATAAGAATGCAACTTATCTTTAAGAAGGGAGACAGTTTAGAAAAAATGGGAAGAAATAATCTGCTCTGTGAGGTTTTTAAAAAAGAACTCATCAGAAGAGAGTTTTCAATTAAGGTGAAAACCTAAAGGTGTGCATCTCCTTTTGAAACTAAATATACTTCAGGTCATTGAAGATTTCCAGCACTTTGAAGCACCTGATCATGCTGATTACTCCCAAAAATGTTGGCTTAACAGACCTGCACAACATATCACTTTGACAAGAGACAGTGCTAGCTTGCAATCAATATTATAATGAGTGATTTATTTGTTCCCTTCTCCCTATAGGGCTTACCTATCATTACATGTTCATTAAGTAATAATTGTCATTGATCGACAGGCTTGTGCATAGATGATGGTAAAAGAAACAGGGCTATTAAACCTTCACTGGGTAGAACAATCGCATGCCACAACCAATAAGGTAGATTAATGTGAAGAATTAAACTAAGGATAGTTACATTAAGGACCACTTCCTTTCTTTTCATTTTATTTATGATGAGAGGTAACTGTATGATATTTCAGATCTTTAGAAATGAAAGTATAACAATATGAAATAAAAACATTGCCTAATGTTATGTTGTTCAAGCGCTCCGACCCTCAACAGAAGCTGGTCATAACATATTATAATAATTAAATTGGTTTGGTGGTTTTCAGATAGGTTTCATAAACAGCGTGTATGTCAGCTGAAGTAATAGCACTCTTGCATATCATGAATAAGATTCAAAGTCAAATGAGCTTTCTAATGGATCATTTGTGGGTAAGTCCCCATATAAATAATTATTTAAAAGATCAAAATGGCCTAAATTTGTATAAATTGAGGACAGTGGTAAATTCTTGATGTTTCAAATTAGGATTATTTTTTAATTATACTAGTGCCTCTGTATTATTTTCAGAACCCTAGGTGGAAAAAAAGCTTTGGAATCTACTGTTTTGATCAGCTGGCATCCTATCAGATGAGATTGCCATAAACCCTTGAAAATAGTTATGTGCCTATAGTTACGTGCTGTTTCTTTGAAAATATTTTCAGTTTTATGTATATTGGTGTCTGTAGTTCTATATATAGAAACACTTTTGCCTGCCTTATCAAGTAGGACTACAATAGCTACTTATAATCCTTATTTTAATAGCTTCCTCCAGCTGTATATTCATGTCTCAATAGAATTCTCACAGTCCATGTATTTCTTTCTCAGTTATAGCATCGTTTATTTATTTATTAATGTTCCTTTAGCTTATTTTGCTTTGTTGCATCTGAAAACCAGGCATGTGCTGTTATTACTTCTGGACCAAATGTCACTGGCTGTCTGACAAATTTCATGTGTTTTGAGCGTAGATTATTTCTTTCTTTTCATTGTGGTCCCTGGCCTCCTGCAATCAATCTTTTAATAAAAAAGGAAATGCTCTTTGTTGATTATTACAGACTGAAAGGTCAGGACAACACTTAATGAGAACAAAAGATGTAGCAAAACCAACATGAAAAATTCTTTGGGGAAATGGGAGAGGGTTAATTAAGTGTACTGATTGCAGTCATTTTATAGTTCCTGCAAGCATTGTCCTGTGCTAGTGCTTTAAAAATACAGCTTTAATTATTATCTTACGAAAGAAAAGTACTTGAGAGTAGATTCTGCCAGTGCTTTTCCATTGATTGCTACAGAAATTTAATACTGCAGTATTTTTTCTGCCACTACTACCAGGACTGGCTCAAAATACCTACTGTAACTGCTTGTAATTCAGATGCAGTATGAACTCTGAAGCAAAAGTTTCTAGTCTGCATCTCAGTCCAAAACCAGTGTTGTTGAAAAAACTATTTTCCAGTTAAAAGGATGAAAAATAAAAAAGAAGTGTTTGGCTTTTTGACAATGTTTCTATAACTATTTTAATTACATCAAAAAAAGGCAAAACGTGTGTTGCACTCCACCTACAAAAGTAGTTTAGCCCAGTCAGCCCTTGTCTGAGCATGAGAGAAATACAAGAAAAGAGAGGAATATTACTTGCAGAAACACCGTGTGATATGCTTCCTATCTTATAAAACACTATCCTTGACTTACTGTGAGTTACAGGAATAGATGATTGTCATATGGAGGGGATAAGAAAGACAACTCCCTTTCTGTCAGTTACCCAACTTCACCAGAAATTTAAGGAAAATAGGACATAGTATCGAATTGTTAATAATGACACAGGAACCACATCATCACCACACAGATAGAAGAAACAGAAAAAAATTTAAATTGGAGAGGTTTAGACTGTAGCAGAAAATAATCAAGATGTAATTTTTAATGGAGCAGCTGAATAAATAACAAGAGCAGACCATCTAAGTTCATGAAAATTTACTGTCAGATGGCAGGAACAGATCAGATCTGAGCAAGCTCATAAAAAACCATAGGAGGAGAACATGGTAGACTATAATCGTAAAAAAGAAAAAAAAATCATAATTTGGCTATGCTTCTTCTATTCTTAACTCAATTTCTAAGACGACATAAACTGTATTTTCTTTAACAAATTCTAATGTCTTTATTGGGAAGAAATAAAAGGAATACCATTACCTGTAAATATTCAGAGAAAAATTGGTTTCTAGTCTGTGGTGGAAAGTAAGCATTTGCAATTATCTGTAAAATCTTTGTTCTTGTCATAGCTGTTGTTAAACTACAGTTTTCTAACATAAGAACAGAGATATTCAATTATGGATATTTATAAGTGACAGCTCAATCATTTTTTTTTTAAGACAAATGAAAATCATGTGCAGGAGCAGGGATGAAGAAACACTATCAGAATTTCCTGAAGAAAGGGAAAATAGAATAGAGTCTGTCATGTGTATTTGCACTTTAGAAAAAAACACATTTAAAGTTTCAGACATCTACAAAGTTACAGTATTTTTTCAGCATTTGCCTTTGAAACTAAACACTGGGAAAATCTTCAGTGGAAGAGAAACTGGAAGTATTTCTTTCCTGTTAGAACCTACACTTGACCTACTGTTATTTTAAAAAAAAAAAAAACAAAAAAAAAAAACCAAAACAAAACCCAACAAAAAACCAGTGATAAAACAAGCAAAATCCCCCCCACCCTGGCCCTTCATTGATATTTTGCTATTTGTAGGTTGGCTTAAAGAAGTCAGAGGTTAGAGGAGCCTTATGGTTTATCTTAACAATGGAAATGAAATAATGCAAAATGTCTATCTGCCCATTTTAATAACTAAAATCTCTGGCCCACTACCAAGCATTGGTGAGGTTTTATGCCAGGAAGCCTTTTAAATAAGTATTAACTGCAAGTCTTCTGGGTAGAAATAATTTTGTGAGAGTCGAGTTGTTTAGATGTTGAATGTCATGTCTGAGCCACGAGACCTGTTAGGCACTGGTCTGAGGGACTGCATTAACACCCTATAGCATTTCAGGGTTAACTTGAGAGTTGCAGAGGCATTCTCCTCTCACCTTAAGCAAAGAAAGGTGTGGCAATTTCAAGTCAAATTAGTGACATCAGGGCTACAGGTACAAAACTTGTCAAAAAACCCAATCTTATCACCCCATCAGTTCCTAAAATGAAGAAGTTTTGCATTTGGATGTATCAGATGTCAACAAAAATAGATACTGGGATTTTGACTTTTGGTCTGTGATTTGAGTCTTCTGGCATGACCACCAAAATACTTTTCCTTTATTTGAATGAGCAAAAAGAAGTAATTTCTATTCTTTCATTAATATTTTCATTATCCCAACTCTAACAGTTTGTAAACTCAACTTCTTTTTATTTATTATATATGAGCCCTTACTGAATGCTTTATAGAAGGTAAAAATCTTCCCTTTGTTTTCATTTCAATGAAGAGATTAAAATAATTAAGTACTGATTAGTCTTATGTTGACCTTTACTAACAAACTGCTAATAAAACTGGCAAACTTCAACACTTTTTCCCTTTCCTGGAAACAACTCAGTATGCTACTAAACAGCACAAAAGGGCACTGCTTTAATCACCCAGAAAGGAAGGATTTACTGTTGTTTTTTTGTTTTTTTTAACTGCTCATCAACCTGAGACAACTCAGAACTTTTCTGCCCGCTTCTCTGCCATAAATAGTAAATTATGTATTATCCTGAGGACACAAGTGATAACTTGTTCACATCTAGGACATCCTTGGTGTTAGTTCTTTGTCTTCTCAAAAAACATTAAACAAAGCAGTCTAATAAAATTCATCTTTTAGTTGTAGTATCTTGCTGGAAGGTTGTAAAACTGAATGTTTTGTTAGAAACTCTTGAAACATCTTCAAAAGCATCTTTTACATATCTTTGCCAGGGTAGGTAAAAGCTCTATATTTCACCATTACTTGCAAACCATACTTTCCTTTTTACTTGCATATTTACTGTATAAATGTCACCTCTATTAGTTACTTGCTTTGGTTGTTACCCACCGATTGCCTGCATTAAGCTAAAAAATTCTTTAAGACTGAATTTTTTTTAATGTTATCTGGAGAATGATTAGGTAATTCTGTCCCTGTTAAGTACTGATGTTATTTTAAAATCAGATTCTGGAGTGTCTTTCTCCTAAATAATGTTTAGTTTGTCCTTACATAGTTTTGACATTTCTGTATTTTAAGTGGTACTGACAGCATACTGGTAATTTGGTTCGTTTTTTATGCTAAATACAAATCAGATCCATATTTGTGCCCTAAGCAGGTAGAAAGCCTTGGCACATTCAGGAAAGCATAGCCCTTTTTAAACTTGCATTCTGCATTGATTATCATGCATACATTCAAAACAAAACTCATGTTCACACATGTAAGATGCCAGAACTGATGTAAATCCTCCATCCTTACAGCTTTACCTTTCTCTTGTGCAAACGATCACCTGAGTAGCTTTCCCAAGGAAAGGTTTTCAAAAGTGGTTCAACTCAAACATTAAGATTACTTTAGTTGTGGTTATGGTACTGCCTGGTTTTTACACTTCCCAGAGCAGCCAGAGGATAATACAAACTAAGTAGAATTTATGTACTTATGATGTTGTCTGTACTCTCTAGCAGCTTCTTCTAAATCACCAGAAACATAGTAGCATTTTATGTTTGTTGCTGTANTTTTCTTCTCTTTTTTTTTTTTTTTTTTTTTTTTTTGAGTTGCCTACATTGTAGGTAGATATGAAAACAGGATTTTTAAGATCAAAATAAGACCCCCAAACTTCAGATTATTTTGATTAGCTATGATTATATCTATTTTTGGACACTGTTTCCTTGGTTACATGATATCTAAATCAATTTATTTTAAACACAGATACTGTGCTGTACATTTTAAAAATGTGTCAGTTTAGTAAGTCCACTTAATCCTACTGCAGGTTTTTCAGCAAAAAAAGTGGGGGAGAAAGTGGTCTCTCCTTTACGACACTGCTGCTGAAAAATTTAGTCAGAAATGAGTACAGTTCAGTGCCCTGTTCATTGGGTGCAGCTGCTTTGAACATAATAAAGAATGGGAAGATACGGAGGGAGGGAACAAGATCAGAGAATCTACTGGTGTGTACTTACTGTTGTTATGTTTTCTCTGAAGAAGCTAATCCTGCTCTTCTACTTCGTGAAATCCTTTCCAGAGAGGTATTCGAGTTGTGTAGATCACAGTTCTTACACCTGGACCAGAGGCCAAAGAGCTGTCTACTCCAGCTGCAGAGCTGCTTTCAACTCTGAAATAAACTTTCACAGAAAGATGCAAAAATACTGAATCTTAAAATGTATGTAGACAGAATGAAACACAATGAAATTAACTATTTAGAAATACCCTACATCAACAGAGGTCCTGTAGACGACCCATTGACTTGTGACTCTGCCAACATGGTCATGAATATGCTGTGCAGGGGCAGAAAGATGTCTGTAGAAACTTTGTAGTGCCTTGCAATAGGATTTTAAAGAGTACTTTCATGTCAGCATACAGTAAATTATTGCTTTTCTATTATTTATACCCCAAAATATTCCTATAACAATATCATATGCATATTAATACCCTTTTCTAAGATTTGATCTGTCATTGAGAATAGATTTTATATTTGGATGCATAGTTAATACAGAATCAAATATTTCTGATTACAGGCAAAGGGAAAAAATTACTTACTATTTATTTTATACTAGCAGCTCTTCTTAGCATCTGAGTCCTGTCATGTTATGCAGTTTCCAAGATGCATTGATGGTTCTTAATGCACAAAACATGCAGAAAAATATTAGGCACAACTTCTAACTAGAGAGAAGAGATACATAAATTAATGACTTCTTGAAGGAAGTTACATTACTTTTCCAGCACGTGAACACTATGCTCCTGAAAGTCTGGCTAGCATTGGTACTACCAGACCAACCTTTTGCTTCTCTTCTGTCTTCAGAAGAGAAAAATGACCTCTCTGAGCTGGCAAAGGTGGTGTAAGGCTTGTATTGCAGAATTCAGAGTACCATGTCTGTGAGGAAATTATGGTGTTAGAGTCGATGTTAGCTTCTATTAATGTTAATCACAGTTAGCTTGCTGATATTTCAGGGTTAGAAGAGTATAGGCCTTATTGTGTAGGCATGGGGTAGGAAAGCCAAGATGTGAACTGGTGCTGAATTTGGCAAGTAATACAAAGAATAATAGAATAATAGGTAGTGCTTCTACAGGTGTGTCAGACAGACAAGGAAGGTCAGAGAAAGTGTATCCCCACAATGAGCAAGACTGGCAAACTGGTATCAATAGATGAAGAGAAGGCTGTGGTACTCAACAACTTTTTTCCCTCAGACTTCACTGGCAACCTCTCTCCCCGCCAATTCTTGAGTGGGCAGATCGCAAGACAGAGACTGGAAAAGCAAAGCCCTTCCCACAATAAGACAAGATCAGGTTGGTGACCACTGAGGAACCTGAACATATAGAAATCTATGGGACCTGATGAGGTGTATCCCTGAGTCCAAAGGGAATTGGATGCTGTAGCTGCCAAGCCACACTCCTTGATATTTGAAAAGTCATGGCAGTCAAGTGAAGTCCTCAGTGACTGGAAAAAGGGAAACATTGCGCCCATTTTAAAAAAGGCTGAAAACGAGGACCCTGGAAACTACTGACCTGTCAGTCTCACCTCTGTGCCTGGGAAGATCATGGAACAGATCCTCCTAGAAGCTATGCTAAGGCGCATGGAGGACAGGGACATGACTCAAGACAGCCAGCATGGCTTCACTGAGGGCAAGTTTTATCTCACCAACCTAGTGGCCTTCTATGATGGAGCGGACAAGGGAAGAGCTAAGGATGTCATCTATCTGGGCTTCTGAAAGGCCTGCGACATGGTCCCCTGTGACATTGTTCTCTCTAAATTGGAGAGAGAGAGATTTGATGGGTGGACTGTTTGGTGGATGAGGAAGTGGCTAGAAGCATAACAGTAGATGGTCAGCAGCTCAATGTATATATGGAGATCAATGAAAAGTGGCATTCTTCAGGGGTCCATACTGAGACCAGTAGTGTTCAATATCTTCATTGATATAGAATGTGGGATTGGGTGCTCCCTCAGCAAGTTTACAGATGACACCAAGCTGAGTGGTGCAGTAGGCTCACCTGCAGGACAGGATGCCATCCAGAAGGACCTGAACAATCTCAAGAAGTGGGCCCATGTGAACCTCATGAAGTTCAACAATGTCAAGTCAGGGTAACCCCTGGTATCAATACAGGCTGCGGGATGAAGGGAATGAGAGTAACCCTGCTGAGACGTACTTTGAGACACTGGTGGCTGAAAAGCTGGATGTGACCCAGCAATGAGTGCTGGTAGCCCAGAAGGCCAACTGGGCCTTCCTGAGCTGCATCAAAAGAAACATGGCCAGCAGGTTGAGGGAAGTGATTCTGCCCCTCTACTTTGTTTTGATGAGACCCCACCTGTAGTACGGCATCCAGCTCTGGAGCCCTCAGCCCAGTAGAGACATAGACCTGTTGGAGTGGGTCCAAAGGAGGGCCACAAAAATAATCAGAGGGCTGAGTGAGTTCAGGTTGTTCACCCTGGAGAAGAGAATGCTCTGGTGAGACCTTATTGTGGCCTTTCCGTACTTAAAGGGGGCCTACAGGAAATATGGGGGTAAACTCTTTTGCAGGGCCTGTTGCAATAGGACCAAGGGGTAATGACTTTAAACTAAGAGGGAAGATTGAGCCTAGACATAAGGAAGAAATTTTTTATGCTGGGGGTGGTGAAATGCTGGTCCAGGTTGCCCAGAGAGGTGATTAGATGCCCCTCCCTGGAAACATTCAAGGTCAGTTTGGATGGGGCTCTGAGAAACCTGATAGTGGATCTGCTCATTGCAGGGGGGTTGGACTAGATGACCTTTAAAGGTCCCTTCCAACCCAAACTATTATATGATTTGTTGTCATGCTCTCAGCAACACATATTGACAAATTTATTCTATAACTTAGATTTTAAAAAAATGAAACCTGACTTTACCATACAAAAAGTAACTGCCAGATGAGGTGTTTGGGCTCAGAATAACTTATTTCCACAGACAAATTCCTGTTTCACGTGCTGCTAGAGGAGTAGACAGTTCCTTTGATAGATTGGTTTAATTCAACACATGCACTTTTTAAAGAATTGGATTTCATTTCACATATAAGAATGCCATTCACTGATGAAAGGCCAAAGCCATAAGCTGTGAAGACTGTTTTCATGGAAACTAAGTTTTAGTCAATTTTAATTTTTTTTTTCCCAAATGAATGCATTCTCCTATTTCATGGATAGTAAGATGAGCAAGACAACTCCAGCTTTAAACTAAGAACCAAAAAGATACATCTACATACCACTACAGTGCATCTCTGAAAGAGTAATAGGAGGATAAAAATATTGGATTTTTATGCATAACTTCATCTACCCTATGGCTGCAAGGAAAATGCTAATTTCTCAGGTTGTTTAATGAAATTCTGATTCCTCAAAAGTTCAATAAACATAGGAAGAAGCATGGATAACACTATCTTATATCATTCCAGCTTTCCTGGCATGGAGTTTAACTCGAGAAAACCAAGGCAAGCAGAGGCTGTGCTACTCTAAAATAAATGTCTCAAATCTTTCCTTAGGATGTTATTTGACTTAAATGACAATTAAACATAAAGGAAGAATATCGGTCTTCCCAGTTAAGAGAATCTGACACTCCTGTTTGTTGAGATTTCCAGATTACATTAGACAAAGGCAAAACTTGGGAAAGTATGAAGTTGTTTGTGGGACAATTTTTAAATCAAGTGTTTGAAAATATCAAGAACAGTAAGAACCTAGTACTGCTTGCAAGAGAATTGAGTCAGTTTGTCAGTGATTAATTTCCAGATATAAAAATAAAGAGCACTTGTCTATAACAGTTATACTTCAGTGAGAGACAATGTACATTGAATGCTGTGAGTACCTCATACTTCGAAGATACAGATTAGTACAAGTGTCATAACAAATAAGCAAAGACCACTTCTGCAAATTATTATGTGAGAATTCCTACTAATTTTGGAATTGCTGTTGTGAAATAACCTAAGTATTTAGGATACTACTTTGTTAAGAATATAAGATAAATCACCCTATTCAAACAGAAATGTCATGTATAGGTAGAGTGCTATATACTCCTTAAAAGTATAGTTACTATTAAAGATGTCTTTATGACAGTTTTGCAGATTTTCTCCAATACTTTTTACATTTAAAATACATGTTTTTCCCCTAAGTCTGTGCATAAATTTTAATTAGTATAAGGTCAGTTTATCTTAAATGTTTCTTTACTTTTTTAGTATCTGTGCTACTAGTTACTGGGGGAAAAACATGAAGAAAATAATGAAATAATAGGAAATTAATAGAAAGTATTTAAAGTTGGTTTATTATGAGTTGTGGCTTATGCTCTCTACTCCCTCTATTCAACAGAGACACATCCAGCTTTTCCCATGCTCTTGATAATTTTTTTCCACATACACTGACTACATGAGGTGGTACATAGTCCAGCTGGTTCCCAGCTGTGTCCGCTAACTGGGCAGCCAATTACATACAACCAATAGTAAGAGAGCAGATACAGCAGAACCGATTACTACTGAGTATACACTAAAGCCATTTCCTGATATAGGTATTTCAATTTGCCTGGTCTTCTCTAAGGATCCTCCCATTTTCAATATAGTTCAGTGTCTGTAAGAATCATATTTCTCAGACTTGTCCACATAAAATATGTCTGCACTTTCAGAAATTGTTAGAAAGTGCTGACAGATTAACAGATAATGCACCAATGCACCACTTTTTCTGAAGAAGCCAAGCTAAAACCCTTGTTGAAAATTCACCTATACGCTTTTTGTACTCTAAGGAAATTTTTTTTGGCCCAGCTGCTGATGAATTTATTGATAAAGCCAATAAAAGTGAAGAATCATTTTAATACATATATCTAATCTTCAGTAACATAAATCATCATATCTGGTTTAAAGTCTTCAGTCATTTGTTTTTACAACATTATCATCATTTAAGTATCAACACAGTTTCTGTCCAGGAAGGACTAACAGAATATTCCATAATGATTAGAGCATGGAAAAATTGCCTGGAAATAGCATATATTTATTGCAGTCATCGTCGGTTGAAGTGAAAGATGTTTTGAGATCAAGAATTTCTCCCAACAGACGACATAGGGAAATGGCACATACAGTGCTGTGAACTTGAAATTTCTCTAGACTTCCTGTGAGATACTAAATAAATGCAGACGACTTGTTAGTACTCTCCCAAGATCTGTGTGATGGTAAGTTTTAGGCATTGTTCCTATGTGTTTTTTCTTTACTGCTTTACCTCTTAATGCAACTGTGCAGATATTTTTGCTCATAGCATTGACTTGATGTAGTTCTCTGGGTTGACAGTTGCCAGAGAAAACTGCACATCAATGATGCCAAGGTGTCCATCCAGTTATTGAGGGCCTAAATTCTGTTACCAAACACACAGGTCTCCCTTGTATAATCCTTATTGATTATTTCATTGACTGTCTAGGATTTCCTATATGAAGTATTATTCCTGTACATGCTAGGAAGTATTTTAAGCCTCACTGGGATTAAAAAGCTAGACACTTCTGTTCTTACTGCACTGAATGTTTTATGTATTACATTAAGTATTCAGTAGCACGGGGAATGGAATTTCTATCTATTCCTCTCCTAGGAAATGCCATAACCATTGGGCTATTGGGTCACTTCAGATGTGTATTTCTGGCCTACAGAGTACATAATTATTTGGGGGAAGATTCGGCGTGAAGGACTGACAGCAACTCCACTAATCTCTTCTCTGATAATATTTTCTGAGAAATAGGGGCTTATGGACTGACAACCTGTTCTTCCATGCCAAGTCAGACTCCTGTTGTGAGGAGAAATAACTCAAAAATCAAAACCAGACAGAAACTTACATGTGTGGTTGATGTGACCTATTGAATTCCAGGGGTATAATGATCCTCTGAGTTCATAAGAGCAAATTCTGTGTGCAGACAGCTTGAGGCTACCTCAACTTATTTTAGAAAACAAAATTATCTCTGGAATCCAAATTTTGCAGAAATGGTTCTCAGTTTAAGCACCCTTCCTCTCTTTACACAATGCTGGTGTTCAGGCTTTCAAGAATATAGCTGACACTTTTATTTTTAAATTTTCAGTCTTACATGAAACTTCTTGTGCAATTTTGCTTTCAAGCTGTCATAAAACAAATCCTAAAACACATTCCTCCGTGATGTTACTTTGTTTGGGGAAAAAAAAAACCAAACAAACAAACAGCCAGTAGGATTACAAATGAAGAAGTCAATCACACTTAGGTTTGTTCTGAACCATTATGAAACAAAGTTGTGGGTAGTTTAGAAAAAAATGCTTAGAGAAATTATTTTAAGTTTCTGCATGAAGAAAATTCTACAAGGAAAGCTTCTATGTGTGCACGAGAAAGAAGGACAAATTTACTGAATATGTAGAAACTGCTGCCATTGCAGGCAGTTCTAGAACCAGATAGGGTTTAAAGCAGGAAAGTACATGTGGGGAATGTTGTGTGTGCTTATTATTGTGCTTTTATCTGCTCTTGATCTCAGCCAGAAGTATGATAGAAAATAAAATTGTCTGGCTTGGAAAGGATACTTTAATGTTGTTGGGTTTTTTAATAATCTCTGATGGGAGTTACACAGCAATAGCCTTCCAGCTTCAGCTTGTTTGGATACTGCCTGTCAAAAAATTCTGAAAAATTATATTTCTTTGAGCCTTTCTGAGCCACATGAAATTTTTGTTCAGCTCAGTATAAACTTCTTCCAGTCCAGATGTCCAATTAGTAGTCATGAAAAATGACTACTTCTGAATTTCAGCAGTTCTTTATCATTCGATCTGTCTGAATTTTTCTTCTATGCTAAAGGGAATTGTGAATTTTTAGATTTGGTAACATTTGTGTAAAGTATGCCAATGTGCTCACTCCAGACAGAACATGGTATTGTATCTCAGGAATTTTAAACTGTGGATTCATTGCCATGTAAATGATTTGGTACAGGTAACCATTTATTAAGACACTTTTCATTCAACAGAAGGATCTAAAACCACAGAAGACTGTTCGCATTGTGAGTAAACCTTTGGTATGCTAATTTTATATACGCAAGTGACAAAATTGTGATCTGCTTTCTCCCCATGGGACAGAATGATAATGTAGAATTCTGTCAGAACAAGATGTATAAATGAGATCATTTAAACTTCAAGGGTGCTCAAGCACTTTGATATAAGTTTTCACACTATACCAAGTGAAATTTAGTCAAGAATTTTTTTTTAAAAAAAACCCAAAACACTGGAAGCAAGTTTATTACCAGTTCTGATTGGAACTGCCACCAAGAGTACCTGGAATTCTGGGCTGAGAACGAATAATCAGACCAGTGGAAAAGTAATTTTAATTGTAGAACATACCTTTTCTATTAAGAAAGATCCCAAGTTCTGTATTGGATCTAATAAACATGTGACTGCCGAGGAAACTAGTTCAGCTCACCTATCCACTAGAAAGCTAACACACTAAAAATAGTAGTGTCAGACTAAAGAGCAGATCTAACTCACTGGGCAATTGACCCAGTGCCAAAGAAGCCTCACCAGACTTGAGGAGGAGCAGAGGAAGCTTCCTCTAGAAGCATCCTGTAGCTGAATCAGCCGAAATATGAAAAGAAACAGCATGCTTGGGAACCATGCTGCAGCCTAAGACTTGTTTTACAGGGAAGGCCCACTTTCCTAACTAGAAGGTTTGTGGCAGTAAATTTAGTTTTCATCAGACGACAACATAATATAATATCATTGACTCCAAATAGTGGTGTTCGTTTATGGGGGTCTTTTAAATTGTTTTTCCTCAAAGTTTCGTTATAGAATGTGCATACTAAGATCTCATCATCATAAATATTGTGATTGCATTTATTAATTTATGATTGCATTAAATAGCATGTAGTTAAATAGCGAGTACAGAAGGGAACACAAAGTACACTAAGCCAGAAATACTCAATACTCTTATAAGCACAAAAGTGTGAAATTTCACTCTGAAGACACATGGGGATGTTTTTTATCATTCTGTCTACAGAATGAAATTTGATTTGTGAACTAATAAGTATATAATATTTTCTTCCCTGTTTTTTGGAGTCACTGTCAAATCATTTCCTGTGGCTCTACTAGAAAATCCCAGGAAGCTAATACTTCTGTCAAATGCTTTTTTTACTGCTCAGACTTGTAAAGTATCTATCTGCTCTACAAGAACCAGAAAGGAAAACCTGCAGAAAATATACTATGACAGCTTGATTAATGTGGTTTTTTTTTGTTGTTTGTTTGGTTTGGTTTTGTTTTTGGTTTTGTTTTGGTTTTTTTGTTTGGTTTTTGTTTGTTTGTTTGTTTTTGGTTTTGTTTTTGGTTGTTTTGTGGTTTATTTTTAATTTCTTTTGTGGGGGGTGTGGGGGTGGGGTGGGGTTGTTGTTTGGGTATTTTTAAAATAAATAAGGAAGATGGTGATAATGCAGCTTAGTTTACTATTGTTGGTGTCCTTCATAGATCTGTGGCAATACAGGTCTAACACTCAAATAATAGGAAAATCTGGTATAGAGCTTCATTGCAATTTACATTTGTGTGATATGATTTGATCCTACACTTGCATTCACAACCAACTTGAGCCATGACACTAATGATTGTATTCACTGCCTGTTAATGCTAATGTATATATTAAATACTTTCCTTTCCCTCCAATGAGCTCTGACAGAAATAAAGGAAAGATACCATGTTTTCTGGTATAAGACCCTTTTTAAAGAGTGAAATTACATACAAAATCTATTAATGCATTATTTTTTTTTTAACAGCCATATGTCTCTCAGTAACTAACACAAATGCCCTTGTGTATTCTGTAATAAGACCATCTTTAAAAAGAGTAGTTACATATAAAATGTGTTAATGCATTCTTATTTTATTTAGCAGCCATATGTCTTGGCAAATAACCTCTGTGCCCTTTCACTTTTATATTTATATTTAGAGTTTCTTTTCTTACAGCTCAGGTATGAACCTGTCCTTAATCGGTGCAAAAAAAAGAATGTAAGTAAATAAGAATTACACTTCAAATTTTTGCTTTTTGTGAATTGTATGCGGTGCATATGGAGGAAAATGACAGTCTGCCTCAGAAAAGGCCAAAGACTGCATAAACTCCCAGATAAAAATGTCTAGTGCTTTCAGCTCAGGTGGTCATTTAAGATGAAGAGGGAAGCTAAATCAGCATAACAGTGTGAGGAAGCCCACCTGCAGTTTGTGTGTCTGCACTGTGCTGATTGAGACACTGGGGAACTGAAAGTCATTCAGACACAAACACTGAGATTCATCAATTAAATATAAACCATTCGAAGAAACTCAATGAAAACAAAACTTTGCGTGGGTAGCTTCACATTTCGCTGTATGTTTTCTCCATGATTGCTTCTCTTTACTGAGAAGGATAAGCACTTATGTCTGGGAAGACTTGGAGCTAGAAAAACATTTTCTAAGTCATTTGTAAGAACTGTTGGAATTCATGCTCCTGTCTGTCAACAGCATAGAAAAGGCACCACACCAAAATGGACTCATCTTCTGTGATTCTTTTATTTAATGCTTTAGTTGAATGGGCTGAGGAAGCGTTACAAAATTATGTAGTATTTACAGATCATAGGAAGAATAAATAATTAAAAGCAGTGAGAATATTTTTAATGTATTCATAGTCCTAATAATACTACTTGCTCCATATTTATATCATTTTTATTATTGGCTTACATCTGAGAAATTTGAAATCATGTTTCAGGCTTGTTCTCACATTTCAGAAATGTTTAAGCATCGTGTAACAGATATTTTTATGTAATCATTATTTATGGCAAATTGAAACAATTACTTATATGAATTTGGATGTGACTGGGAAGCATTTTGAAATGAAGATCATTTTGCTCAAAAAGATGCTTTAAAAAGTGTTTTGCATGACATAAAATAACGTAATTCTTCTGTCTATAAAACAAATTGCTACTTGTTTTAAATTCTCTTTACTGGTTTCCCTACCCCTGCAGTAATTTTATTAGTTTGTAACACATTGCTCCCAGGATAGCACCAGATGGGTCTGAATATATGATGGCTTTTTAACAATAGTCTGCCATCGGTGACTGCTCCTCTAAGTGCTCTTTCCTTCATTCAAAAGTTAAATGGACTCTTAAAGTGTGAGAAATGATAACAGATGTATATGTATTCTATGAGGATTATTAAGGTAGAACATGCTAAAAATCAAATAACTTACAGTAAATCATATGAATACAGTTGTTTGCTTAAATCTAAGAGGACACAGATTTCTTTTTCATGCACTATGGACATCTGTCCATACCATAGTATATTTCTTTACTGCTTTTCTGTTGTAGACAGTTTTTGCTGTTACATTTAGTGGCAATGAACAACTACAGTAGTTGTTTCACTATGCATTAAACTATCTGTCATATGTGAAAGCCGGCAATTTATCCACCTGAACCAAAGAATTACTTGCCTTTCTGCACAGATGTGAATGCAAAATAAGCTATCTTCACTTACCAAGCTTGATCTCCTACCAGAAGGAGAGTAGTCTTTTGCCAAAATGGAAATGAAATGAATTTCAAGCCTCCAGTAGGGATAACTTTACATCTCTTTTGTCTTAAATTATATCAACAGAAATACCTGCTAATTTATTTGAAGAAGGTTTTTGAATTGAAGCCCAGAAAGATCACCTGTTTAAACAAGTATTTTAGATACAAAAAACACACTGCTTTTTGAAGATACTGGGATTTCACATACAAGACACTGATAGTTGAACATCTTGCTTGCCTCCTTCCATTTTCCTACTAACAGAAATAGTAACATATCACCTACACATGCAATGCTAAGCAGCTTATCAAAATGCAAGAAGCAGGTGCAGTACCTGGTGGCATCATTTTTCAGGATAAATAAATAGTACTCTGAAATGATGAAACTTGTTTCATCAGGCCCCACAACCTAATATCTAAGGCTGACTTCATTTCCAAAGGATATATTGCCTCATACTAAAGAATCCTCTTATTTAAAGAAACCTACAGAGATGAAGTACAAATAATATTTTAGGATACACTTTTACTGCAGTGACTACTAGGATAGGGATAGAATGAGATACTTTTCCTTATGCAAGAATAAACTCCCTCCTTCATTATTTAAAAATATACTCCTTCTCAAGCCACACCTTTAAGGTACCATAGAGTTATCTCGGAGAAATACACAAAATCTTAATTCGCTTTTTTTTTTGGTGCATGACATATAAATCTGCTGTGGATATCCATCCTAGATCTGGAGGTGTGCTAGAAAAATCAACTGGTATCATTCCCCAACCCAGCTCAGTCCATAGAAGTAAATCACACTAGTCTCTATGGTTTGTAGGGAGACAATTTGATTGGTTTGGATTTGTTTCTGCCACCCTGCTCCCCCCGATTATATTTTCTTTAGCAAGAAAACAGTTCCCACTTACTTTCTGCAGATTCTCACTGGTTGCATTTAGAAATCATCACACAAAGCTGGCTCTCATCAGAGCCTTCTCTTTCAACCTGTTTGGGAAATCAGATGAACCCTCCAATGTGGTCTAGCACTGGAAAATTTTTCTGTTTACTATCCCAGAGGCCGAATCAGTTTATACCAAACCAATTTATAGACTGGTAAAGGTCATGAGAAGTGATCTGCCAACTGACTGAGTTTATTCTCACCTAATAATTCCAACAAAATGCTTCCGGTTCTGTCAAGGAAATAAGGAGATGAACTGCCTGGGTATCAGTTAGTAGTGTATTCTACATTGTTCTTTGACTTTGTAATCTCACAATTGTCAAATACTTTATGTGAGTAATTTTTGAAATTCATCCAAGAGACACACATCAAACATTGTAAGAAAAACGAGACTTGACTAAGAATCTGATTTATAGCAGAGTGCTTGAAGAATTATGAGAGGAGTTTAAAGTGGCTTGATGTAAATCTCTATTGAAAAGTATTGACAGCCGGAGTTGATTTTCTGCTTTTTGTTTGATTGATTGATTGTTTGTTTGTTTGTTTGTTTTTTTAGCACTGAATTTTACTTCCATTGCACTATTGCCTTTGATCCAAAGTATTCAGCATTGAATGTCTCTGAGTATGCAATTTAAATTTTAAAATAATAAGACTGCCAAGTCTGAAAGAATTCTTTTGCAGAGTATCTTAAATTTTACTTTTTATGAAAATTACTTACATGGAAGTGACATTTAATAAATTATTTGTGCTGTGTTTTTATTAGGCTTTAAACAGATGAAATATATTGCTAGCTTCAAAAAGTATTTCTTAAAACTATAAGTCAACTAAAGGTCCATTTACTGTGCTGGAAGTGCTCTGTGTTACCACACTTGGAAGAGCTGGGAGGTGACCTTGGGATTCTTACACAGTTCTCCATTGAAAACCAGTTCTCTGCTATCCTTAGCACCGTGGTTTTTATATCAGATTTATGGACAGGTTAATATAAAGTAAGTACTGCTTTGAATGAAGGTGACATAGATCAATGGGAGTCTTCTTGCAATGGACCTGTGGGATCTGCTCCATCTCTAAGGTCAAGGAATTATTTTCAGTGTTTGTAAGTCAAAAACTACTTGCAAAGCTGAAAAGTCAGGCCTTGAATTTGCAGGTTCTCCAAAAGAATAAAGCACATTTCACAGGCTTGACAATGCCTTAGTAGTTGTAGTTAAAAGGGTGTATTGTTAGTGATGCTATGAAAAAAAAAATCCTGTCAAGAGAATCTGGCAACAGAGCAGGTAACATGAAAAGCAATTTAAAAAAAAAAACTTAAGAAGATTGATCAAGTAATAACTAATAGTGTTTCTTTGGATTCTTGATGTTTCTTTCATCTCCTTGCCTACCAGTTTATACAGTGCCAATCAAGACACATTTCCAATATGCCTATTCTTTTCATTGAGATGTTACCCAGACTAGTGTAAAAACTTTAATTTTCCATTTAACACATTAGTATTATTCACTACATTATCATGAACAACATGTTAATGAAGTAAAAAACCTTTGTAGATAACTGATAAAATAGAGATTTAAATCATCAAAACTGTGAAAGGTTCATTTAGGTCTACAGTTCTGTATAAGATAACATTCTTTGAAAAGAAATGAGTCTTGCCTTTCAAAGGCAATCAGGTAAATAGTAAGTGAGAACTACAACTTTAATTACCTTTTGAAACAATGCTCAAAGAATTTTTTTTTTTATTTTATTTTTTAAATTCTAACGGCAAACTTTGGTATCTTCTTTCTAATTACAGGCATCGGTGGTATGTCATTTTCAAAATGCCAGTCTCTTAAATTGCCTTTTTTTGTGTTCAGTGTCACAACTGGTCATGATTTTCTTCGTTGTTAGCCCAGGCCATGTAAGAAAATTTGGCTTACATCCCTTATTGATTCTGCTTTAATACAGCACCAGAAATGCCCTTGGCAGTTTCACAATTTGGTCTCCTGCTATTATCAGTAAACACATAAGCTCAGCCCCTGAAACATTATTAACATGTATATCTTTGTAATTCACACTGTTTTCCCAGAACTTATTTTCTGATGTTTTGCAGTAACTGTCTCATGATGTCAACCTGACTATGAAGGGCTTTGTTGCCAACAAGGTGAGAAAAGCCATACCCAACTTCACATTTCTCAGAAGTACCAGCAATGAGTAACTGGGAGGTGCTGGGGGAGTGGCAGTGAAGCCTGTCAGCTTTAATCTTTTCAATGGAACCTCTTGAATGGTGGAGCTTATGTACCATGACCTGCAGTGGCCACTAAAACAGAGCTGTTTACTCCAGTTGTACTTGATTCATTATTAGTAATTTAGGATCAGGAGAAAATGGTATTTTCTAGAGTTTTTGAGATTATTGTGGAATAAATGAGGTAATGACTTCTCTAATCCACTGTAAAGGATCAAGCTGACAAATCATCTAGGGACCGAAAAGAGGGCTTTAGAGAGTCTCTGGGCATGTAAGCTAAAAATGCCTTATTGATGCAGAAAGGAGTAAAATGCTTCTCTGTTGCTTTGTTTTGTTTGTTGGGTTGGGTTTTTTTCTACTTTTTGTCTGGGTTTAGAGCCAGCAGGCAAAAAGCTGTAAGCATTTAAAGATCAGCAGTACAAAGATTCTTGCTATAGAAAATCTATGTAAGGACTGAATAAGGTGTTATAAGTAACCTGTGATGATAAACCTGGGGAAACACCACGGACTGGAAAGTTGTTGGTTGATAGCTTGAGAAGGAAGATTTTTCTGAATGATGTTTCTTAGAGAAATTTGGAAAAAACTAAAAGGACGGATATTGTAATGAGAGACAGTAAGTGTGGGTTTCTGCAGTCTTTCAATAGTGCAAAATAAGAGTGGGAAATAAAAATAACACACAGAAATATTTTACATTACTCTGGTGTTTGTATGATAGGGATCTTGGAAAATATCAATATATGGTCATGTATATTGTAAATTCACATAACCAGCAATATGAAAATAAATATAATGGTCTAAGATTCTATAATTTCTTTTCCTTGGTCTAAGATTCTATACTTTCTTTTCCTTAGAGCTCTTGAACCTTTTTGTCTTGAAACAAATACTGGAGGATTGAATGGAGTTTCAAAAGAAAGGAAACTGTAATAGATGACAGGAAATCTATTTTGATCCCTGCTGATCGTTACCATGCAGTGTTTTATCATTTTTTCACATATGAAATTTTTGACTTTTAGAAATGAAGTTGCTGTGGTGAAAAATTACAAGGTGAGCACTGGGTATTTTCCCCAGTAAAATACACTGAAGTAGAAGGATGCTCATTTTTTCCAAAAGGACATTTTCTTCTTTGTCACTTATAAGACAGCTTTTTGTCCTAATTCATAGATTGCCATTACCTTGTAATTTTTCTTGCACTGATTTCTGTGACTCATTCCAAGGTGAAAGGTGAAGGTGAACAAATACCTGTTTGTCCCATAAGTGAAAGAATGAGCTGGAGAGAGAGAACCAGATGCTAGAAACCTGTAACTATTTGATGTTTAAACTCGCATCTTATTCTTCCTTTTACACAGCATAGCTCTTGCCAACGTAATATGTCCAGTTTTGATTTCTGGCCCTACTTTACTCAGTATTATCCCTATTTCCCTTTCATTTTCTAAAATTTGTTTCTGAGAACCACTTTGTTCCTTAGCATTGGGCCATGCAAAGTGGCTATCAACGCTCAGTTTTCTTTCAGATCCAACTATGGTGCACCCCCATATTCCCCTAAGATACTGTTGAAACTGTTGTTTCAATTGCCTCTCTCCACCAACACTGCTGAAACAGAAGGAAATAAAACACAGAAGCAGATTTAGGATTTTCTTCTACTACGTTATTCTTGATCATTTCTGTTTCTTCTTCCAAATGTTGTAACTTTGTGTTGAACAGTCAGAACACTGAAGTAATTTTCTTTTAAAAGGAAATGGAAACTCATAGACACTCTCAACTAGTTACCCGACAAACAAAGTAGGTTTCAGAACTTTGTACTAGAGTGGATTTTTACTATATTTTTACTGTATTGATCCTGATTTTAGAGGTGTTACTGCTTGTTTAAAGGGACCTGGATGCATTTCTTCCATTGGTAAACACTAACAGACTCTTTAATCTGACTTCTTTTTTAGTTCTTGCCCCCTTCTCTCTCATTTTCTGTATCAGTCACTATTAACACCAAGATGTTGCCCAGCAAGCTGCCACCCATGCTCACGTGTGTTCTAAAACTTCCACTGTAAAAATGCAAACATTCTGCTTCTACTGCAACACTTTCTGTGTACTGCTATATTGACAAGGGTCTCACTGTTTGAAGAAGTGCAGAGTTTAGGATCCAAATAATAGTATTGTGTTATGCTGAGGATCAGATAATCATGTTAGGATGTTACCTGCAGTAGCAGAGAATGATGATTTTGTCACAACATTTGTGTTATAGCAGAGAATTAGGATTTCATTTAAACCTTTAATCTTACCTTTATTTTTCTGTGACATATGAAGTAATATTCTGAATTTTTCTCAACTAGACAAGTGTATAATGTTTATACATACCTGTGGTTAGCATTACTCAACATAGTCTAGCACAGTAAGACATAGGCAGTCTTTGAAATTATAGATCTATACTAAAATTCTGATATAATACTGTGGCGGTATGCTCTCCCTGTTCCTCCCTCCTTCCCCCCCCATGCTTAGGCCTTGGCCATCA